>OX638227.1:0-389590 GCA_951805285.1 Thymelicus acteon | reverse complement strand
GATTCCCTAAACTATAAAACGCAAAGCGAATGGCCCAAATAAACACGCGAGCACACGCGGGTTTACGATGCGCGCTGATTGTCGCTTTATTGCGCTTCCGTTTGTCGCTCGTGTCGACGAGGCAGGTCGTGTGGATGTCGTGTCGTGGAGGGAACTTCTGACTTATTTATTTAGTGAGCGATTCCCGCAACGTCCGGGCGCCCGGGCGCCCGTGGGACTGCCACTTGCACAGAATGGAAAAATAAATTTATTGCATCATACACGATGACGACCGCTCGGTTAGTACTTGCCTAGTCCCTCTCGAGCGAGGGTTACCGAATTCGTTTCCGAACGGTGAACAATTTAATTTCCTTGGTATTGGCTGTAAGGTAAAAAACAACGACTTTTACTTAAATTCGTTTAATGTTTTAAGTTGTAAGGTAAATTATTTACAATTATAAAATGTTACACTCTTATTTTGAAATCACAAAATGTTTTGTCCGTCACAAGTATCTAACACTAAATTTAATTTAAAAGTGAGATGCGGTAATTTGGTAAAGGTAATGAGGTAAGTATGAGGAGATAACACCACGTTGTGGTAATAAATGGTCCCTAGAAACGTCACCACATCATCACATACATGTGATAGAGTTATAGTGATTGTTGAAGGAGTTATTATTATGTAAACTATTGTTGTAATGGATTAACGGAAGAGGTACTCGACAAGTGTGGATCCGTCGACGATCCTGGTTGTGATGAATTTAGTTTTGTGAGCTCGTGCAAAAGCATTTCTTGTACCTTGGTACGAAATGAGAACTTCTTGAATGATGGCAACATTCTCAAGTGCGGCAGTATTGACTTGAACCAATTCATATCTTCGTCTTCTTGAAATTCTATTTCCTTCTTCATTAAACCAAATTTTTGTCTTTCTAGATCGGCATATAACGCGGCAAAATCACTATGTTTGATGTTCTTGCTTTCAGCTGTATTTGATACATCAGAAGTGGCGTAATCCTTCTGTAATAATATGTCAGGGTACAAAAGACCGTCAGTTGCAGCTGTGTTATCATTTGATGCATATTGGAGTGACGCAAAGTTATCCAATTCACTTTGCAAATATGTTTGATTCTCTGCACTACTGGATAGTCCTGTCGAATTGGACATAACACTCTCCTCATCTATGTGGTCAGTTTCTTCGGGCATTATCTTGATGCTGCGAATCGTAGTAGTACTTTTACGATGTTTTATGACACCTTTCAGAAAATGCATGGCCTCAAAATGGATCCAGTCTCCCTTATACTCCGCATCGGCGTCAGCGCCAGATCTCTTTTTAGGTATCTTTTTTAACTCCCTAGAATATGAATCCCGTAAATTTTTCCATTTGCTTTGAGCTTCGTCACCTGGAACGACAAAGAAGCTTATTATTTATATGTTTCATTAACTGAATTGAATTCAGATTGCTTAAATCATTTATACTTTTGATACTTCAGTGTAAATACATATGTACATACACGGGCGTAGCCAGGTTTTTGTTTCGGGGGGGGGGGGTCAAGTTTTGAGGGGGGGGGGGGGTTCAAGTTTTGAGGGGGGGGGGTTCAAGAAAATACAACGACTAAAAGTACATAAAATAACCCTAAAGAAAATTGAGACTTTATTTTTCCTCACGACGTATGTAGTGCCATCTATTATAAGTTTAGTCAAAAAGTTCAAAAACGTGTTTAATAGAAAATATAAAGCTCCTAAAAATATTATGTGCGATAGCTCATTCGATTCGGAATGACGTCTAGAAAAATGTTTTTTAAGGTTTATTAGCACATAAAAATGTCAGTCCTTAACTTTTCGGGGGGGGTTTGAACCCCCGAAACCCCCCCCCCCTGGCTACGCCCATGTGTACATACTAGCACAGTGTTACACTAAATTTAAAGTTTTTGATAATTCCATTTTTTTACATTTTCTAATCACAATGGTTGATTTGAAAGCATTATATAATATTATGTAACTCTGTGCCAAGAATTGATCCCGGGATCACTCGGTTCGCAATCGTCATTCAAGTTCAAAGTGTAAACATAATAATCTAAATTTTACTAACAATAAATAACCGACTTCAAAGTTACTCAAAAACTTCTTGTAAGATCTAGTTCAAATTTATGTGGGACTACATGACAAGCACCTGCTTTCGATTAAAAAATAATCATCAAAATCGGTTCACCCAGTCCAAAGTTCTGAGGTAACAAACATAAAAAAATACAGTCGAATTGAGAACCTCCTCCTTTTTTTGAAGTCGGTTAAAAAAGATATGACAACACAATATATTTTAAATAACATTATGATCATTGTACTCACTGGTGCAGCCAAGAGTCTCGGCGACATTTTTCCAAGCTTTCTTTGTCAGAGTACGGTGTCTGTAGTGCTTGTGTCGCTTATCCCAGAGCAGCCGCTGTTCTCGGACCACGCTGATCAGGTGTTCCTGGTCGAACATCATCACCGACTGGTATTGTGCCTTATCTTGCCACTGAAGCGCCGCAACTCATTGAGCTGAAATTATACAAACATTTTCTAATATACCCATTTAAATAAATTTAACATGGACATAAGAAATAAGCCATCGTAGGCACCAATTTATCTGTTACGTAAACGAACGCCTCGACCGAGAATCGAACCCGTAACCTCGCTCGACAGGAGGAGGTCATTACTAACTTAAGTACAAGCGTATCGGCTTCCTGGTGATAAAAAGCGGCCAAGTGCGAGTTGGACTCGCTCATGAAGGGTTCCGTAGCAGCAAGTAACATAATATAAAAGTTCTCGTAGTTCGTTGTAACTTTGATCAATGTTTTTTGCGGTTTACGATTTATGGCGTATAAAAAAAAACTGGTTACTAAATATCATTCAAACCAATTTTCGTTGGAAGTTTTCATGGTAATGCACATCATATATTTTTTTAGTTTTATCATTCTCTTATTTTAGAAGTTACAGGTGGGGGGACACACATTTTACCACTTTGGAAGTGTCTCTCGCGCAAACTATTCAGTTTAGAAAAAAAATATATTAGAAACCTCAATATCATTTTTGAAGACCTATCCATAGATACCCCACACGTATGGGTTTGATGAAAAAAACATTTTTGAGTTTCAGTTCAAGTATGGGGAACCCCCAAAATTTAGTGTTTTTTTTCTATTTTTGTGTGAAAATCTTAATGCGGTTCACAGAATACATCTACTCACCAAGTTTCAACAGTATAGCTCTTATAGTTTCGGAAAAAAGTGGCTGTGACATACGGACGGACAGACAGACAGACAGACAGACAGACAGACAGACAGACATGACGAATCTATAAGGGTTCCGTTTTTTGCCATTCGGCTACGGAACCCTAAAAATAACCTGTCAAAAGTATCAAAGTAGTATATAAACTTCATCCGTAAATTAAACTAAAAGATGTGCGCAAAGCAAAATTTCCACCAACATAAAAAATAGTTACCCATACGCGTCGCCCTCTCTTTCAAATTGGTCAAAATCAAATATTATACAAATATTGAACCGGTGAAACGTCACGGTCGGTTACTGCACGCTCGCAACGCACGAGAGACGAGTACGGACGGCGTCGCGTCTCGTCGCACACTATCCAATGCGACAGCCGCCGCACACCGCGCGCGAAACACAGACCGGCTACAACTTATACGTCCGTTGTTTGATAATTCGTCGAGTCTGGTCGCGTTGTCGCGATGCCGTGTCGCATGGCCGTGTCGCGCGGCCGTGTCGCCACAATATAGGAAATTGTGGTGTCGCGTAGCATGTCGCGTTCGTCTTTGTAAGGTAAAGTATTCCGTATGTACTACTTTAATTTCATGTTTAATACCTGCCGCGGATGAAGGTAAGTTATGTATTTTGAATTATGACTAAATACTCAAGTAAGATATTTAGTGAGAATTTTATGAATGTTTATAAGAAGGTAGCGGCCATTAGTTAGCCGCACGACGTGCAAATGGACTATAGCAATACAAGTAAGGTGGTGTTATTAGCGCAGCGGGAATTGCTAACAATGTCGGCAAGTCTGTCGGGGACGGCGACATGTGTATTAACACACTCATATTTGTTATTTACTTTTTGTATTCATTTGAATGTAACACGAGAGACCGCAGGGCGCAGCTCTTTTGATATTAAGTTGCATTTCAATTTCGTACCCACTTCACAGTCTGAAACGTATCTTAAACAGAGGAGTTAGCTAAAGTACTTTTCTGATCCAGTTGGTATAGTGGTTACAAATGTGTTATTTATTTATAAGCTAAAATTTCATTATAATACGTGGCGTTTACTGAATTCGGTATTTAAATAATGTGACTGAGTGGTACAAAACTTAACTTCCTTCGAAGTATCATCGTACTGTGATCGTATCACAGATTTGACAAGTCCTACTTGGTTTTTTTTTGTTTGACTGTTGACTGTTCTAGCCAGTTTATTAGGCACTATAAAAAACGCATGTGTGTTGATTGTCTCGTCACGGCCGCCAATCACGGCCATGCAACACGCATAGTGCGCTCCCCCTCCCCCTCCTCTCATCCCACCCCAATATTTCACCCCTTAATCTACCGCCCGCGGCGCGCATATTCAATTTTATGTCACACCGAATCGTTAAAAAGGAATCGCGCGTTTTGGAAATGTCAGTGGTACTCAAAGTTGCAGCAAAACGAAGTTTATTTTTGGTCTTAACAAATGGCTCTACCAATCTACAATGGAGCAGCGAGGTGTAGATGCTCTAGGCTCCTCGGTGACGAGGAGAGACCCGTGTACTGTTGGTAGTTTATGAAGTGTCTGTGAAGCTAATGAGAGTAATGAGTGACAAGTTAAGATGACATGTTTTATTGAAGTAGTTGTTTTCGTTCACGTATTTAGTCGACATGCAGAGTTGATGCGAAAAATATTTAATTTTAAAGTTCTAATATCATCGTATTAGAATCCACAAACAAAAATACCAGGAACCAATTTAATTGATGAATTTTAACATCAGCCAGCTAAACTAGGGTTACTTCCGACTACATAGATTGACTAGATTGACGACGCGTGTTACTATTACGCGTCAATAGTTACCATGCCGCATGCCGGATCGCTGGTGAGAGTTGAGAAGCGCATGGAAATAATATCGAGATTACGTCGCAATACATTTGGCGGCGTAATGTCGCGTGAAGCGGCTGTCGCAGCTAACTAACCAGTTAAATATTATTATTACATACATAACATAACGTATTCAATCACAACGATTGACAGAACATACGGTTCGCACCAACGAAACGGTAATAGATTTTAAATTATTCATTTCTGACGTGAAACGAAAGAGAATCGTTATTTTTTATGGTACTTTGGATTTTTTGGTCTTTTACAATAGTTTTGTAGAGGGCTACGTCTGTCCTCGTCATCATTTCTCTCTTGATTGTTGTATCACATCGATATTTTTTTAATACGAGTGATGAGCGTGTCACTGTCAAGTGATCACCGTCGTCCTCATGCAGCGCCTAACAAGGCTTCACCGATGCGATATCGACCAGGAAAGAGCAGAGAAGAAAGAAAGTTAGCTAGCTCTCCCAGAATGTCACAAGTTGGTTCGTTATGATCAACGATGGTACGTCCTCGTACGTGTAAACTGTGGAACAAACTTCCTGCATCGGTGTTCCCCCTAAGCTATGACATGGGGTCCTTCAAGAAGCGGGTCTATCGTCATTTTCTTGGCCGGCAACTCGTTGGTGACGCCCCCAGTGTTGCTAATGTCCATGGGCGGCGGTGATCATTTACCATCAGGTGACCCGTCTGCTCGTTTGCCTGCTAAAAGTATAAAAAAAACGATGGATCGCCATGACAACCTACCACACCACCAGACTAAAAGATACACGTACAAAAAACATAAAAGTGTGGTTTTATGAAACCACGATGTAAGTGAAACTTTATTCGGTTTGTAGGCATTTAACTAAAAAAAAAAATTTTAGAAAATTATTCAATTTAGTGTATTAAAATTGCGTTTTTAGTCTTAATAATTGAAAAAAAATGAATGATAATGGGAAATCAATAGTAAACAAAATATTCAATTATAAAATTTAATTTCAATTTGCGTATTAGATAGAGTACGGAATATATTATTCTCACTCCAGGGCCGGCTGTAATGCGACATGCGACAGATGGACGAAAAATTTTGGAGCGATAGAATAAAAGTTTCACTTTAAAAACATGGCTTGGTCTCCGGGATTAAGCTTTTTGTATCAGCTTTTGTTTGAACCACGTTATACGTATTTGTGTCCCGCTGCCGCTGGTAACCAATTGAAACGATTTTTTGCAATCATTTTTTCGTCAAATATTAATTATGTTTTACCCCCGTGGCCCGTTGTGTAATATCATTAAATATTGTGTGACGTCATGACATGTAACGAAATAATTGATCTTTTCCATCATAGGTAGTAGTCATGGTCCTAAATCCTGAGCCTTCAACATTCACTGGCGTCCCACCTAGACGCTGAGCCATGAACTATCGGTCCTGTGATCCTCATGTGACCTCACAAATAGGTTAAACACGCATCAGTAGTAACTCCCAACTAGCCGTAAACCTACTCTGTTATTGGCACCGGGTTAATAACTATAAAAACAGTGGCATCGCTTGCCTCGTAAACCCCTTACATGAGCAAATATATAAACTTCATGAATTTAATCAAGACTCCGTCTCCCTCTAGCGTGCCTCTCGCTCGCACTCAATCTACATTATGACGATAAAATGACATTGGGCGTGAGATTGCGTGGCGAGAGACACGATCGAATTTTACCAACGTTGAAGCTTCTGCCGGTTGAAATTGAATCTTATCTCCTGAATCGTAAGGAGGTCGAATAAATTCGGCGAGGGTGCAGTACGTTGGTTTCCTCGTAAGGAAGTGTTTCCCTTGGAGAATGGAGAGTAACTCCCTATCTTTGGGGGCTGTCAGTCGAGCCATCAAGTTACGCTGCTCGTGGAATAACTAGGTGCAGATACATTTAAATGTAAGTCTCTGTATCCTCTGATATGAGGCTCTTAGTTTGTAATTAACTATTTAATCGTCAGTCTCTAGATTCAGTATTAATTTGATTGTCTGCTATATCTAACCTATCAGGAGATCAGTGTTGCTCTGCGACTGGATCTTTGTTGCTTAATTTCAGGTGATCCGGATCAAATGTTAATAACTTAACTAAATTTTATTGAAGATTGTCAAATCCTAACGCAACCGTAAACATCATTTTTCCAACATTTATATAGCGCGAATATGAAGAAATTACATGAGCACTTACAAACATAAATACTATTAATTACAGTTCAGAGCTTCCCACTAAGTTTTATACAGATCAATTTGAAAACCCGTAAATTTTGCGAGTTCATGATTTTCTTTCATTGATTTGCAGCCCTATAACCAACCTCAAGCTAGACGATAGTCCGAGCTCACCGGGCGCCCCTCCCAACAACCAACAAGGTATAACCGGTGTTATCTATCGATCGCCACGATAGTGTATCGCAGTAAAGACCGTCCGGGTGTGTAAAACGTCAAATGAATTGGTAAAGCAAATCGGTAATTAGACGGGCGTTGAGTGCGCCGGAAGGCTGCTGCAGACTCGTGGCTGGCTGTTACACCGTGCCGTGTCAAAACGAGCAGGCGAGCAATCTCATTGCAAGTGGTCAGTTGCATCATTAGCACGTTGCCAGCCAGTAAAAAAGGAAAGATAATTTGATAATTTAGATGGTTACATAATTATCTAAATTTTGGATGGTCGTTAGGAGCGAGATCTATATAAGTATCTGCTTCTTATGTTTAGTAGATTCGAGTTCTATGCGATTTGAGCTTATCCATAAAATAATTGTACCTAACGTCTAAAAGACTCGAGGTTTAGGGTGTCACTTGTGACTTGTGAGAGAAACAATTATAACTACACACTGCAACATTTGTAACAACAACTAACAAATACAACAAAAATTAAAGAGGTGTAAAAGGATACAAAACACACAATTATTGACATTTGAAATATTCTTTAATGCCTAACACAGTTTACAAACCGTATTAATAGGTCTAAATCCTTGATTGAGATCTCACAATAATTACAAATCTACACTGTGTTTTATAATTTGTTAATGGCTCACGAGTCGCGACAATCTACGTTTTTCTTGGATTCTTGAAGTGCCCCTTTCATGACATTCGTATTTATGGAAAACTGAAGTAGTAGTCGAGTATTATAGTAGTAGTATGACACGACGGTGTAGGAGAGGACTAGCTTTACGAGCGATAAAAGGAAATTGAGTTGGGTCATGATTGCAGCGGGCAGCGGACATCGGGCATCGGGCATCGGGCGTCGGGCGTCGGGCGTCGGGCGTCGGGCGTCGGGCGTCGGGCGTCGGGCGTCGGGCGTCGGGCGTCGGGCGTCGGGCGTCGGGCGTCGGGCGTCGGGCGTCGGGCGTCGGGCGTCGGGCGTCGGGCGTCGGGCGTCGGGCGTCGGGCGTCGGGCGTCGGGCGTCGGGCGTCGGGCGTCGGGCGTCGGGCGTCGGGCGTCGGGCGTCGGGCGTCGGGCGTCGGGCGTCGGGCGTCGGGCGTCGGGCGTCGGGCGTCGGGCGTCGGGCGTCGGGCGTCGGGCGTCGGGCGTCGGGCGTCGGGCGTCGGGCGTCGGGCGTCGGGCGTCGGGCGTCGGGCGTCGGGCGTCGGGCGTCGGGCGTCGGGCGTCGGGCGTCGGGCGTCGGGCGTCGGGCGTCGGGCGTCGGGCGTCGGGCGTCGGGCGTCGGGCGTCGGGCGTCGGGCGTCGGGCGTCGGGCGTCGGGCGTCGGGCGTCGGGCGTCGGGCGTCGGGCGTCGGGCGTCGGGCGTCGGGCGTCGGGCGTCGGGCGTCGGGCGTCGGGCGTCGGGCGACAGGCGACAGGCGACAGGCGACAGGCGACAGGCGACAGGCGACAGGCGACAGGCGTCGGGCGTCGGGCATCAGGTCCAAACACAGCTCGCTTGACATTTAGTTTAAATACACAGGACAATAATATTATGCCTTAGATAACAAGTGTCCTAAAATGACTAATAAAGTAACTAACTGTAATCACTCGCTCTAATACCAGCTTGAGTGTCTTAAAGATCGATGGAGACTGGAGAGGGACTTCCTAAAAAAAAGTCATTATACCCCATCGAGCACACACCCAATTGGGTATTGACTCGTTATACCCAAATGCAAGCGACTTTACAGTCGACCGAGAGATTTCGGATCCTAGGTCTCGGGCCTGTCCAGGAAGTTTTGATAATGATAACAAGTTTTGGCTGGTCGGCGCTCGTCTCACTTGTGTGAATCATTCTAGTCAGAGAGAAAGCGTTTGTTTTAGTTGGTACATAGTGCTTATCTTCCGCCTTCCATAACACCATAGCCTCAGTGGCCACTTTACAAAAGTACAAGAGTCGTTACGTGGAGTATCGTACGGTCATCACATTGGACCATCGGACCACTTTAATTCCCACCCTAGCGGAATCATACTAATAAACAATTGGATGTATGCGCGGATTGTACTTAGGGTGAGAGCGGGGGAGGCCGGGGAGGGTTGAGTTATCGGCCGACTGCCGAGTGCAGACCGGAACGATTGTTAAAGAGAACAAGTATAAGCCGAGGGTTTTTGACTAGCTCTCCGCTCTCCGCTCTCCGCTGTCGTCGCGCGTCGTGGCAACATGATGGTTTGTACGTCAAACATATGGACATAGCACACAGGAATCCTAGTAGATATCTATTCTATACGAATAGATACTATACTATACCTACTACTATTATTATAATATGTAGTTTCGAATGAGTTAAAAATTTAACTAGCAGTGATAAAATAATGTTATCTAACAATAAATACAAAAAAAAAACATTAATTGTGTAGAATTCAAATTATTGTCATTGTCGATTTGTCTGTGTGCTCAGAGTTTCAGACTACCTAGTAAACACTGTCAGCAAGTAGTTTAAGTTCATTGGTCTTTTTTTGAAATAAACTATTTTTCCATATTGTATAGTGATTCTACACACAATCAATACCTTCATTTAAATCGAAAGCAACCCAACAAAGCTTTACCGGAGTTACGGAAACAATATTTTATCGGACCCATATTGGTTTGTAATAAAAACTTAAAGGCAGTTATCCCACGGAATCCCTTGAGCCCCTCGCAGTGTCGGGTTACGGAGCGGGGGGAGGGGGAGGGGGGGCTGTGACGTCGGCATCAGCTGATCGCTCCGTCCTGCCTCTATCTACTGAGGGTGTATCGCATAACATTTTTTTCTTATCCTATGATTGCCGTCTTGCTTCGTTTCTGGAAACATCCATATGTTTATAAATAATTTTATCTAGTGTTTCATTTATTTAATTGTTATTTATCCTCTTAAACAACGATTTTCTTTGTTTTGTGAAATAGGTACTTATTATTATTTATTAACCTATTTATTGCAGTAGGTGTAAAGAAGAAATAATTGAGACTTATCTCACATTAATTGCTATAATTACCAGGAACGTTTACGAATAAATGTGCAAATAATCTCCAAATACTTTTTCTGGGCCAAAAAAATTAATACAGTAAAAAATAGTGATCAATCAGATATAATGAGGCAATGAGTTTCGTGACCGCTCGAGTGCGATTTGATTAGTATAAAAATTATTATTTTTTATGAATTTGGGAGTAGAGAACGTGCATACAATTCACAGATAACGCAAGGCTTAATTTTTTACTAGCACCAGCTGTCAATATAATATCTGGCTACCGAGCCAATAAGCCACGCACGCACGACACGGCCAACCACGACCAGTTTCGTATAGAATAGAGCCAGGTATTGTAATCTGTCATGAATGGATGATATATTATACAATTGGGAACTTATCGATACAGGTTAAGCGTTTCCATCGTTTTGATCTTTTTATTAAATGATTAATGAACGTGCCTTCTACGTGTCTCTGTGTGAGAGATAAAATTACACACGATATAACGTCATACTAAAACAAGTGAGTGTTCCTTTAAACTGGTTGGAAACTACCAACAGTTCAACATTTTACTTGTCCCATGTATTTGAGTTATTCGTGTCATGATATGCTCGGACTCCTTATTTGTTCATCTTTATGAGTTATCTAATTATATTGTCGTTCCTGGTTACCACTTTTGCTTTTAAAAATTTTTTCATCGCATTTTTAGCGTACACACATAATCTGCCATTACGTCAGCATCTTAAACCAAATCTGGATATCACAGAAATCTTAAGATTGTGAATTATCTGAGGCAGTACTGGACTGACTTTACATATCGACGCTTGAAAGGCAAAAATTACCAAGCGACATGTTGACTGACAACTTTAGACTAGAACATTTTAAAGTTTGTAATTTTAGAAAAAAAACGTAAAAATCGCTTTATAATTCATTGGAATTAAGTAGCTATGACTAATAGGCGATTTTTTTGGTTTTTTTTTCTAAAATTATAATCCTTAAAATGCTCTAGTGTAAAGTAGTCAACATGTCGCTTGGTAATTTTTGCCTTTCAAGCGTCGATATATATATATCTAAAAGAAGCGCTACTTTAATTAATTACTTACTTAACCTTGAGGAACAGATAAAAATTATAACAACAGTTCTCCAGCAGTTCGCCTGCTCACAATAAAACTGATAATGCGGTGCGACTGGGGCGAGCACATAAAAACCTGCCTAAAAAGCTACTTCACTATGTCAGTAGTAACATTTGTGTTATTTATATCTTAACTAAGTAGGTATTGTATTTTTGCCGTACGGACTACCGAGTACGTACACTAGACGCGGCATTCCGGTTTGCGTGGCTATTTATTTAAATTTATTATAGTGTGTACCCGGCGTGTTCCACTACGCTAAAAAAATTCTGATGAGAAGTTCAGTGTTTTTGTGTTGACGTTGATGCGCCATCTTTACATATGATCTTCAAATTAAGTGCAAAATCGACTTTATCAATGGACTGAATGTGCCTAATGCATTGTTTTAGTACCTAGTCTCACCTTTGCATTATTGCCTTTCAAATTAAACAATTTTGAGGTATATCGGTTGGATGGTTTCAGAGTTTATAAAGGACTTCCGTATAAACATTTTTTGTGTTTTATATATTTATTCATAATTATTTATGAACATCTTAATCTTCATAATTAATCTTGGAATCTATTAATCGGTTAGATAAATCCTGAATAAAAAAATACTTAGTTCTCGTGGAGTGAAAAAACTCTATAAATTTGATTTTCCTCGATGGTATCTCTGTTCTTAAAGAATCAACGTTGGTATTTGTATGGTGTACTTATAGTTATGGATCATTAAACATATGGAGAAGTATCTACCTCCTTGTTATAAGTAAAATGATATACGAATAAGATTAAGATACAGTTTGGTAGTCGTTAGAATCCGTAACGTGTTTCGGGAGCATCGCTTAGAGCTCATAAAATGTAGGCGTTAGCATTAATGCAATGGAATAATAATGCAAATTAAATGTTTGTGGTTTTAATGTTGCACCTCCACGAGACCTGATATTGTATAAATAAGTAATATTTAGAATTATTAAAAATGAAACATTAATATTAACCGGTTCTTTTTTACACGCACCGACCGCGACGTTTAGAATCAACAATATTGAGCAACTCTATTAAGATAACAGTTGTTCATTTTAGCCTACTAAAATACAGGTCTTTTAATTTTGGCTTCTATATTTGGTGGTTATTGTGCTGTTCTACTTTGGAACCTTGAAATTATATTTTCGGTAACAACGCGTTGCAGACAACTGTCATTTGTAACCACCTTAACCAATTTCTATTGAAGATCAAAGATAATATTTGACAAACAAACATAATTTAGCTAACATTGTTTAAAGAGTATGTATGTATACTATAGTGTTTTTTATGTCGGTACGTGCGCCCTTGAAATTAAGCGTTCAGAAACTGGTTTTGGTTTTTTGTGAAGACATTTATAATTTATATAACTCTTTTGTTGTGTAATGCCTTATGTTATTGAATGATGTAATGCGCTAAAGAAACTCGGTACAGAAAAGAATTATCCTATACTGTTTGAGAATTTTTTGATATTTATATTTTAGAAAGATGAACAAGCTCACATAAAACCCATCTGATGATGATTGCTCTCTACTGTTATTATCCGCATAGCAATTTGACTCGGAGATTAGTCACAGCATCATTGAAATGCAGAATGATAAGTGAAAGACACAATATTGATCCCTGGGGAACGCTAGCAATTCAAAAAAATAACAATCAATACCAACAAAACTAAATCTGAATAAATAAATTACGAATTTGATCTCAATACTTTATTTCTTATTTCCTCTTATGCCCAGAAGTAGGTAAGATACGAATGGGTTGTGATAATTGGCGGACAAGCTACAGAACCATGATATGTAGTACTATAATTTTTTTAAATAGTTAACATGCAAGATGATTAACTCTACACTGAGCGCGTTGGTTTTTTGTCATGAAACTGACAATGCCAACAAAAAGTATAAACAATGTTTTTTGTTATCTGTATTGATTGAACTGGCCACTCTGTAACAAGAAACTAAATAAAATCGTACTTATTGACCCATGTCAATAGTAGAGATACATAGATAGTAGATAGAGAGTATAGTAAAGATCAGGTATATTGTGGCTTGCTGTTAGACTTGTTAGGTCACCACTAGCATAGTGTCCTCACTGGCCAGTGGCCACTGTATCACTAACATCTGTACAAAACCTTAAATTTACGTCCCATATCTGATGGACCAAAGTAATGTGAAAGATTAAAGAGCATCATCTACATCAGAATCCCAAAATTTAATCGTCCTAGGCCCAGTATTTCTAAATATATGAACCTTTTTAGATTTATTTTGAAATTATCATATTATTACTTACGTACAAACAATTTTAAATCTGATTCGCTGAACAGTTAAGAGTAAGATTAATTTACTGCGGCTTTCAAGCCGACTTGCCTATAAAACTACGATCATTCGCTGAACAAAACAAAATGGATGACGAAAAAATAAATAAAATTAATGTCGAGTCAAATGAGATTCGGAATAACACAAATGTAATTTTAGTCCGTGTCATAATTTAAAATGATGATAACACTATTAAAATTATTAAAAAATAAATGCACCGATTCTAATTTTAGAGGTCCATTATAGTTAAATTTTCTTCACGACGATACCCACGTTTACAATTAGTTTATATGAGGAGATATATTTCCGAAATGGCCACAATTAATTTGATATGGTGGTTAAATACACCATAATAATTAAATGAGTGTTTCCCGTCAAATAAAACATGGCGTACAATGGAACGACCGAATTGTGTGTTGTGTAGGGTATTAAAAAATATTCTCCGTCACACTTCGTTACAGTAGGATCAAAAGAGATGGACGATAGGCATGGGGTCGAGTATGGCTGTCGAGCTACGCGAACAACTATTTTTTGTTCGGTACCGTCCGAAAATAGAATTGGGTGTTTTTTATATCTTCTCTATAATAATTTATCTTTCGTGTTTTCACATTGTACCACATATGGGAAAGGTTGAATGCTTAAAATATTCTTGTGGCTGCCTGTAATGCACCTGTGCAGAAAATATTACGGTTTTCCGTAGATTTTAATAAAGGTACATTTTAATTTCTGTTTTGAAACTCTTGAAGGAGGATTTACACACTTGCCTTGCCATAAAGTAATTTTGTATATGACACTTGCCGAACTTTCAAGACACGCAGTCACGGACTCACGGACTCACAAGATAACAATTATTAAACACGACATCAATACACTAGAATATAATAGCATTTTTCCTTCGTATGCTTGTCTTAGAATAGAGCCTGCCAAGGGTAACCGGCCCGTAAGCCGTAATCGTAAGATTACAAAGATAAAACCTTAAAATACCTTGTTCTCAGTTTTCTGCTCGATCTAATTCATTTATCTATTTGTATTTTCCATGCGGGTTTATCGATCACGATGACTGATAAATTATATCGCTCGATGTAAATACAATGAAGTAATAGCTATTTATAACTTTTGTTTGTCTTACCTTACTTAGCTTTTATGCAAGTAATAAAAAACTTGACAATACTTTACTACAATACAACTTAATGTTAATAGACGTTGTAAATCAATCGGGTTAAATTCTAAAATAGAAAATTAAACAACATAAATTAATAAAATAACATCTTTGTTCTGTAGATTGTAGAGATGGTAAAAAATAATAAACAAAGGTGATGGAACAACCAAACAATCCACGAGATGGTAATAATATAATGTGATTTGTGTGCGCGGTATCTGCTCGTGTTGATAACCTTTTATATTTAACCTACTTAAAGCAATATTTAAAAAATATAGATAAGTTATGCCCTTACAAATCAACCAAAA
This sequence comes from Thymelicus acteon, assembly GCA_951805285.1. Classification (NCBI taxonomy): domain Eukaryota; kingdom Metazoa; phylum Arthropoda; class Insecta; order Lepidoptera; family Hesperiidae; genus Thymelicus; species Thymelicus acteon. Next base: position 374,238 of record OX638227.1, on the reverse strand, counting down.
AATCGATTCCGAAAAGAGCTACAACACACACACGTTTATCTTTTGTTTCACTACACCAATCACATTGGTGTAGGCAAGAAGGCATTTTAACGCTGTATGTCAAATGTCAAGCACTTCTGACAACAACAAAAGCGTGCGTATCGTCTTGTATTGACATAGCGACTACGACAGACTAAGAGCAGAACGGTCAATTGCCTGTTCTTACGCTCTTCATCGTCGGCGCGCTAGTGACTTATGTACCTCTTTTTTACATTATAATATCATTGACTTAATGACAATATGGACATTAACAGTACCTACGGATATTTAAGGATTTTAGTTGTTTTCGTTTGGATCTTTCAAAGAATTTCGCTTTTTGAGACCATTTATTTCGGCTAAAATTATGATATCAATACGAGGGGAACTGTCAGTAGTTACAAAACTTCTGATATCAGTCAATGGAAATGTTCCCGTAGCTGTCAGACATGCCTGTATCCTGTGCCGACTGCCATCAGTGCCAAGCTGCCAACTCGTTGCAAATCACCCCAATCAGCGTCCACTGGCGTGGTCGGTGGTGGACGGGAGCCGGTCGTCGTTCAACGGTCGACGGTCGACGGTCGTGACGATAAGCTAAAGCAATATAAAAAACAATGCCTCCTATCTTAAAAAACAACTTCATCCATCAAAGCTTATCAAGAATCTACAAATACCCTCCGACAAAGGAAAGTAGACTCTACTGCACCAGCTCACCGGTGAAACTGACTCGCAGTGCGTAACGTTTATCAGTAGTCATTTACATCGGAACCGGTTGGATGCAGTTTTCACCGTTGTATTGTATCTCTTTAAAATTTTAATGAAAACATAATGTATGTAAATTGTTTTATGAGTATTTTTATTGTTCTCCTGTTAAACGATGGCATTGTTGATTAGTAACAGTGACCGGTAATACGCCACGGATCGGGCACGGCGAAAGTTTTTGATGCATTCAAATGGTGAAGTATGACTCCTGGTCTCCTGTCCTTGCCAACGTAACTGGGGTCCTGTTAATATAATCATTGATATCAGCAATATATCAGCAATATATTTCAAATCCGTTCCGTCTCTCTTTTTATAAATTGTGATGTCTGAAGCCTGGCTTTTAACCATTACTTTTTCATGAGAACAACCAGGACCCACAAAATAACGTTGTCTCCAAAGAAATTTAACGAAATGTTGACATTAGGAGTCATCGAGCTAAATATCTATAAATTTCAACTAAAACAAGTTGTCAAGGAGTGAACCGTGGTTTTTATACCTATTCTATTTGTGTTATTATCTTTGGTACTTACTGCTGTTAGCATTTCGATGACATCCTTATAAAGTGCCTAAAATTAATCTTATTCACGACTTTAATCCCGCTGGAATTGAGATAAAATACGTCCTAAAACACTTTCCCTTCACATAAAAACTTATCTCCTGAATCGCGAACACATTTCTAGAAAGTCTCAAACACAAATCTCATACTTTCCGTCGGAGGGTGTAATTAGCGACGCAATCACAACTTCTGTAACGTCTATTTGATGACTTTAATGAGCCGGGAGGTGCTTTGAAGGAGACGTATTCTCGAGATGGCTACATTATGCTCTCGCGTGTTTTGGTCATTCTTTCTTGTGCCAACCGGTACAATTTAAACAAGCGTGTCTGGAGAAACTACTTCTTTATGTTCTTATCCAGCATGTGTATCTGTCAAAAGAGAATGAATGTAGGTTTCTTGACATCAATAATCCTACTACAGTGGTAGGCTTACTACTACAGATTTATTGCTCTTATCTAGCTCCTGACTTTAGTGTCCACTGAACACTAGACATTTCTTTTCATTGCTGAATTGCCACTTTCATATAATTATGCCACGTTCACTTCTCATTATTATTGTATTTCCATTTCGTTGCTCTGTAATTACATTGTATGAGACAATCGTGCCCAGTGATTTACATTCAATTCCCAATTTCACCGTAAAATGGAGTACATCAACAAAAAGGGGCACAAACCGCTTTCAACTGCAGTCGTTCCACGTAACGGACTCTTAGCAGGAGATTATTAATAAAAATGAAGTGTTGTCAGTTCATTAATGTTGATTAATCGTCGACGTTTTGTCTCCGGCTGATGGGCTGGTGGGCTGATGGCGGGTCCATCGCGGCGGTAATTAATGAAAGTTCTATTTTGTTAACTCCGTGTTGGTGTTGGTCGCTTTTAAATTTGTTCTACTTTATAACAAACGATCGGGACCGCTCGGACCGCTCGGACCGCTCGCGGCTCGACCGCTGCCGAGATCAATAAACCGGTCTACGTGCTGTGCTGTTAATGTATGCCTTTTAATTCCCTGGTGTTGTTACAGAAGGAGCGACGAAACCTTAAGACAGGAACCTAATGCTTTAAGAGTTCGTTTATGTTTATATTTTTTCGATTTATCGTGAAAGCACCTTCATAATGAGAAAAATCTAACTACCCGCACTTAGTAACAATGCTAAACTATGACATGAACACTGAGGTATGGGATATCATCATGATATTTCAGTTAGTAATGATACCGAACAACACTCTACTCGTAGTTACTTGACTCGTTACTATCAAAGTAAAATCAACTGGACAAACGACGCTTTGAAGATAGACAATCTAAGTGCATAGCAAAAAGAAATTATTTTGCAAATTTGAATGAGTATCCTTCAGATATTAACATTCTCTGTTTTAGTAATTTTATTTTACGGCAAACACAGAACTTCATAAACATTTGTATAAATGTAGTATAACTTAGTTAATTTACGTAGCTGCGAAGCGCTGGCTGCTGGCTGCTGGCACGTGTAATGTCAAAGGGCTTCATCTTTTGTCCGCTCGCTTCATAATTACTGGGATGTCTCGTTTCCTTCGATCACTTATAGCACTTATAGCAAGAAAGGAGATTATAGATCGATGCTCGCTTCCTTCTTTCCTATCTGTTGCCTGCAGGCTGCAGTTGCGTGGAGTTCAGCAAGGTTGCCGACCGAAACTTTAAACAATGTAGCTTACGCCCCAACTCAGAGTCACTAACGGTCACTTAAATCGCTCCTTAGTACAGAATTTGTATGGTGATTCTTTACTAAGGAGCGATTAAAATAACCGTTACAGACTCTGAGTTGGGGCGTTAGACCTTTATAAATTATACGTAGCATTGCTAGACCCAAGTAGATATTATCGTCTATTTCAAAAATTACGCGCCCCTAGCGTTATATTATTGTTATCTTGTGTAAGTGACAATGCTTAGGAAACATTTTTCATAAGTAATTACACAATAAATATTTCCAGTTACAGGCATAGACTTAAAAGTCTATGGTTACAGGTTTTTAAAGTATACGATTTCTTCGTGAATGTTTCACTTGGGTACCTACAACAAAAAATGCCTTTTCAAGGAATTAAAATGTTATCATTATAGCTTGATGAAATATATTGCTATTACCGAAGTTATTACACCACACTCGTGTTACAATGATATACTTCCCATTAGGATCATCATAAACAATACAAAAACACAAAAAAAATCTCGTACACAAATTTAAACGTCATCTCATAGACATCACGATTCAGTTTGGAAAGACGTACCGCAATAGATAGGTCATTTACGAGAAAAATAAAAATAAATGATTTGCATGAGTATCGTCCTTACATTGTATGACTTAAGATTGAATTTCTTGTAACACGTGACCGAACAGTGCAGCCTATTTCAGTTAATTAACGATTGCACTTAATACGTACACTTGTCGTTCCATAAATAGATCAGAGCGGACGGGGCAAACTGGCCCCTACGCTATAGACGTTAGATGCCAAATCCCCTTGAGAAATCTTAAAGTGGTTAGTTAAGGGAGGTCTGATATACTGACGTAAGGTTGTGGCATAACTGGTAGCGTTAAATTTAATTGATACAGTTTATACGTTATTCTACGCGACGCTTGAAAGGCAAAAATTACCAAGCGACATGTTGATAACTTTACACTAGAGCATTTTAGTTTTTAATTTTAGAAAAAAAAATCGTAAAAAATCTCTTTATTAAGCATTTAAACTGCATTTAAAATTCATTGGTATGAAGTAGCTATGACTAATAGGCGATTTTTTATGATTTTTTTTCTAAAATTAAAAACTAAAATGCTGTAGTGTAAAGTTGTCAACATGTCGCTTGGTAATTTTTGCCTTTCAAGTGTCGAACTGTATTTTACTGTAATATTAAAGAGGATCAAGCACCGGTTTGTGCAATAATATTACCCTTATAATTATTATATGATAGTACTTTAGTAAGCAACGTTGCAAAAGGGCATTCCAATTTATACGTAAATAAACATGTGATAAATTAATTTTTTTCCTCATTTCTTTTAAGCAATCCGTCATTCCAAATCTTGACCTGATATTACAATCAAGCAGATTTCTGTTCTAGCACTTCCGTTCGATCAATCAACACTATCGGAGAATGTTGATATTATGTTGTTGTTGTTGTATCACGATCACGAACGACATTCATTCTTTTGTGAAAATGTTATTTTCATTGAGGTTGAAACTTATCTGATTAAAATGGGTTAGTGAGTACAGTACATTTTTATGAATAGACTTAAGTGATGATAAGGCATTGTTTTTCAGAGATTACATTATATTTTAAATATTACTTTACAGCTAAGTGATAGCTGAGGATTCAAAGGCTGAAAAGGTTATCACTAATATTATTTATTTTTCATGAAGCTATATTTTATTGCCTAGGACTGTTAAGCTTAAGTCTGCAGTCGCGATATTACAGCGGATCATAGTCGATTTATTCAATAGGTGTAAAATCGCTATCAGTGCGGCCACGGGCCACTCTATCGACACGTGTTCTATTTATTATCGGCTGGTGAATGGCGATTGGCGAGTGGTGAGTGGTGAGTGTAGAGCGAGTGAAGACCACCGCACCACGAGTGGTAGCTATTGATGGTATCTGCCGTCCTCATGATGTGGTAACGTGGTCACCACTCGAGTGGTCTGTGGACGTACTCAGTCTGAAGACAAACGAGCAGGTGACCCACGCAATTGTTGCAATCATGATTATCTGTGGCTTCATCTGATTTTCGGGAATTTTTATCAGGATCATTTGATTTCTCTTGGCAGAAATAACGCAGTATTTTTTAACGAACTTTAAACTTAAGATTGTCCAGCTTTAGCAAGGCTGCTGCTACAGACTGCAAGCTAATTCCTGACACAGTGAGTTCGTATATTACTTCCATTTCAATCGATAGGCACTAACTCAATAACAACGAATTTCCACCAGGTAACAGCCGATACTACAAGTAGATCAACACCGCAAGAACTATTTATGATTCATCACAATCCATAGCTGCTTCATGTCTCGGGTCTTTCTTCATTAGGAGAGGGAAAGGTCTGGGGGAGCTTCGCACATCTTCGAGAACATTGTAAACAATTCTCAGGTTTTTGTAGACCTAAAGTAAAATTATAATTTTAATAATATAATAATAATAAAGAGTCTAATAATTATTAGACTCTTTATGCATGTTAGGGAGAACTCGACAGTTATTAATTTAAGTAGGTACAGCTCACACTGGTACGCCAATATACTTGTAAATTATCTTAAGTACCTGCCCAACATAATTATTATCTATAGAGCTAATGATGTCCATTTTATAACTTCTTACGTAATTTTAAGTGTTTAATTGCTTGAAGCAATAAGTTTTCCCTCCATCGTAAAAACAGGAATACCCAGTTATGGTTGTAAAAGCAAGAATCATTAAAAAAAAAGTTTTTTTAATGTAATTAGGTGACAGATACTGCGAAACATGTAACGTAAAATATAATATGTAAGAAATAATAATTATGAAAGCGGGATTCGAACTCGGGTGGTAATCGAACCGATTCAACCGATTTACAAACAACCTATTTATCGTTCGCTACTTCATTAAAATGATAAAAATTATATAAACGGACGACGAGATTAGATTTCAATAAGATATAAAGTAATCTATGTTATCTTCTGTTTAGTAATTTTCCACTATAATAATCTAAATTTTACTAACAAAAAATAACCGACTTCAAAGTTACTCTAAAACTACTTGTCAGATCTCGTTCAAATTTGTGTGGGATTACGTGACAAGCACCTGCTTTCGATTAAAAAAAGAATCATCGAAATCGGTTGGCGTGATATTGAGTTATTCGTCGACTTGTCGCGCTTACTTAATACAAATTTAAGACTTATATAGTTTTATCATGGATGCCATTGTCAGATCTCAATAAAATTTATATCGGACCACATGACAGCCACCAGCTTTCGATTAAAAAAATAATCATCAAAATCGGTTCGCCCAGTCCAAAGTTCTGAGGTAACAAACATAAAAAAAGTACAGTCGAATTGAGAACCTCCTCCTTTTTTTGAAGTCGGTTAAAAATATTATAAAATAACCCCATTTTGTCGTTACTAAAAAGTTTATTTGAAACAGTAAACTAGGGACATCTATGTTACGACGCATAAACTACTTATCGGTCACTGATCTAGTGAACATGTAAAGAGTTGATCTAGCGAAAGTCCTTGTTGCATCACCAACAAAGCACGCTTGGTAATGGTATGAGCTTCGCAGCAAAGGTCATGATATTTTTATAAAATAAAAATACTGTAATCCCAAGCGCAATATCGGTGATTTCCGTCGCCGACGCGAGCTGGCGACAGATAACCGAACGTGTAATTCGGTGGCACAGTTTGCGCAGACCGGCGGCGGCTTACTACCCTCTTACAGGGTTCCACTCTTGCCGTGGGGACGCCACGCTGGCACATTATAATATAGGACAAATTGTTTTTTTTATGATTAAGGTAGACTCAGTCTTAATAGTAGTATTAAGGACTTGTCACAGATGTACTGTCGGTATTGGTAACTCTTTTGGGTCAGCCCATTCGGTTGGTCGCAAGTAGAATCCGTTCTCCCATGTTATGAAGAGATAACTGGAAAAAAACACCCCAACACACGCACCTAACGAGACTTACGAAGTGATGCCAAATAAAAACTATTACTTGTTACGGTGCTGATTTTCTTTAAGTACTTAGTATATAAAAAATACACGAATGGCAATAACATGGGCGTGAGACGGTTTTAACTTTTAACGTAGCGTGTCCCTAAACTCTGATAATAATCAAATCTCAATATTGTTATGAAAACGTTTTTTTATGGCAGTGTAAAATCTGTCAACGACACCCACAAAGGAAAACTGTGTGTCAGCATTCAAGGAAAAATATTAAATTGTAGACAAGCTGGTCACCCTACCGGTCCTCGTCCTCCTGAATACTTGATGAGAGCCCACCTCGATTTACTCAGGCGAGCTGATGACCACCGTCGAGGGAGGGTTAATTTTTAACCACGCAAATTGGATTGAGGGAGCACGATCCTACCCCTCGGCCTTGAAGAAAGTCCCAACCGGCCAGCCGCAGTATTATTAGGACTTCATAAATATTGGCAAAGTTCTGCTGCGGAGACGAACGATAACAAATGCTCATCGTATCAACGTATCGATTATACCCGTGTTCCAGATGAAATTGAGTTTATTTCAGAAATCAAAGATTTACATTGTTGGTAAATGGCGCCCATAGCCAATTATTAACTAAGATACATTACCATTTTATACTTAGATACCTTATGTCTTAACTTCAAATTTCAATTCATTTTTCATGCAAATGTATTTGACAATGCACGTCACTTTTTGTTTTATCAAACATTCTTCCTCTTTTGTTCAAAATAAATTACCCGTCTCGTGCAATCATCTCCTCCAACTCATCACTTCCAAGTCTTCCAAGCTTGCGACCTCCTGAGTAATTACTATTTTGATCAGAATCAAAACGAAATGAAAATCTGTATCGAAATAACGTTTTCATGAATATCATGCATTTGTTTAATTTGCAATCAGAACTGAGTAGAGATCCGCAAGCGCCGGATTTTAATAAAGGCGACTTCAAGATTTTTCTCATGTAAAGGATTAATGCGGGTGAAGATAATTCGAAAATTATTTTCGTCGGTATCGCCGCCTACTACACAATGATGTGTTTTTAAACATTTAAAATTAATGATGCAACTTATATTTATAATGCTGCCAAATACTATTCTTGTCAAACAGGGACGTGTATATTTTCATTTATAGGTTCTCTATCACAGCTAGTTTCTTTATTCTTGTACGTTTTTAGAAATAAGAGAGACGTTGAGAATGTCTTCCCAAAATCCTTTTCTATCGCGTTTCTATCTGCATTCAAAGCGCGATGGCCGACTTCCGGGTTAGGGAGCGTCGCCATTTACATTTTTATGCTTTAATTAAGCAAACTTCGGTAAGTGTTTTGAGGTCAGACGGAAAATGAAAAGATGCTCTTAACTTTATACAGCCAGCGCCTTTCAGCGGTAGAGACGTGATGGGTTTTGTTCGCTCCAGACGCGGCTACTGACGTCAGTGGTGAGCGAACTTGATGGTCGGGCTTTATGTACATACGTATTGCTGGTTTTACTTAAGAGTTTAAAAAAAAAGGAATAGTAGGATGAAACCCATTGGAAAGGCAGAGAATGTAACAAAAATTAAAGGAAAAATAATTTACGGGCGATCTGAGGTCAGGAAGTGGGGGGAGGGGGTTTGAGTTTTTAAGGGTAAAAAACGGTTTATCTCGATTTCCGGCAAAACTACTATTCTTTTTTTTCACTTTTTACCATTTTCAAAGGCTTCAGCCCTGGTCTATTTGCATACAATAATCTTAAAGGCAACTGCGAACTGTGACGATGGCAAGATTGATCTGTTATAGCCAGACTTACGCCCCAACTCAGAGTCACTAACGGTTACTTAAATCGCTCCTTAGTACAGATTTTGTATGGTGATTCTTTACTAAGGGGCGATTTAAGTAACCGTTAGTGACTCTGAGTTGGGGCGTTAGTGTCGTTATCACCAAAACCTACTTTGAAGATGAAGCAAGTCGTGCTTGGATTCCAGATACCTGGCTAGGTCAACCGATATTAGACTTCCATTAAATACTTATTTAAGTTCCGTATACTTTCAGAATTTGTGAAATGATTTTTCTTCTACCACACAACAAAGTCTGCAACCAAGTTGACGGCAATGTCAAAATCCACTTTGCAGGGGCGCGGTTCTGCAGGTTTAGGTATGCAAACGTTACCCAGATACGCAATTTTCGAAAGAGGTTGTTTGTTTTGAGATGAAACGTTGCGCCACTGCACACTGCATGCTGCACGCTGCAGGCTGCAGTCGCCGCGACGTCTCGACGGTGATGGTGACGTGGCGACGGTGGGACCACTCGGTGGGCGGACCACCACCACCCCGCAGCACTATTTCGTACAAAACGGCTTTTTACTAAATGGAAAAGGGCATGTCAAACGTGTTGTACAATATGACTCTTGGCAGCGTTTTGCTCTCCTTTTTTGTGTTTCAGCTTTCATCCATGTCGGTGTACAGGGAAATATTATCAACTTTTCCTAGAGACAGTGCGCGTCGCGGCGCTCACTGCAAAACTTAAATTGCTGCCAGTTATTTCTTACACTTTATTATAATTTTATTTCTGAGACAGAGCTAATTAACCATTGTTAATTTTGTCATTACAAAACCTAAATTATCGATTTCTTAGGTCGACGTTTGGTTTGACTGTTGCCCAGTTGACATTCAAATTCTTTCTATTATTTTATTTTTTCTCCTACTACTCTTTTTTCTTCCCACTATTCAAAAGCTTCGTGCTTATATAAATTTTTTAACAGCTCCATAAGTTATACGAAGCTTAGACAGTTCTCTCGTCATTTAAATCGGCTCTTTCTTTAAAATACGCGCTCGTACATTAAACGGTTGTTTCGTGACGTTTATGGTTTAATTTATTACGAAGATCAAATAAAACTCGAGCTCCGTACAATAGATCATCACATTTGGCTTGCGATGCCATTCGACCCATAAAACCACCTTGGGTAAATCTACCCTTCACAAAAAATAGGCAGTCGTGAATATATCAGGAGATCGCAAAATATTCCAAACCTTATTACTGATGCGTACGGTCTGAAGTTCTTTATTATTTTACCATTTAACCATAGGTATGTAAGTAATTATAATTATAACTCGTAAAATGAGATCCTTAACAATGTAAATTTTATCAATCAGTTGTAAAATATATTGTAATTGAACTCAGTTTCTGGCTCGGCCAGTGTGAAGGCTCAGAGCTGTGCTTTGAGATGCTATCTTCTGGGGTAAATCTTGTATACTGAGCTGACAAGAGCAGGTTAGCTTTGGCTGTGACTGCCAAGAGTGCCAAGTTTAGAAAAACACCCAGCATGAGTCTCTGTTCCTTTACAAAATTTATTTGGGAATGTGTCCAGCTTTTCATCTACGTATGAGTCCAAGGACACCTACCCTGCTCGTGTGGTTTGTAATTAGATGATCCCAATGTTTCAAGGATTAAATCTACTGTTACAAACATAATATTCGATACTGAGCTCAAATGCGTTCACATTAAGGCGCTGCCGCGCCCGTTTGGTTGATTTTCTTTTGGATATATTTCGTAAAGTGTATACGCTATTGGCGTAATACTTAGGTATATGTTTTTTGACTATGTACTTTAAATCTGCTCGAAAATGAAAACACGATAACGTGAAATTTTCTCGATAGAAAAAAATCATGAAGTTGGCTCTAATTATTTACATTATAGCTTGCCACCGCGATATTTAAAGAAATCTGTGCATGGAATTCTTTTTAAAACATAGTACATTATCACATCTAAATCCATGTGTTTTTTTGTGAAAAAACATGAAGTAGTTTTTAAAAACCAAATAAAAACGTTGTTTGGCGCTTATGTCGGTCAGTTTCGAGCGCACGCTCAGTATAGCTCTCTCACAATTTTCATACAAGAACTCATTCCCACACTGTCTTTATGATGTACGTTCAGTCGACTGCGGTCTTCATCGACGTCGGACGTATGTCTCTCTGCGCTATTTTTTACACGCTTTTTATTAAAGAATTTGAAGTAGCGTATAAAGTTTTTGACTTTTGCTTATGATTGTCAAAACGTTAAATGGGGAAAACTAAACAGCACAGGGAAATGGAGTAGTTTTGTTTTATTATTTATATTTTATTATTTGTACTTAAATAAAAATGTTTGATGATATGTAAGAGAATGAATAATTAAATTACTGTTCAGTTGCGTAATACATTATCTATATATATAAAAGCAAAAGGAGACTCGCCGCTTTTTATTCGGTTCGGTAGTTTCTTACATAATGAATAAAATGAAATTTTTCAAGGAGATTGCCGGGAAGACGTCAGCTAAGAACGGATTTTTCGAAATTCATCTCCTAAGAGGTAAAAATAGGGGTTGGAAGTCACTTTCATACAAATCAACTCCATCAGTTTTAGAGTAATAAATAATTTTTTTATGTAAGTTTATCGTTATGAACAAAAGTTAACTTTGACCCATTTTTTTTTTGAAAATCCTCACTTAATGGGAAGTCAATACATTATTTATGAAGATTTAAAACATACACCCACACTCAGATATGTAAATATACGTATATATAGTATTAGTAGAAACTAGCCAAGTTAAATGTAGAGCTTGAATTACATGTTGTTGTGACTAAAATTTTAGGATTTTCTACACAGAACTTGGCACCCATTTAGATGTCAATTCTTTTTTTTATTGAACTTCGCTCTCACTTCACATTTATTTTTTTGATGAGATAGTATCCTACATAAAGTAAGACCAAGCAAAAAATGAGTTTTTTTCTGTCAAGTTCCTACTTACTATTTTCACGTATGCACAGATTTATTCTTCGACTGAATTCACTTCGTGTCGCTTTTTATATCGAATTATGATGGATATCATCAGTGTCCAAGGAGTGAATTTGAATCAAGTTATTTTATCATGTACTGTATTGGTCTGACCTTTTTAAATAGGTTTCGCTTAAATTTAACTACGTTCCGTTAAATTAATAATGTAATGAATATTAAAAAATATGATAATTTTGAAATTATTACAGATATTTCTTTGATGTAATGATGCAGTTTTAGTTTTCATCAAAATCGGCCCCGAGACTCCTTTCAGCATTGTTCGCTATTCCTCATACTTTCAGAGTTGGCCATCCACGCACACTGAAAATTCAACCTTTGTATAATTTGTATACATAAAATAATCTGTTTTCTATTCAATTGTGTTTTACCTATTGCCTATTTTAAAACAAATTGATACATTACTTAACACTATGCGAGTTTTATTAATGAATAATGTATTAGGGAATTTAAGAGTAACGTATCCCATCAAAAACATAAATGTAAAGTGAGAACTAATTAAAAAAAATTGAGATCTAAATGGGTGCCAAGTTCTGTGTAGAAAAGCCTAAAATCTTAGTGACAAGAACATGTCCTTCAAGCTGCACATTTGACTTGGTTAGTTTTCACGTACCTACCTAAGCTATATTTGTATAATTATCTTCGTTAAGTCTTTTAGGTTGATGACCTGTGTTACTTTTCTAAAATTTGGTTTGTTGGTTGCTAACTAATGAAAACTAGTCAGTTCAAATGTAAAGCTTGAATTACATGTTCTTGTGACTAAAATTTTAGGCTTTTTTACACAGAACTTGGCACCCATTTAGATCTCAATTCTTTTTTTTTTAATTGGCTCTCACTTTACATTTATGTTTTTGATGGGAAATCATTACTTTTTGTACAGAAATTATTAGAAGGTATTTAAATTAAATTCTCTTCAGCGGTGCCGGATCGACTACCGGTATATCGAGGTGTTGAAGTGTTTATACACATCGGCCACCATTACCGTCAGAGTACACAACACAGCAACGAACCCCATCCAACTGCAGAGAGGTGTAAGGCAAGGGGACGTCTTATCCCCGAAAATGTTTACCGCTGCGTTGGAAGACGTGTTCAAGCTGATGGAGTGGAAACGACGTGGCATTAACATCAATGGCGAATACATCACACACCTGCGATATGCCGATGATATAGTCATCCTGGCGGGATCCATGGAGGAACTTGGTACAATGCTCGGGGACTTGAACAGCGCCTCACAACGGGTGGGTCTTAAGATGAACATGGACAAGACGAAAATTATGTCAAATGTCCATGTCACACCCGTGCCGGTTGTTGTTGATGGCGCTGCTCTCGAAGTTGTAGACGAGTACATTTACCTGGGACAAGTGATCAAAATGGGACACACAGAAAGTTTGCGTTCACTTGAAATTTCCTTTTAAACTGAGTTTCAAATCAAGTAATATCAGAGAAGATGGGTATGCAATGTTTGGTTTTGTTGGTGTTACATGAGGAAAGATTTAGGTTCTATAAAATAATATGTATAAAAGTAATATGCTCTGCTTATTAGCATGCTATATAGCGAGTGAATGCTGCCACCATTTTAGGTACTGCAAGGCTATTCTGTTTTGTAACTCGACAGCGGAATCCGCGATGAGTGTCAAAATCCTGTCTTTAGTCGTTTGAAGTTTGACACTCATCGCGGATTCCGCTGTCGAGATACAAAACAGAATAGCCTTACTGAACCGCAGCTGCATAGTTATACATTTATTTTAATTAATTTTAGTTTTAAGTAATTTTAATTTTATATTTTGTTAATATTTCGTTTGTATTTATAGGACCCGGAATGTAAACAACTTTGTTGTATTTATGAAACAGAAACACTCTGTGAAAAAATATTAAATACGAGTAACCGCCCTCGCTTTGCTTCGGTTTTCTTATTTTTTTACACCTTGGGTTACATTATTGGAGTTTTATTAAGGATCCCTCATTTTTTTGAAAATATAATATAGCCTATGTTACTCGGGGATAGTGTAGCTTCCCAACAGTGAAAGAATTTTTGAAATCGGTTCAGTAGTTTCGGAGCCTATTCATTGCAAACAAAAAATCAAATCTTTCCTCTATATATATTAGTATAGATTATTTATTCTCTTCAACATCGTCAAACTTTGTACAAAAATTTATCGTTTCGTTCTACGAAAAATAAGTAATATGTCAAGAACCTTAAAAGCCTACCACGGCTATGTTGCCTCTAATTTAAGGTATGGTATAGTTTTTATGGGGAAACTCTACAGATTGCAATAAAGTCTTCATTGCTCAAAAACGCACTATTTGTAATGTTACCCCAGACACTAGCTGCAAGCCTCTCTATAGGAAGCTAAAATTATTGTCATTGACAGGTAGGTATATACATATTATATGAGATTTGTATTTTTTTTAGAACAAATACCTATGCACCTTTTTCAGGAAAAGAAAAATAATTGTTATTTTGCAACCAGATACCCTAATCGACTATGTGTACCATGGTACCTTCTTCTCGATCAGGGATACGTTCAAAAAATTAGACTTCGAAAACGATATATAATAAAATCCTTGAAAACATAAAAATCTTAACTTTCACTAAATTTAAAATAGAGTTACTTAAATGGTTAACTGACAAATGCTACTATTCAATGAAAGAATTTAAATGACGATTTTTTTATTTTATGGAAATAACCTGCAAACGAGCTGACAATCCACCTGATAGTAAGTAACTATCGTTGCCCATGGACATCAGGAACACCAAAGGCATCACTGATGCGTTGCCGGTCAAGAAATAGAGGAGAAAAAGAAAAACATAAATTATTAATAACTATTGTTTTCCCTTGACATTTGAAATTAAAATTTATTATAATATGATGTAAATAATGTAAATTCACATATATTTTTGTGAAAATCCATAAAGTAGTTTTAAAAACCAAATAAAAAAATAGTTTGGCGCTTATGTTGTTCGCTTCCGAGCGCAGGCTCAGTAGGTATAGCTGTCTGACAAATGTTATACAAGAAGTCATTACATTACTGTACTATCCTTGATCCGCAATTGTTTGTTTTTTCATCTGTTTGGCACCGCCTCATAATTATTTATTTACTGTTAATAATTTAGGATCTTAAATTATAATACTAAATGATTCATTTTATTTTTCATTTTCAATTTTTTTTCGTTGGTTCAATTTTTTGTTAAAATGTAATTGTTTTATAATTTTTAGATGTAATAAAAATTAATGAATAAGTACTACTCCGTAGTTTTTCTATGCTGTGCTTGTGAAGTGAGTGACATGACGGAAAGAAGAACATCGAGGACAAAAGATAGTGGCCACGCCCACTTTCAGCATAAATTCCCATCACGGCCTCCTCTTAAGCTTGAAAATTAAAATTTGATCGTAAAGCGGTTTCGACCCAGGATTATACCGAGTTTTCGAAACTTGTCACCTTCCTTTTTTGATTAGGGTTTTTATGTGAGATTTTTATTTTTAAACCATTAGAATTATTGTTGGAGCTCTGACTATTATCTATTTTTATTTTTTATTGTATTGTTATTTTTATAGTGTGCTTTTAGTAATGCCCAAGTTTTAGATTTATAGTGATGTGAACTGCTACTGGTTTCATTTGTACGTTAAAGTCATTGGTTAAAGTTAATTGACACGTACCACACGAATTTAAAATCTCTGACAAAATGTCATTCCATCATACATTCACAACTGGAAATTATTAAACCTAGGAAGATCATCGATTTTTTATAGTTTTGCTTAGGATAATACGGTTTATCTTTCATTTTAAGATTTAATACTAGCCTACCACATGAATCATGCGTAATCGAACAACTACGCCTCTCTTTACAGGAACTCCAAGTGATTAAAAAATAACTTCATAAAAAACAATGTTATTTTATCGGATACCGTATAAACATGTAATTATAAATAAAAATCCCAATAACAACAAAAGCGTAAGGCGTTTGTGTCGTACTGGAGACTCTAATGAGATTGTCGGCGAAACAAGTGGGGAGAGGAAATAATTGAGGAATTTAATAAATTCTGCCGAATATAGGCGATAGGACGTCCAGTCACGGTGTGTTCCACCGGGGACCGGGGAGCGTTGCCGGCCCATCACCCCATGTGAGAAGATGTTACTGGTACTGTATCGTACTCAACTTTTAGGTATTTGTAGGGTTCCGAAGTAAAATCGGAACCCTTATAGTTTAGTCCGTCCATCCATCCGTCAGTCTGTCCGTAGCAAAGCGCCGAGACTCTTAGAAGACTACTACTAGAAAGCTGTAATTTGGCATGGATATACATATTTATTAAAACTCCAGAACCGTAAAATAAAATATTGAAAAACAGTTTTTTTCAAGTTACCTCCCCTACAGGTAACGTGAGGATGAATTTTTTATTCGTCGCGTACCCTATAGCGTGGGATATCGTTGAGAAGATCTCTTAAAAATATTATGGGTCACAAAGATCATTTTTTGAATTCGGGCTCCGTTTTCGAAATAATTGGCTTTAAAATGCTAATTTTGGTTGAAGTTAAGTGTAGTCGCCGCGTCCCCTGCCAGGTTAAACGGTGGGAGTTGGACAAGTGAAAATTTTTCAAAAATAGGTAATATGATGAATTTTACAACAAAAACTATCACGGCTATGTTAGCATAAGTAGTTAATGAGTAATAGTCGATAAACTCTTCATTGGGCGTGGCCTGTGACACGCACTTGCCCGGTTTTTTTATTGCAAGCGAAAAAAGTTAAAGAAAAAAGCTTTCAGCAATCAAAGCATATAAAAGAAAATATTTAAACTGTAGATAACAGAAAAAGGAAGCATTTAAATGTTACTTTAATTACTTTAAATAAAACTACAATTAAACAAGTAAAGAAGTTTGTGGTTCTAAGGAGAGTACACTAAAACATTATAATTATATTATCGTGAAGCTAGTAGCTTTGATGTTTTGACTAGTGTTACTCTTACCTTATCTAAACTATGTTATTACCCAATAATACCCTGATTGCTTCAATAGAGAAGCTGCGTCAGTCCACGAGCGCCAAGTGGAGTTAACTTTAGATTCATTAGTATTTTTTGCGGCACCAAATAATAATATAAAGGCGGTGGATGGAGGGGGAGGGGGCCTAATTCCTCCTCCGACAGTGTCGCCAGTAATTATAGAGCTCAATTCGGAGAACTACGGCGCTCACAAAGGAAAATGGTAATTTCCATCCACATTTTTTTATTCTCAGAATTTTCTGCGTCAATTTACTGATAATTGTCTCCAGATAATTTTTATTTAGGAAATCTTTTCTGCTCCAATATTTATCGATAATTATCTATTAAATCAGAGGCATTTGGAGATTCAGTGATGCTTGAAATAATGGCAAAAGACAAAAAATATTTTTACAAATACTTTACTCTGCTAAGAAAGTCAACCTTGTTTGTCATTACTTTAAAAAAATTTAAAAGATTTTCTTTTCATCTGCATGCACACATCTGCTCCTGCACTTTATCTCAGGTATAATGGACTCACAAATTTAAAAAAATCACAAAATGTCATGAGTGTCATGACCCAAGAAGAAATGTTTATCTGTCACACACGGACGTGAAAAAAGAACGGACGTAACCTAGTCTAATCGAGAGTGAAGCATAGCAATGACAGCTCGTTTACCATGTGTGCGTAATTTTTGATTCGCGATTGACATTTATGGTATCAGGATGGTGTCAATGTGTGGGTGTGTGTACTTGTACGAATAGAGAGTTTGTATTACGATGGGTGCTTCACTGAATTTGTTCTTGGGGTTACGTCCGTCTTTTTTTTACGTCCGTGTTGTCACATAAACATTTTGTCCAGGCGAGAATCGAACTCTCGTTTCACAGTAAGGAATCAGGATCACTACCAAGTAAATAAGTTTAAGTAATACAGTAGAATCTCGATAATTCGAATGTCAAGGGAAATGCAAAAAAATTCAAGATAGTGAGTTTTCGACTCGATATGAAGAGTTTAATTGATCAAATTTCGACATAAAAAGTCGCAATATCTAAGAACATTTATTAAAACAAAATACATACATAATAATATGATTAAAGTATTACGAACTTACATTAAAACATGTAATGATATGGATGTTATTAAATAGCTGATAAAAAAATCTGTTATCTTCTTTTGATTCAAGGCATTTGCAGATTTTTATCAATTATTTTTTCTAGTTCATATAATGAACCTAATACATGATCCTCGATATCATTACATCTTTCAGTGTAAGTTCGTAATGTATCAGTTGCTGCTCTCGCTTCTTTATTTGACACTTAACGAGATTCGAGTTATAGAGATTCCACTGTATTAATCTATTACATAAATATTTCATCGTATTTGACCGGCGACCCTGTGAGTTGTCGACGCGAGCAGCTGCGACGCCGTTGTCGACGAAGTTTAACGAGTAGTTTCTACATTTAATTAAACATCTGATTATACTTATCTTCGTGCATTTTATTTTCCCTTTTACGATCGCATTTCTTATTAGTGCGACGGCTTTAAGGGCTAAATGCGGATAATTTACTGCGCCCTATTTAAAGCTACTTCCATTTTTATTGTCCCTCGGCGTTTTACGACTTTTAAATGTTTTCCTGCCGCGAGCCCGCGCGTCGCGCGTCGTCAGGAAGTAACGTTGGCTGCTGGCTGTTTATTGAGATTTCTCAACGCCATCGCGCCATCCACTTGTAATTGAAGCAGAGACCCTCGCGCCGTTAAATAATGATGGTAATGTTGCCATCTACATCTACATACTGTCTTGAAATGCAGCTAATGTTAGCGCTGAGAACGTGAAGATACTCAAATTGTCTCGCCATCGTTACGCAAGTCGTAGTTGAAATGTTTATCTCGAAACTGATGTTCTATTTTAAGAACAAATTGATAATATTTTATTAAGTACAGTAGTTAGTATCGATTATTAAAAATTGGTATATAAATACGATTTTTTTTTAAATTCCAAAATAGATTCCATTCCATCCATACATCAAGAGTTTATTAGTAAAAATGACGTCAATGCGGGATATATTACCACTAGGTATGTCAACTCATGATCACATCGTTCACAACATACTGCCCCTGGGCCCTGAGGAGGGTGTAGTAAATGTTCCTGGCCACAAAACTAATACAAGGTCCCTTAAATCAACTACCTGAAAATGTTATTACCAGTTTTGATATAAAGGCTTTAATGTAAATAAATAAAAATCGTCCATCCGGAGACACCGCGAGACCGCGAGACCGCGAGACCGCGACACCGCGATACGGCGACACGGCGACACGGCGACACGGCGACACCGCGCTCCGGTACTGCACGTGAACAATATATCAATAAACATACAGAAGTAAACAAACCCACCCATATTTGAACACTCGTAAAGTATTCACTCACGCCCTGAAAATATCTAGAGTTCTCTTTAAATAAATGTATTTTATCTACATTATCGCCGTGGAGCAGTTATCGAGTTTTTGCTCGCGTTTTAAAGTGTTTACCTGACGCTGCGCCTGCGCATTACACGTGGCCGGCTGCACACTCTCGCTGAAGCTCGTTTGGACACTCAAGGTCATACTTATTGGAGTAGCGAATTGCATTCGTGTCTGTTCGACTGCTGGTCGCAGAACATTTCGTAACAAATAGGTATAAAATGTTATACTACCAAAATACGTAATTAGAATAGAATAGAGAGTATAAAACGGACATCATTTTCAAAAGTCAATACCATGCTAGCTGAACCACGTATATATCCATGTTTTTATTCTAATAAAGACAATTTAACTTTTCAATTGAGTACATCGTAGTGAGGCGATTCATCATCATTAAAATACATTAGCATCTCAATATAATTGGTTCGTGTGTAGTGCGCGGCGGGCATCGAGCACGCGCGGACCACGACGCGCCATGCAGTCTTTGCGTGAGTCTCGCCTAGTACAGGAGCTGAATGGTAATATATTTCAATATTAGTTAAATTAGATTTAAAGAAAGTGTAAAAATTAATAAAAGAAAGAAAAAATAAATAAAACTATTAATTTAGTTGAAAAAGAACACACACAAGGTAGATTTCAAAAAGAATATATTTCCCACCATCTCCTGAAAAATATACATATTTTTTCGTGAAATTGCGTGATGGTAGTTTTTATGTAGGTACATATTATAAGCTAGGATTTTGCGGGAGAGGACCACGTAAAGAACACCATCATTATATTCGTATACGAGTAATAGATTAAATTAAACTTTGCGTCTCAAGAATCTTTATAATATGTTACTGTCATGTATGTACGCCCACTTCATCACGCATATATAATAGGAGATAAGATATAAAAAAAACCGAGCCAATATTAGCGACTAAGCCCAAGACTATAAATGTACAATGACACCGAGTGTTCCCCCAGTGGACAGCGTGCATCACTCGAGTGGCTGTGAATGGCTGCACTGCAATGCAACTTGCAACACTGAACTGCACGCGGCCATTATAAAACATACAGCAGTTGACGATCAATGTATAACATAATAATGTATGTCTACGTACAGATACCGCGGTTTCCTAACGGACCAACTACGTACGCACAACTAGTGGAACAGCACAACTATGTGTTCCCATCGGTACAACTACATTATTGTCAATTAATCGCAGTTTCCTAACGGACCAACTACGTACATACCACAGAACACTACACTGCTATACTTTACGTCACATTTACAATAGCATTTATAATATATCCGAGAGAGTGTAACCTTTTCACTCAACTCACTAAGGTAGCCTCTCACTTCGGAATCGTGTAGAAAAGATGACCAGTCGACACCAGGTCTGACAAAAATTGCCATTCTAATTTGGTAGTTTATTTATGTACAAATTTTAAACTAGGATTTTTCAGAAGAAAGGATTTTTCGTTAGGAAGACCATCAGTCCTCTGGAATGACTTACTTTAGGTTTATTACAAGTTGCAGTAGTCAATATAAACAATAGCATCATTACTCATGCTTCTCCTTATAGTAAATGGCCATAACCATAAATTTATTTTTTTATTTACGCTTCACACTCATAGCCCTACACTAGGATTCCCTGTGTCGTGGGTGCCATGGAGAACACACTAGACAAGGAAGTTTTCATCCAGACCAAGAACAGAAATTCAAACTCATTCAAATTTCCGCCTCGCTGGGAATCGAACCCAGGACCATTGGTGTGGCGATCCGGCATGGTAACCATTGCGCCACACGGGTCGTCAAATAAATGGATTGGTCATGAGTAAGATCTGATGGCATTGTCGCGTTACTATTTCTAAATTAATATTTTTTTTACTATCAACCTATTTCTGGCGCCCAACAAGGGACTGGAAATTACTGACGACACCTTATCCTAGTTGGTAGTGCCAGTTGGCCAGAGCAGACACGTGATAGTTTTTTTCTTAGTCTTTTTTGGTTAATCACTAATATCAACTACCTCCTCATTCGTTGAATTTACCATGCCTGCTAAACCAGTTGCGCTAGTAAGGAAATATGAGTATGTAAGCGTTTGTTATTTTAGCTTATTGGCCTAATGCATAAGCTCAAAGTCACCCAGCGGGCTATGGAACGAGCTATGCTCAGTATCTCTCTACGCGATAGAATTAGAAATGTGGAAATCCGTAGACGAACGAAACTGACCGACATAGCGCGAAGAATAAGCAGTCTGAAGTGGCAATGGGCTGGCTGTATAGTTCGAATGACCGATAAAGGTTGGGGAAGAAAGGTCCTCGAATGGAGGCCACACTACGAAATAAGGAGCATAGGACGCCTCCGACCAGGTGGACCGAAGACCTTTTTTTTATATCCTATAAGTTAATGCTTGAATGCTACCTGAAGAAGACAGCGAGTATCCGCTGGATTCAGACGACTCAAAACCGATCTATCTCCAGCAGTGGACTTCCAAAGTTGGATGGATGGATGGATAGATGGATGGTGCCTGTGTTTACTTAATACTAGCGCTCTGCCCATGGCTTTACTAGTGTTTTCCGGGATAACAAGTACCCGGTAAGTCCGATAACCTATTCCAGGTCGTGGACTACCGGAGTGTTAAATTTCATGGAAATCTGTTCAGTAGTTTTGCGTGAGTGACAACATCCATGCAAATGTTCACATTTATAACAACAGTAGGATGGTGGGATGGTGGGATGGTGGGATAGGGGGATGGTGGGATGGAGGGATGGTGGGATGTTGGGATGGTGGGATGGTGGGACGCTGCTACATAACGTATATACTGTACAGTGTGACGTGTATTGCTCGTGCCGAGGATATGAACAATAAATTCATTTAGCGGAGTTTAGCTCTTTAAGTGCCTTTGTTCATTGATACAATAATGATTCTGTAAGTGTGCTACTAAGTAGTTTGCACTTGCACCACTCGACGTCACGTAATTATGTCTTAGGTATTTATTGATTGTATTTTGTATTCAATATAATAATTCGATGCCGACTTAATTCTGTAAAGGTAAGTTGTATAAAGTTATGTTTAATGTAAAAAAAATACAGACGCAGTATTATTAAGAAACGAACAATAAGTTAGAGTTAATTTGATTTTACAAGTCACATAAAATGTTATGTGTAAAATTTTAATATCGATAAGAACATCAATGCCTATGTTTTGGCAACGTTTTTCATGTGAAACTGATCCGTTGAATTATGGATTCTACCAAGTACTATTATTTCTTCTGTGATTCTACAAATAATTATGCATGTTTACTAAGTTAACTTAGTTTCGTGCAAGTGTATAAGAGGTTTTACAGTTAAAGAGGTGTGGCATAATCTACGACATAATGCCTTCCAAAATATTATGTTTCTAAATGTAACGAGCGGTCAGTATTTGCTGCCACATTCTTTTTTTATCATACAATTACTGCAATAATCGTTATATGAATCTAAATAATTATCAATATAACATTTAGCCAAATATCATTTTATCGTAAAAGGAATTAGGTATTTATACAAATAAGATAACATATTATAAGGGCCTTTCAGACCAACTGAGCGATCGTCAAGAAATTTGTTTTACGCGATTGCATATGTAATTATGTTTATGTGCGTTTATAAATCTAGTCTTTCATTTAAAACCCAGTATCAGAGGTGACTTACTCTGTGCTCTGCAACGACTGTGACTGACAGCTAATCGCTGTCTCGCTTGTCATATTCGTTTCACTCCTAGCGACATAAGCATTGTTAGCTCAGTTTCAGTTAGGCTGCTGCCAGTTGCCACTCTGTCTAGGCATTTAGTATCGCGCCGGGCAGGTATCGATCAATATTCGGGCGTCATTTTCGCAGCTGTCTGAGCAGGCCAGCAGACAGGCCTCAATATTTACAGGTTACATAAAGGCGCGTTCATCTGGCTGTAAACACGTCGCTTATCTCCTGCATTACGTGTGTGATATGTTTGTTTTCATAAATACACCCGACTCTGAAAGGTTCGTTTATTTAGTCGTAAGGAGTCCATAATTGACATTAAATATGTTAAGTATCGGTTCATCTCAGAGTCATATTGTCAACTTTAAGTGACCCTAGTGCGGCCCAATCTCAAATAACCTTATCGATAATCATATCGATGGAGTGTTAGTGTAGCCACACGTAAAATACGTTGATAGTAAATCAAAGATAATATTTATTTTAATGCTTTTAGAACTATGATTTATTCTAATACAATAACATCTATCTCCTTCTCACAGGGCTGCTGGAAGAGATTTCTTAAAGAAATAAGCAGTTCCTTTGTGCAAATTGTGTTATCATTGTTGTTGTATGTAAGATTTCCTTCGTGTACAAAAATAAATAAATAAATAAAAATAAAAAAAATAACAAAAAATAATTTACTGTTTTTTCATACATAAAAAAAGTATTGCAAATTGTAGCTTTTTCTTTAAAATAAAATAAAGAGGTTACGCCATTTTGATTTGATTTGGACATTTAAAAACTTCCAAGTTAATCAAAATTAAATAATTAAGTAAAGGTATTTATTTTTTCATCAGAATATTCAGAATCTCTGAGACCCCATATTGACTTGGAGAAAATAGCTTCCTAGCAGAATTAGCAGATACGTCATATTTAGCGAACTGTTGGATAAAACTGTACGGATCCAGTAGATGTGGACGGCGCGGGCGGCAGCCCTACCAGTTTTACGATAAGTTACTATGTTGGTTCGTCCACAGCGAGATATAGCCTTGAGCTTATCAACCGCAGAACCAACACGGAACGAAGTGCTATATTTGCCTACAGATAATGTGGCAAAAATATTATTTAATTGTCACTCGTGAAATAACCGAAGAGTGTTATTACGAGTACATGTGATGTAATGTAACTTAGTAGTGGCATTAGAAGCTTCGAGGGCTGAAAAATAAAATTTCGTCTGTAATAGTTGGTAAAAACTTTCGGAATAATTTATTCTTAGATTTTTCATAACGATATTTCGGAAGTCCTCATGTCAACATATCAAACTGCAGTATTGTGAGGTAGGAAATCTTTTTAATCGGCTTCAAAAAGGAGGAGGTATTCAATTCGACTGTATTTTTTATGTTTGTTACTGAGTGAACCGATTTTGATGATTCTTTTTTTAATCGAAAGCTGGTACTTGTCATGACTGTGATCCCACTTAAATTTAAGCGAGATCTGGTGACTGAGTTATCCCTTATTTGAAGTAGGTTATGTTTTGTCAAAAATTATAATTATTAGCTGGTTACTGATAGTTAAAACATTTTATAGTTGATTTCCAACGAGGTGACTTGATGACTTATCAGACGGCAGTCTCGTACCGCGGTAGTCTCGGTACCTAGCAACTTCAAAACTAGGGCTGTGAACTTCAGTAGGTATTAGTCCAAAATGTATGATATCAAGTTTCAACATTATAAATGTTTTTGAAGTTATACTTCTTTAGGCGCGTTATGAAATAAATGGAAAAAATGATGAAAGTGAAACTTTAAGATTTGTAACACGGAGAAACAAAAACGACGGACGAAAAACGACACGCGCGTTTTTAAAAACGCTCGTTTTGAAAAAAATATTATCTATTAATTATATTGTTTTTTTTTTAATATTACTTACGTTCCGAATTAATTACAATATTGTTTTTGAATGTTGTTTTTTTTTTAATATTGTTTTTTAATATTGTTTTTATTTTGTATATAAGTTTATACTTATTAACAAAAATGAATTTTAACACATTTTTTTGGAAAATCACCCCTTCAAGGGTTAATTTAGGGGATGGAACTTACTACACAACTTCGTCAGTTTTTAAGTAAATAGGGTGAAAATTTGTATACATATGTATAAGATTATAGTTAAGCAGGAGAGGGGGAGGGAAGGGAGAGGGGCAGGTGAGGAGAGGGTAAGGGAGAGGGAGGGGAGTGGAGGGGGAGGGAAGAGGGAACGGGAGGGAGAGGGAATTTAATGGTCTGATTTGTTAAACTTATCAAAACTATAAAAGTTAAAAGTAACAACAAAGTACATTCACTGATTTTATTAGGCGGTACGAAGTTCGCCAAGTCAGCTAGTGTTAAATATTTATTTAATGATGCCAAAGAAGTATAACTTCTCACGCGCGTACATAAGTACACGTTTATGTTTTTTAGTTAGGGACATCGTTAAACAGGCAACATACAATGTAAATAGTAAATTAAATACTTGTTTACTGACTGCGTAATGTGTAATGTTATCGGGTGTCCTTCGCCGCGCGATGGTAAACGCGTCCAACTCGGCTCCGCAAATATTTTTTGTGGGTCGTGTTGTATATGAATATTCCGGTTGTTAATAATCGCATATTTGCTTACCTCGTGGATATGCGCGCTCCGAAAATATTTCCAGGCACGTTTGGCATGTCAAATATCCTAGTAAATAGTGATACCGCCTATAATAATAAAAACACCAGCGCCATATATTCAGCGATCACTTTTTAATAATTTAGCAAAAGCAATTTAAAAATATACGTATCCAGCCGGGTATCATTAGCTCATTTTAAAATCATAATAATATATCATTAGCTCGTTTTAAACTACGAAGCAATCATGAGGAAGCATTGGATGTTTCTAATCCAACTCGAGTGCAAAACCAAAGTGAGATCAGAAAAACGAAGAGGTTCTCAGTTCGTTGCATTTGGAAAAATATTTTTTTTCATTTGAAAGGACAAACTTTCAGATTGATCCTATATTCATTAAAATTAAAATCGGATGGGATTCCTGGGTAATTTAGGGAATTCTTCAATTATAAATATGCTTAGCGATCAGTTAAGTGGTTCTTATTAATCGCTATTTCGTTGAAGTGATTAATTTTTTTGTAATTTTTCTCTGAAAATTTCCATGAATCAAAGACAAAGTCGTCACTGGTCACGTGACGCGCTCGGATGGGGGCGTGGGGGTGTGTGCAGTTGTGGATACATGCGGTCACATGACACTGGCCGAATTAATTATGTCACCAAACCTGCCACAGTAATGACGCGATAAGCGGACAGCGGAATAATTTACAGGTCCCTATCGCGATCCGATAAGTTAATGAATAATCCACGATCGATTTGATATTTCCGCGTTGGCAGTGTTGGCAGTGTCGGCACTGACAAGCTGACAACACTGACGATAACTGATATCTGTCTGCTTATTTTAGTATAAGAGCTTCACCGCAAATCTGAACAGGTGACGAGAGGTTCCCAAAACGTGAAGTACCTTTGGGGTGTATATGTTACCGGCAAAACCCGATTTCAGGTTAAACTAGTTTGGCCTAATCCTACTCGTGTCAGGACAAACCAGTTTGGCCTAGTCTAAACTAGTTGGGCCTAGGCCAGACTAATTTGTCCCGACACAATTAGGCAAAACTAGTTTCTCGTCAGTCTAAAACTGATTAGAACCGAATTGTTACGGATTTATATTTATTCGACAAATCTTTGTGCTTAAAACGGGATCCTGCCTTCTCGCCGAAAATTGTTTGGCCGATTATCACTTGCCAACCTACGGTTCGCCTATTTTTCACTTTGACAACTAACGATTGTCAAATTTTTGTATGACAACGTTTCATTTGGTAGAATTAATGGAGCTGATTATTATGATAACACAACACGTTCAGAGCACTTATCATTTGTCAAATCCTTCACTAGGCCAGACAACTTTTAGACGAATAATAACGTTTCGTCTGTGTAACAGTTCCCTTTTCGTACATTTATATTATGATAAAAAAAAAAACTAATTTTTACATTCAATTTTTATTTAAGAATTACAAAAAAACCTTAACACATTAAATTCGTAGCAATGCACATTAATAATTTTTCCTCTGAATATGAAGATTTGTGTTCAAAAGAGTTCTGTTGATTCTTTCTTCTTTCTTCTTTGTCCAAGTACTTTTTTTTCTTGGGTTCTGGTGGGGCACCTGTTAATATATTTTCTATTTCCCCCTCGTTGGTAATGGTTTCCTTTATTAATTTTATTGTTTTGTCAAATTTTCAAAATTGGTGACAGAACCGACTTAGTCAACCCCGACCCCACGTGGTACTAGTCTGCCCTACCCCTAGAGTGAATGTAAACCCCGGAGGTGCGGAGGGAGAGCAGCCCCCGCCCGCTGTAACAAACTGCAGGCACCATGTGAGCCGAAGCGGCTGAGGCTGGTCGCCGCAGGCGACCAAAAAGCCGAAGCTGCGTAGGCGAGCATGGAGTGCCTGCAGTTTTTTACGCAAGGGCGGAGGGGCTGCATTTCCCGCAGCGCCGGAGACGTTTGGAAGCCTGTTTGTGTATCAAAAACCCCTGAATTCTCCCTAAAAGTGCATACAAAGCAACTTTGTAATTATAATGATTTGTCGTTTTCTTTATAAAATTGGTCCGAAACCTTACTTAACACATCATTTTGGTAAACAATATGCAATTAAATGAATATTACTCTAACTAACGACTAGCCTGACAAGAAACTAGTTTTGCCTAATCGTGTCGGAACAAACTAGTCTGGCCTAGGCCCAACTAGTTTAGACTAGGCCAAACTGGTTTGTCCTGACACGAGTAGGATAAACTAGTTTGGCCTAGGCCAAACTAGTTTGACCTGAAATCGGGTTTTGCCGGTAACATATACAAATTGATTGGCTTTGATTTTTAATTGATTTTTAAGATGATTTTTGTTCTGCAAATTCGCCTTCATCAAAATAATAATTTTTCTACTACTAATTTCCATAAAGTTTACCTTCAACTGGCAATTCATTAATAATTAATACAAACGTAACTTGAAAATATTAGATGCTTCTAAGTTGTGAAGCCGAGTCCCCGCTGCAGCGCTGGGAGATCAACTTTAAAGTCATTATTTCTCTGATTGTTCTTTAATTCCGTTTATTATTGAATCATTGTAGAGGAAACGTTTTTCTTAATTGACCGAGTAAAAGATTACGTAAAAGGCTGACCTTGTAACAACATTCGAGTTACCAGCGTGCAGCTACCGACTTCAGCGAAACCTGTCGCGGGGCCCGTGGGGCCCGTGGGCGTGGTTGGGTGATGTCTAAACCAGAGTCTACAGTTTTTTACCCTTTACTTTTTGTGGCCGAACAGAAATATAGTGTTGTTTTATTTCTTTTCCTCAATTTTTTACAGTCAGAGCTTTTGTTTGTAATGTATACTCCACATGCTTTATGCATGAGATTAAAGCTTATCCGACCAACGTTGTTTTGAGGTGTAAAGTGATTCTTCCATAATCGAGCCTGAACCAGCCTTAAGCCGTCGAGAGTCGTCAAGTTTCTCTTGTTGCAAGTCGCTGCAATTCTATACCACCTAGCTTAATCCCTGAGATTACGATTCGACTTTAATGTAGGAATTAGGGAGGTGAAAAGTGGAAGGCAGAATGACAGACAACACCTAATTAACACCGTGAATTCCTTACGATATATTCATTCCTCGAAACATTCATTTTAAGAGTGTCAACTGACAGTTCGCTTCTTTCGGAAAGCTGTCATGACATGATCCGGAAGGGGAGCGGAGTAGCCGACGACCAGCTCAGCACCTTACTTATCTTAGTCTATCGAAGCCTTTTGAGCGATTTTTACTACAGGAGAGAATCCCTTCTTTATTATATTTAGAAATAATACCAAAACTAACAATTCGTGTAATGCTAGTGCTGCTAAACAGAAGATGTCTGGCGCCACTTCATAAAACATCGCAGTAAGAGGTCGCCACTTTCCCTATCGTAAAACTGCGAACGACTTCCCTCATTCAAATAACAAAAAAGTATGTCATGCCTCCCCCCTCCTCCCTCTCCCCTCCAGGAGCGCGGGGGGGGTCGGCTGAGCTGAACTTGTCCCATGATTACCGCGCTCTATTGCCAAGAACATATCTTAAGAGCGCTCTAAGAAAGTTTTTATGTTGTTTTTATTTCTTATATAAAATGTTGGGCCATAAATCGGAACCCAAGATGGGTTATTTATTCAAATTATAAGTGCGCCAAGGGGTTGGAAGTTATGGAGCTGCCTCGAGCCCGGGTTCGAGGCGTCATAAACGTACGTCGTCCTATAAACACATTTGGAATCGTTTGATTCGATTTAGACATATTTGATGGCGGGCGGAGGTGGAACTGGGTAGGTAACAGTGGTAAGACACAGGAATGATAAATACGATATCTCGCATGTTTTTCTAAAGTACCCATTCCCGCTCATTATTACGTCATGAAGGCTGGCAAATTAAAAAAATATTGTTTGTGTTCCAAAATAATACACGTTATTTCATCAATTCAATTTAACTGTGATATGACTATCATCAAATCATTATATCTATTTAAATTTATCTTAAGAACCCCATTAAGTGAGAACTGAGTATACTATTATTGAAATATTAATAAAACTTTGCTTTAGCAAAGTAAAACCTGGTAGGTACTTTTTTTAAAACTTGGTAGGTGTTGTTCACAACAGGAAAAATATTGATAACTATTACCTACCTATACTTATAAGAGTTTTAAGATACATATGAAAGCGGCGTAATTGTGTAGTTGTGAGGTCAATATAAATATTGTAAACAGGTAATTTCGGTAAATATTATGAGTCAAGGCAAAACTCTGGTCTTATAAAAAATTTACTTAATTGATGTAAGATGAAAGTGGGTAGGCATAGGTTAATCTAAGTAGGTACTTAAACATTACGTAGGTATGCCTATTAGTTTAAATTGAGAATTTAAACATTAATTATATAGTTAAACATACAAATTAGATTTTTCAAACCCACAAATTTACAAATTTAAAATATTATTTCACACGAACACTTCTTTTAAGTTTTACCTAACTGATTTTATTTAATGACGATATTTAAGGATTTAAATTTATTTTATTACTATTATTATTGTTATGGTGGACAATTAAAGGGAATTATTATTATTTTTATTAATTGTTGATGTGATATGATTATTAATTATTGTACTTTTATCAATTTAAATAGTATTATTATCTATTATAGAAAAATATTTTAATGTGTTTGATGTGACTGAATGTGATGTAATGAATTCATTTTAATCTAATTTAAATTATTGCATGTTTTTCTTCTAACGCATTAGGATAATTGTCCTGTAATGTTAGTTGTACGTTTATATAAATAAATAAATAATAATAAAATAATAATAAGTATTTAAGCAACGGAATAACAAAGCAAACAAAACTCTCGCAAAACAACAGAAGAAATAATAGTACTTATAATAAACTTTTATTCTTTATTCTAAGAATAATATATAAAGAGGAAAGATTTGATTTTTTGTTTGCATTGAATAGGCTCCGAAACTACTGAACCGATTTCAAAAATTCTTTCACTGTTCGGAAGCTACACTATCCCCGAGTAACATAGGCTATATTATATTTAAAAAAATAGGGATCCTTAATAAAACTCCAATAATGTAACCCAAGGTGTAAAAAAAATAAGAAAACCGAAGCAAAGCGAGGGCGGTTACTCGTTCTAAGAATAAACTTATACAACTTTGACAGTAGATCGCTTTGACTTGTCATTCGCAACGCAAGTCGCGCGTCGCGGCGCGGCGCGGCGGCGTCGACGTCGATCCCGTTTGTTTTGCAGAAACATTCATTTTAAAGAAAATAATACACGCGCTGCTGAAAATCTCATCATGGAAACGCAGCAGAGCATTACTTACTTATTTTATTTTATGTCTGCCGTATAAATAATGGAGATAACAATTTGAAAAAAATATTTTTATACGATGGTGTTGATAAGATTTATTAACTACGAGTATGAACTCCATTAATGTTTAAGTCCAACCCTCTCCTACATCATGGTGCACCCTGGTGAACGGACGAAGCTATGGCGCCAGGTCCCTCTGGTTTGAGGTCACTGGGCTCTTCCATCCATCCATCCAGCTTCATTTAAACAATACGCGTGTCTGGTGATCGAGTTTGCTAGTTAGTTACCCATTTAAATATGTCTATTCAAGGACCTTTTTCGTTAAAAGGTCCTTGGGTCTATTGCTTTCACCTTAAAGTCGAAACCATAATTCGGCGGACCACTTTGACAAATAGAGTGTTGCTGTCTATTGCAGAAAATTAATAGTAAGGGGTAAGTGTCGATATTTCAGTATCGACACTTGATCAGCAGAGAAAGTATAAAGCGGCAAAAACACGATCGGTCTAGGCTAGTAGGCTAGCAATGGAAAATCATACATCAGGTTGTTAAAATAGTGTTTGATTATTGTGTTTGTACTTCTTATCTAATCAGAATCAATAAATAGAAGTTGTATTTAATCAAAATAAAATAGACACACATTTTTATCATGAAAAACGCATTAGGATAGAGTTAGCACTTGATTTTATAAGCCACGCAAAAATATTAATATGTAACTTTTCATATTATCAATAAGAACAGCATTGCCATGTCCTGGCAACATTTTTACATTTGAGTTGTCAAAGTGGTCCGTCGAATTATGGATTCGACTACAGTCGCCAATGTGTCAAATGTCAATGAAGCAACCTTTGGAGGAACTGAATATCTAAAGGCGGCAGTGATTTTACATTGAGCTGGCTCGGAAGCTTGTTATCACGGACCTTAAAAAAATACGGACGTAATCCCAAGAACAAATTCAGTGAAGCACCCATAGTAATACCAACTCTCTATTCGTACAAGTACACACACCCACACATTGACACTTCACTGCTTCAATCGCGAATCAAAAATTACATGGTAAGCGGGCGGCCATTGCTATGCTTCACTCTCGATTATACGAGGTTAGGTCCGTCTTTTTTTCAAGTCCGTGTGTCAAATCTATAAGATTATATTGATATAGGTATTTAGATAAAAGCTAGAGTGAGCTAACCAGCGCGGCGCACGGCCGGGAGCCGCTCTCCGATTCGACGTGACGTCACGCCACTAATTACTTCTTATCGCATCCACAAAACCAACCACAAAAACTGTGGGGAAAAAATATCAATAACTATTCGTGATGCACGGATATTACAATTTCTTATTACGATCATTGTGAAAACTGGCTTTGACAGCTGTTGCGAGCGAGATGGCCTCTCGCTCGACGGCTGTGCTAGAAGAGGACGGACGACCGGACGATTGTCTAATTCGAAAAGCTTTAAGTCCTTTTACAGTATAACAGAAAATATACTTAGTACGATAGCGTTAAAGTTTAGTTTCGCTGGTTTAGTTACGGGATATAGATGTTTGAATGTTAGTATTGACACGAAGAAACTTGAAAAACCAGTGTAGCCTGGAGGCTTGCCACTCGACCACTCGTTCCACTGGCTCACCGCACAGGGTCATCAGTAATAAATAGTTAGTTGTGTTTAACTGAACACTAGCCTCACGATCCGATTCCGTCTGTTATCTCAGTGGTTGCCTCGCTCGGGCCCGCTCGGCTAAACCGGCACGCAACTGAATAAAATGAAAGATATCTATTATTATTTCGTTCAATAAAACTATAGAGTATAGCTCCACTTGATGTTGGTTAGAAGTGTCCTTGGTCCAGTTGATTTAAAGCCCATGTCATTGAATAATGGATGCATGTGCCTTAAGCCAAGAGTCAGGGTTCGAATCTCAGACTCACCTGTAATTATTCGTGGCTATACTGCGTATTTGAAATGAGTTACTCGTCGTATCTTTTGCTTCGATTAAAGAAAACACTGGCAGGAAATGTGTGAGTATTGTCTTTACTCCGATCTTTATGTTAGCTAGCTTATAACCGAGGTGGCTACGGTTTTAACTAAGGAGTGAGTTGCAGAGCCCAGTAGAGGGACAGTTATGGGATGTAATGATAATTGTATTTAACTGCGTCTCTTATTAGGGCGTTCTCTTGTCTCAGCTACATTGTTTTCCATTTGGTTAAGTAACCGACCGCGACTGGAACAAACGGAACTCACATGTCAATCATAAATAAAAACAATACCAAATATAATAATATCTCGACGATATACACTTCAGTATAAAAATGAAACATTGAGTGTTAGCGCTATCGGCTATTTATATTGCAAACATACTTAATGTTATTCTTAGTGTTCAATAAAATTTAATATTGATAGATATTCGGCGCTCGGTGACGCCGGTCGCCGCATCAGCGCTTAGTTATAAAAAGTTTATTCTGATACGAGCCTGCAGCTTATTTTTGTCACTAGGAAGTATCTGCCTCGATGTCACTTCACTCTAATTTTATCATAATAATCTTATTATAATAATTACCTGTAAGTCATTACCATGCAATCATTAACATATTAAAATGATATCAATTACCTACAGACAATATTTATTTTCATGTCACTAGCTCATTGGTAAATGAGCAGACGGGCCACCTGACCGTTAGTGGTCACCGTCACCCATAGTCATGACAGAAGCAACATACGTCGCCAGCCACAATACAAAAGATAATTTATTTATCACAATTATTTCCAAAAGGACCAATGATATTATAATGTAAAAAAGAGGCAGATATCGACGCTTGAAAGGTAAAAATTACCAAGCGACATGTTGCCAAATTTACACTAGAGCATTTTAATGTTTTTAAATACTGCACTTTTTACTGTAGGTACCTACTGTCTGTACACTCTATAGTCTGTACAATGATATTATAATGTAAAAAGAGTTTAAAAGAGGTAGATGTGTCACTAGCGCGCCGACGATGAAAAGCGTAAGAACAGGCAATTGACCGTTCTGCTCGTAGTCTCTCTGTCAATACAAGAAGATACGCACGCTTTTGTTGCTGTCAGAAGTGCTTGACATTTGAAATGCCTTCGTGTAATACCAATGTGATGGATGCAGTGAAACAAAAGATAAACGTGTGTTGTAGCTCTTTTTAGAACAGATACATATTTTGGTTGATTTATGAGGGTATAACTATATTTTTTAAATATCATTGAAAAGGACTTAAAATTTTAGCAGTTTTTGCGTGTAAGAGTAACACATCCCTACATCGTCACAAACTTCCACATGTATAATATTAATGGGAAGGATGTACAGACAGCTATAACATCTAAAATATTATTTTAAACTCCAACGCAGAAGTTGAAGAAAATACATTTTATATTCACCATGTTGAGCCTGGAACCGTGCCCCCGCGGCCACAACGGACAGACAATTTAAAATCTAAACAACGCTGTAGTCTCCGTATTAATAAACAAAGACACATTAATTTTTAAAAATGTAAATTACACACGCATCTCCTTACAGATTTATTATTATTAGCTACCTACAAGTTTTTGTAACGTTATACCGGAGTCAGATAATTAATGGGTTGTTAAGCTCGCTAATTGAGCTCCATAATACCTTGTTATTACTTATTTCGAAACATATTTTTTGTAATTTAAAATGGATATTTATTTACATCTAAGCTCATGATTAATGTTATGGAAATAAAATGAAGTGACTATATGATATTAAGTGTTACCAACATAGCAGCTTCACTCGCGTACTTACATCTTGGAGTTTTCGCAATGATGCCGTAAGCCGAATCCAGTTCCTCTGTGAATCTTTCTTTTTGAACCTTTCTGACTTTCCACTTTATTTCCTTTTTGACGACTCATGTGGCGCAATTGTTGCCATGCCGTATCACCACGCCGAGGGTCCTGGGTTCGATTCCCAGCGAGGCGGAAATTTGAATGATGAGTTTGAATTTCTGCTCTCGGTCTGGGTGTGAATGTCCTTGTCTAGTGTATTGTTCATGGCACCCACGACACAGGGAATCCTAGTGCGGGGCTTTGAATGTGAAGCATTATTTATTTATTTTAAGTTCCTAAAATTGTTTGCAAAATTTCAGTCTGTTTAAAACGTGAAACGTGAACAAACTCACTTGCGTGTTTATAATATTAGTATAGTGTTTAAGATTGTTTTTCTGTGTGAAGGTGATGAAAGCTGACACTGACAAATATGGAGTTTTGTTCCTTAAGGAGATGTATGGACTGGCGCGATACACGTGACGGCTGCCAGTAGCCGGTGTTCCTGTTCGGGTTGATTAATGACGGCTCTCCCGATACATGTATGGAATTGGACACGCTGATATTCCTGGCAGACACAATGGGTTTTTTTACTTATTATAAGATACTGCTTGACCACCTGATAGTAAGTGGCAGGGTCATCTTGGGTGGTAATGTGCGCTTATTTAGTAAAAGCCTGTTTATGTACCTCTGGACACCTGGCTAGTGGTAGCTACTGATAGAACACTAAAATAAATTCTGAAGCATTTCATTAGTTTGCAAAGTAGATTCGGTCGATAAATATAAGTAAATTTTAGAAAATCCCATTACATGCCTGTAATACCCGTGTAATACGTTTGCAGCAATTGTGAAACTTAATAATAATATAAAACATACATGAACATATATCCTTGATAATAGTTGCAAGAGGCAACCCTATTGGCAGCTACTGGCTTACGCCGTCATGTCGACTGATGGACCGGTGCGTCACGCCAGGGCCCGGCGCGGCGGCGATCCGGTGCGGCCCGGCGTGGCCCGGCAAGGCCCGGTGCGGCCCGGATGTTGTTCACTACGCAGTGTACACTCGACGACACCCACACACTACCTGTCCGTTGCAACGCGACCCTCCCTCCTCCGCCCCTCCGACACTCAGATGAGGCCGAAACTCGTTTTGCACGTCATCTTCATGAAGATTTTTATAAACATCAAAACTGTAAGAGGTCTGTTGACAGTGTTGTTATTTTGGGAGAACCTGCGAAGTATTTGCAGCACTAAGTGTGCTAATGAAGTGAAATATTTTTAAAGAGATTAGGTATAAATATAAATTTAATATGACGATGACCCTGCGGCTTCGTCGATGTAACCCTGCAGGGTGATGGATACCGCGTTTGATACTCGGCTGGTGGAAAATAAATATTTTTTTGGGATCTTGCGCGTCGTCGATGGTCTCATTCGTGAGGTAGTGAGTGGGGGCCTGAGTGTTTATTTTTAGTATAAATACTCTCAATAAGTATCCTTAATGGTTATTTTGACCAAGATGGATGGAGTTATACAGAAGACCAACTTGTAAGCCGCTTATCGTTTATCAATACGTAGTTTAAAATAAAGTTTACATCGCGTACAGGTAATTCTAGATTCATTAGGTATAGCAAGTTGATGATGACAATGACGACCCTGTAGCCTTGTTCGTAGCGACCCTGCCTGCGATGCGAGGGGTCCCGGGTTCGATTCCCGTCCGGGGCAGATGTCTATGTGACAGATAAATATATGTACTCGGGTCGTGGGTGTGATTATGATGTTGAATGTTATATGTATGTTTCGTCCATGCCACCTGCGACACAGGTAATAGCCTACTGCGGGGGTATGAGTGTGTGAGCGTTTAGCGTTTATTTTGATGTGTGGCAAATACCTATAGCTTCTTGTAAAATTTTTGGTTCCCATCATTTACCATCAATGCTGCCAGGCCGCCATCAGTATATCACGCTACTTTCAAATACAGTGGGGACAGTGGAGACAGTGGGGATAGTGGGGACAGTGGGAACAGTGGGGACAGTGGGGACAGTGGGGAAGACTACCTATAATGAAGAATTTCTATCACCATGAAAGAGTATTATCAGGAATACCTTTGTCCATTGTAAATCGCATAGTTTGCCTTGTACCCCCTTGTCCTGTACCCGGAAACATACCAAATTAATGCCCGGGTTTATTTTTCAATGTCCTGTCCCCCGTGGGCGCTACCACTAGCGCCATCTAACTTGCGCCGAGTTAAACTAGTTAAGTTGATACCTTCGGGCTTTCTTCGAGAACACCAGTGGCCACAATTTCTCCTCTCCACTCTCCTTAACTGTTAAGATTATTTTTGTCCCTCAAATTTTTTTACTGACATTTTGGCAAATCGATTTCCTGTAGAGATTGGACGAACTCGTAACGTAAGCATATTATTTAAAAATATATTATAGCTTCCTATTTAACAAGGAAGAAATTGTTACAACTTTAAGTTCTTTGTACGATGTACAAACATTACTACTACACGGAGTACACGGACTCTATGTAAATAGCGTTGTTTCATATGAGATAATGATTTTAACTTTGAAAGGTGTTGCCTCACTCCTCCTTTATCCACTTTAATTCGTTTTCCTTTTTCAGATCACGAGTGTGTTGCCACCTTCAAATATATTGAGGTTGAAGCATTTCAAGAACACTTGACCTCTATTATTAAAACTTGTAGGAGGTCAAAGATATTGAGGGCGCGGGATCTCGCTTCCTCCATCTCCTGGGAACGATACACGGAGCAATCTTACAGCTGGTCGGGATCCGGGATCCGCCTCTCACTCTCTCTGTGACCTGCTTCGGTTACATTTTCAAGGGATCCTTAGGGGATAAAGGAAGTGTTCTTAAAAATACCGTGAGTGAAACTTGGCCATGTAGTGTACTGAGTGGTCATAAATGTCATAATCCTAACACATTTTCCCCCGTATTTTGTGCATATACTGACAATGTGATATGATGTAAATCAAGTGGTGTAAGTTACTAGTCTAAATGCTTTTATACGTATACTTTTTATATTTAGGATGATGAGGGATTATGTTGGTAATATTGATTTTAATTGTTAATTAATACCATTATTATAATTATTATTATTTCTCCATGGGGTTCGCCTGGATAGCTACCACCCTTGAGCATGAGTCAGCCGCCAAACGACTCGTAGTGTTCCAGCTGGGGGCTTGAGAGCCAGTTCTTTCTTTCATCTTTTTCACTCTTTCTTGGCCTGCAACGGCTGCAACGCATCAGTGATGCCTTTGGTGTTGCTGATGTCCATGGGCGACGATAGCCACTTACAATCAGGTGGATCGTAAGCCCGTTTGCCGGCTATTAATTAAAAAAAATTTAGAACTGAGGACAATGAATAGATCAAATTGACCTTAGGTTAGATTTTGCTTTACCCGATACTTTCTTAATAGCAGCTTCCAATAAAAAAACTGAGTTACATACTAAGCTAAGAATCCACGTGGACTCTACAACCAGAGAGTTATAAAAGACTGATAGGACGTATCTATTACAAAACAACGTACAACAACAACGTTAAACAGCGTAACAAAAAAGTTATTTATCCGCATCCATTAACGTTCCCAAAAAGTTAGTCTCCAAAAAGAAGGAAAGCCAAAGTTGTTTGGTCCCAGAACAAAAACAAATTCGGCCGTCGCTGGCTCCAAGCCTCCAACCGGCTGCGTCTTGCAACCTTATCGCAGTAACACTGTCACTCGTATGTTTATATGGCTTACAAAGCGTGTAATCTCCCGTAGGAGTCGCCTCACTCGCCTCACTCGCCTCACTCGCTGGACCACCACTGTCTCGCTCCAGCATGTGGAGTGCGAGCGGGATCGAACGACGCTGGTTAGGACCGGTTAACTGATCTTTTAGGGTACCGCGGGCCCATGGTTTGCTGCGATAAAAACTTATTTCATAGTTTCATCTCTCTTACATACTGCTTACAACTTAACACTTGGATGGTTCGTGGCTAAAATTATTGATCACTCTTGACTTTAGACAGAAAAAAAGATCCAAGTAATTTCAATTATAGGTGATCACGTAGTCTGGTTGAGCAGTTGAAGCTCTTGCTTCAGTTATTCACCAAACGGCTCGTCGTGTTCCTGCTGGCTGCGGGGGGCGTGGGTGCCAGTTCTTTCTTCGTTCCTTTCTTTCTTTCTTGATTGGCAACACATCGGTGATGCCTTTGGCTTCACTTATTCCCATGGGCGACAATGGGCACTTATTATCAGGTGGATCGTCAGCTCTTTCTTCGACTAGTTACATGAAAAAATAGTAGTAATTTCAAAATGTCTAATTAAGTATGTATACTATAAATAAATATAATATATCTTTGTCCAGCTGACAAAGTAGATATAAATATAAAATAAGATATTGTGCGGAACACGCGACCCGAGTGAGAGCTTTTTCTCTCCAACTTTGTTTATGATTATTGCTGAGACTCGCATGAGATACTGTTATGCGCCGCGGCTTATTTACTGCCTTATATGCCTCTAATGGCCTGTACGATGTACCACTAACATATATACCATTGCAACAATGTCTCTAAGCAAAAGTTTTACATAAAATAATTAGATAACTAAAGAAGAGTTAATATCCTTTTTGTAGCCGTAGGGTTCGTATATTTTGTTGAATCTTCAATGTATTTATGTATATCCCCGTAAATAGACGCAGTCGTTATACTTAGGTACTATCTCGATCATCAAATTTTTGTCCTAACCATATTTTGAGTAAACGTAGAGCTTTGTAGTAATCACGGACGTAAAAAAAAGACGGACGTAATCCCAAGAACAAATTCAGTGAAGCACCCATAGTAATACCAACTCTGTATTCGTACAAGAACACACCCACACATTGACACTTCACTGCTTCAATCGCGAATCAAAAATTACGCACACATGGTAAGCGGGCGGCCATTGCTATGCTTCACTCTCGATTAAACGAGGTTACGTCCGTCTTTTTTTCAGGTCTGTGGTAGTAATATAATCTTTTGTGTGGTATTGAAACGTTTTAAATAAAATTAACACATAAGTTCCGTCAGTGCACTCGAGGTGACACTTGAGTGACAGGGTGAAGCAGCAACTGAGTAACCACGAGCATGCTAGACTGATGTTCTAATTGATATTATTTTATCATAAGGTTTCTGCTATTAAGCTGGGTTAATATTTTTATTTATTATATAAAGGTAAGCATAACCTACTTTACCATTTCTTTCTATGATGTAATACAGTATTCAGTGTTATTTGCGTCCGAGAAATTTTAAGGCGACCTTTGTTCGGGTGAAGCACATTACACGACCGAAATATACTGTGTACAAGGAAAAAATACTGCCATGGCTCCAAGGTAAATCACGAAGCAACATAGTAACTGCGAATATTAACGACTGAAGATTTATTTAATTCCTGAACTTTTTTATTTATTTTCTGTTCCGACCGGATGGGCGGCGGGGCGGCGGGGCGGCGGGGCGCGGGAAATTGAGATTAACAACAAAAACACGAATATATTATGTGGCAACGCATTACGGATTTAAGGCGAAGGTTCTTGCGATACGTACAGTACAGTAATAATCTTCTGGTCGAATCATACAAGTGTCATCTTCATACGAAAACAAAATTAAAAAGTAAGCTGCCGCAGTGTGTAAGCTGTACGATCAGCGGTAGGTTTCCATTCCTCGGGGATAGATGCCAATAGACGACCATATGCACAGATATAATTGTATTCAGTTACATTTACAAGGAACTGAATCTATCGGAACACACTTACAAGATACATTTTTTGGTATAAATGGGCAATTTATGGCAAATTTATGGCACAATCCTAGATTAGATACACGGTATCTGATAAAGCGATCTCGCGTAGACATAACTGAATACGATTAACTTGAGCTAAGTGCTACCTAATTGTAATTGTAAGTTATAAAATTTAATAAAAAACATGGGACACCTCACGACATATTTTATTGAACTAGGTAGCATAAGCATATACCAATATGTTTGAACCGACGCGATCGTCCCTTAACCCGCGCGGTAGCGAACCGGTTCTGACTTCACTTTTTACTTTTTGTATCTTTTTGTTATTCTGTTCCCGCGGAATTAATTGCCTCGCGTTATCGTTTATCTGGCGCACACGGCCGCGGGCCCGAGCTCGCTGGCTGGCTGGCTGGCTGGCTGGCTGGCTGGCTGGCTGGCTGGCTGGCTGGCTGGCTGGCTGGCTGGCTGGCTGACTCAATGAAACAACATAGGTACATATATTACGACTGGAATAAAAAATATTATGTGGAAGGCTTCAAGAGATACAGATTTGTCCTTTGTAAGGTTCCGTACATATTCCCGTAATGTTTGGCTTTTTGAGGCTTAATAAAAAATTTTAAGAGATTTTAAAAACAATTTTTGTCAAGTATAGTACGTGACAAACGTCCACCTAATAAAATTGTTAATGCATTTGTTACTAATATAACTAAGATGTTCCCCGCAAATCTCCGGAACTGCTGAGCTTGAGCAATAAGAAATTAAATAATGAACACCAGAAAGACGGAAGATGACATGCCATCGATTAGGTAAGTAGGTACTTTCATAACAATATAAAATCGAGTTCAAAAGGAAACCATTCTGCACGTAGCCTTACAGCTACGTCACGTTTTTTCGTGGTTCCATCAATTCGAGTCGAAAGCTCGTTTGGGAGGGGAGCCGGCACTGCGCCCCTCGCCCTTCGCCCTCTGCCCCCGCGCCACTCTGACTCCCATACGGCAGTGCGACCGCAGAAACGTCGACACTAGCCAACATCCTTCCTACCCATACTGCAGTCTGGTTACATGTGATGAGCCGGTACACCAAGCTGAACTTCATACCTATAGTCCGTAAAGGTACCGTTTAATTAAAGCGTGGGTTTTTCGGATGCCGAGCTATCACGCACACAAACACACATGTTTCGGTATCCGGTGGCTCGTCTGATTATCGTCGTTTACCGACTACGTGAAGAGGGTTCAGTTGTAGATACAAATTTAATAAGCAACATTATTTATAGCACTATTTATAGCATTATAGCAGTTGAATAGGCCTGCAACAGAGTTGATGAAGCTGTGAGTTGCACTGTTCATGTTTCACTGAATCTGGGGCCGGTGTTGCAGCAATACTCCTATATAATATAAAGTTTCAGTGATACGTACAGGAATACTTAAATGATTTTGATTTTCTTTGAATAGGACAGGCGTAGCAGTGTACATTTAGCTGACGTAGCCACGTCTCGAATTCCGCAGCTCTGGACCGCAGGCCGCACAGGGCACGACAAGGCAAGCTGTTATCACGGTGTCCCCCGGGGCCCGGGGCCCGGCAGTGTATTCACTATCTATGCACGAAGCCCTGCCAACACGCCTTCACTACACCAACAGCCGAGACAAGCCGGAACGTTTGCTCAGCGCGAGTGCGTGGCGTTGGGCCCTCCGACACTTCTTTCCTTTCTTCATAAATGCGGTGCCATAAACTAAACATAATAATATATTATTTAACGTGATAGTGAAAAATAATTAGCATTTGAAAAAATAACAAATATTCAACATTATCATACTTAGCCCGAAGCATAATTGCTTACAAAATTAGCCATTTTATTATTTTAATTGATGAAACCTGTTGGTGATGTGCCAGTAGCCGCAAAATCAGTTAATTCCAACGTAAATTAGAGTACTTTTATGTGAGGTTCTCCGACCTCCTGTAATATTTTGGAAGGCGCCGAGAACACAGCACAGCTCTTGTCGTGTCGCTAATGCCGTAAACAGACAGAAATATCGATCATTAGCGAGTTTGTCGGGTGACAGGAGTGACAGGAGTGACAGGAGTGACGGGACTTACAGGTCGCTGGGAGCGGAGCGGGTAATGTCCACAATAAGACTAACACTGGATTGACTCGTTTTGGACAATCTGGAGTCAGGTTTAAGACAAAGGGTTCTGAGAAATGGATGAATTTTGATATGTTTTTTGATCTGATGGCTGATGTTAGAATTGATGCACTGAACCTATTTATTTAAACTTTTGAAAGTAGTTTCTAAATTCATTATTTTATTGATTAGTCAACATAACTGGGCTAGGTTGCACGGTTTCATCTACTTGGACGCTGGAGCTACACTATAATAAACTGTAGTATAATAGTTATCATCGCATCCAAAAACAATATAACTTTTACAGAATCTGTTTCAAAGCTTTTGTCTTCATAAATCCATCTTCACTAAACCAAACCTTATTTTTAATGTGGTTAGTTAAAATTTCTTTTAAGATATAAGACGATGCTTTTGCATAATATATCAAGTTTTATGTATTTAGTACTAATGTAAGAAACTATCACGCCACTGAACGATAATATCCAACAATAGAAATAATATTTATTTCGCCGTTCGACAGCTAAGCCCGGCCGGATACAATGAAAGCTAATTATCGTAATTATCGGCCATTGTGCGCGGAACAAAGGATCGCCGCATTAAAAATACATTATATACATGTTATACAATACAAACATTAGCCAAAACAATACCGTGTACACTGTGCAGCGTCGTTTGCATAAATCTGGACAGTTTCAGATTGTACACTGAGCTGGACAAGTGGATACATTAGACTATTGTAACTTACGGTAGCCAGAGAAAAAATCGTACCACTTTGCACAAGGTTGAGCTGATGCAGCTGGTCATACAGTGCCGAGCGTCTTCTAGCAATAATGGGCATCGTACGTAGTTCGATAGTATCACAAGTAATGGCGTTTAGATTATGATCAAACATGGATTATTCCATACACTGTAAAAAGTACATTTACTTAACCTAGACTTTTAATCTACCATACATATAAATGGCGAAGTAAATTGAAAAATATGAAGCCAGTTTCGTAGCGCTGCGTACCAAAATAAAGTGTATGTAATCTAAATCGATAGGCAAACGAAACAGCAAAACATTCGCTCGGCAGCGGACCAGCGGTTGCCAAAAGCGACGGTTGAATAAAAAATCGCTGGAGTGTTTCCGAATGAAGACAAATTGCCGGTTGCCGCGATGCCGTAGCGACTGCAGCGAGCGAGTTTTGCGACCTCTTATTTAATTTCTGCATTTTGCTGTACATTTCAAGGTAGGTTTTAAATGGCGTTGAAATGTTTGCAGTTTATTATTGTCGCTGTTTTTGTGCGCGGCTGTACGGGGTTTTAAATTACTTAACTACTGGAAACATGGTAATGAAACGTAATCTTTCTGTTGCTACGCAATCGATCGCGGTAGGTACACTATCTCGAGTATTACGAAACCACTTCTGCAAAAACGATGTTTTTACATTACTTCCTAATTCATTTTAAAACGTTTTTGCATTTTATTTAACACTTTAAATTACCGTTGTGATTTTATTCTTAATACTAGCCTCTGCCCTCGACTTTGCACGCGTTTTCCGGAATAATAAGTATTTCTTGAATTCAGTAGTTTTTGCGTGAAAAAGTAAGACATCCAGACATCCTCATAACTTTCACATTTATAACATTAGTAGGGCTACCAACTCATCTATACTAATATATAAAGAGGAAAGATTTGATTTTTTGTTTGCATTGTATAGGCTCCGAAACTACTGAACTGATTTCAAAAATTCTTTCATTGTTGGAAAGCTACACTATCCCCGAGTAACATAGGCTATATTATATTTTCAAAAAATTAGGGATGCTTAATAAAACTCCAATAATGTAACCCAAGGTGTAAAAAAAAATAAGAAAACCGAAGCAAAGCGAGGGCGGTTACTCGTAGTCAATAAATTAATAGTAAGTATATGATAATAAATTAAGATTTTATTATTTTCATTGAAAAATGGAGTTACTTTGACAATTTACGGCATCAGAATAGTGAAATAGTAATAGAACCACGCAAGTAGTATCGGCGGCGGTTCTCGCAAAAAAAACGGACATACATAAAGCCGTGGCATGTGGATACAGCTCAAACAGTATTAATACATATTTACTTCTAGCTCCACACACGGCGAATGAAACAAAAGAAGCAATGACACGTTACGTTTCCTTGTCTTTATTATAAAATAGGACATTCTCGTGCAGCTGACATTGAACCGAATGCATCAGTTAGCGACGTATGCGGTCCGACACGACGGTTCTAGTCTCGTGTGACTC
The DNA here is from genome assembly GCA_951805285.1 of Thymelicus acteon. Classification (NCBI taxonomy): domain Eukaryota; kingdom Metazoa; phylum Arthropoda; class Insecta; order Lepidoptera; family Hesperiidae; genus Thymelicus; species Thymelicus acteon. The sequence continues at coordinate 329,389 of OX638227.1, read as the reverse complement.
ATCACCTGGGGACCTGGGGGCCTGGGGACCTGCACAGCGACCCTCACCGCCATGCGCCACCTGGGAATAGCTTCCAGCTCTATCAGCTCTGATTAGTTCAGTTTACTTTCCGCATGTTTCAAGGTTAAATGCTTATAACTTTTATCCTCCATCCTGACACATAAGCTGCTTTCTATAATGTTTATTTTAGAATTCTGCTTGTCTATACTGGATTATAGCGGTGGACGAGGTGGCTAAGATTTATCCCTTTCGTCTTTGAGTCTTCAAGTGAAGTGACGTCGAAGACTTCATTCTCGCGACGTTAGGGACCCACTAACTTCAGCTTCTAAAACTTTGAGCATCCGCGGTGTCCTGCAAGTCTCTTCTTTCATATGAACATGGTAACCAAAAATGAGCGGCCACATTTACGACAATGGAGATCTACTCTTACTAGCTTGATTCTTATCATTAATAGATCCAAAGGTACCTACTATCTGATATTAATTATAGACATTTAAATTTAAAACATATTATTGTCGATACTTTTATGAGTGTGCTTGTAGCTCTTGCGAGATGTGTCAGTGTGTGAGTTGCCCCACACACGAGCACGTTGGCACATCTGTTTAGTTAATCTCGTTATTGACAAGAAATAGCTTTAACTTGCACAAACTAATCTTCGTGCGGTCACCGGCGTCCCCGCGCTCGCGCTCGCGCTCAAACAAAACGTCAAAATGATTTATAGCGAGCGAGCGCAGGTACAGTGACCGCCAAAACACACAGCGACATTATTAAAATGTCACTTTTTACGTGGTGATTTTGTAGGTATAATAACTTAATTAAAATATTACATACATTGCAGTGACCCAGCTGAGCAAGAAACCCGGGATCGATCTCCGACTGGTCATTCTTAGAAACGGCTGGACCGATTTTGATGCGATTTTTTTTGCGATTCTTTCTTCTTCCGTTTCTTCTCCTCATGAATAAGGCCCCTTTCCGAAAAAGTGGCAAATAATTGACGTTCATAAGTGTATTATTTATTATTATTAATACTTGAGTACGTGAAAAAAATTAGGTATTTCAGTATGGATTTGAGCTTCGGGTATGTAAAATTTATCACTATGACAAGACCCATTTGAATATTTTTATGGCGGTGTGTTAATTTAATGAATAGGTAAATAGTTTTGACATTGACTGTACATGCAGTTTAGCCGATATTGTCTCGGTGAGTGTACACAGGCTGTAGTCTGTACTCTGTACAGTAAATTTGCCGATGACTCAAACGTAACAAAACAATTACACGCGACAACGCGATTTATACCATCAACATTAATAACAACTAATTACAATAACAACACCGCCACCAGCGCCACCACCGCCGCCAGCGCCGCTCTTACTGCACCCACATAAGGCCTATAGTCGCTTGACAGGACTAATAATTTTATTTATCGTCATTTTGATCTGGACAACCCAAATTAAACCTAAAAGTTTTCCAGGTACAGTCTAGATTCCGGCGGTGGAAAATTGCAACATTGTAAGTGTATTGAAAATGAAATACAGAAAGGCATTGAAATTCGTTATCGTTACCTATAGAAATGACTTCGCGATTTTAATCTTGTACCACTTGTACCAGCCTCGAACATTATACTTTTTAAACGTAACGGGTACCCCCGATTTATGTATTGTATCCTCCTATGTCACTTCACTAATCTCTTATATATGCGAGTATAACTGATACTGATAACATATATATACGCTGCTGTATATATACACGCTTTGCTTATATGTATACGCGCGACACCGTAGGTCACATTGAAAAACAGCGGACCTCGCTGAATGTGACCTTTTTCTGTTCCACCTGCATCACCTGCATGGCGCTGCATTTAATTTTTAAGCATTAGATTTAAGCATATTGTTGTATCTGTTGCAGTGTCCTGTTTGAGAAAGAAATGTTTTCTTTCTTTCTTTCTTTCTTTCTTTCTTTCTTTCTTTCTTTCTTTCTTTCTTTCTTTCTTTCTTTCTTTCTTTCTTTCTTTCTTTCATATACACTGAACTTAATTAAAACTGTGGTTTGAAAAGATTGGTTTGGTTAGTGTAGTATTCAGGGCAGTATGTATGAGGTACTCGAGCAGTAATCAGATAACCAACTATAAATTAGAATCACTTGTAATAGTTTACACAGGTTCATACTCATAAAAGATATCCGAACTGAACTAGTTCCATGACGGTGTCCCACGAGGGGACACTTACTCTTTATCGTCTCAGTAGTCCCATGGAATAAGCTTCACCAAACTAATGAATTTTTACATCTTGCATTTGTAATACCGTTGATAAGAGACTCCAAAAGAAAAGACTCAAAGTTTGGCTTGGACTCACGGAAGGATATTGCCCCGAGTCCCCGACACACGAAATCCTTTCAATATTCTAAGCAATTATTTTAGGAACAAAAGATAACAAAATCATTGATGCTAAGTGATTAAACCGCCGCGAGCTACAAACACTCGAATCACTCGGTAAAATATTCTCTATAGGTAAAATAATAAAGTACTCCGTGTTGACCTCCGATGAAGGGAAAGGAGCAAGAAAATAATGACGACGGCCTTAAGTTATTAGACTCCTCCCACGCGCGCGCGACAGACAATCGGCATACGAGTATTTGATGGAGATGTTAGAACAATAGGGACCCCATACCATCCCACAGCCAACGCAGCAAAAAGTCGCTCCTACAAAAAAGGGTAACACTCGAACTCGACTCGAGAAATTCATGAGGTTTCTCGATAATCTCGATGCTTTAAAATAAGATGTCAAGAGCTCAGTAGTGTGATTTTACTTGCAACAATAACAAAAGCTTTCGTAGTAATATTATGAAAAACAAAAACATTTATAAATATTTTAACAAGACGTAACATTTAACTGAAAACATTACTGATATGGCGATATACATATACTTAGTTAACTTTTTTCAACGTTGCTGATTTGTCTTTAGTAAAATGACTGACATATGGACTGACTAATGTTCCTAATGGTTCCGCATCTGCCATAATTTATCGACAAAAGATAGACCAATATTTATTTTTATTGACACATCAACGAGACCACTATCTGTCAAAAAATAGAGTCTCAAACAGATCAAGACAAAGTTACTACAAAATTAAAGTCAAATAAAATAGTGCACAGATTAATATTACAATTAAAACGCATTAAATTAGTGCTTAGTGCTTAGGTAATACTAGCCAAGTGGTAATGAAGGCTGGGGGCTCTAACAAGCTTCATTTAGAACCGAGAGTGTTCGTGTGTGCAGCACAAAGGTCCACTTGAATCTCAAAGCTAAGACTCAGTCGCTCGAGTGCGCGCTACCCGTACGAGTATGTCTCAAACAAAATGAAACTTACACTTTATTTCATCCTACTTCAAGTTTAAGATGGAAGTACTGAAGGAGCATGTAGCCAACCTTGGTATGACGTAAATACCACGGACTTCAGTAACGAACATTATGCAACACTACTGAGTAAAGCTTATGGTAAACATCGGTCATCGGTATCTAACTAGCAGCTATTGCAAATTTTTACTCTTTAAACAAATTAATATGAGTGTCGAGCGACTGGAAGCGATTGTATTGACAAAGAAATATTTTATGTCAATAATCGAGAAACAAGCAGTCAAAACACCTGATGATGAGTGATCACCATCGTCAGTATCATCAGCACCACAGACATTATAGATGAGTTGCCAGAAAATAAAAATAAAACAGTTGTGCAACCGACAGACCATCACCATCTGTGATCTGACCGAGCTGCGGAATATTTAAGGACAGGATAAGACAGTAGTAAACAATGCTATCGTCGTAGCTTGTAACATATTGCAGGTACGTGACGTGCTTATTTCCAACCACCATAACCATGTTCCATAAAGATATCAGATACACCATGTGCAGAGAGCTGAGAGAGCGCACCGGTCCGCCCACACAACCAGCGATGCATGGAGGCTGGAGCTCGCAGCAAGCACCGCGCCGCAGCCGTGGCCTCGCGCCTGGCCTCGACCTCGAGGCCACGAATCACGATCATCCAATTACGATTTTGTTAGTTCACTCCGCTTCGTGTTATGTGTTCAGTTTATGACACTTATTACGTTACATTATACAATCGGAGATTAGCAGAGAATATTAAATTAGGTATTCGCTCCCTGGCAAACGACCAACAATGTAAACTATGGACGTCAAATCCCTTTTGTCGGAGGTTGCTGGGCATTGTGCCTACTAAGCTCCTCCGGTAGGATCACGTGCGTGTTCAAATCGTTATTATGTCATTGTATACCTATAATTTTTGATGAGTTCCCTCAATTCTTCATGGATCCCTTTATAATACATGTGGGGTCAGTTGGTTGATAAAAGACGGAGTTCTGAGGTCACGACCATTTAAATAAAATACACCCGATTTGAGATCCTCCTTTTTTGAAGTCCATGAAAAAAATCATACCTTCTTTTAGAAAAAAATAACTTTGCTTTCTTAACTCCATTTTATGTCTCATCCAGATTCAAATTTTAAATGCGAATGTTGTGACGTCATGTTTCACACAGAAAACACGAACAAATTTTTTTCATAGGCCTGTTGGATTTAAATTTCTCAGTAAACGACACGCGACAGGCAACGCCGTGTTCATGATGTCTTCTAATTTGTACTTGTCACCCGCCGCGAGCTTACGGAGCTGAACGCATCGCCAGTCGCTATTCGCCTTGCCAAACGAAGATTAAGGGAGCGATTCCGTGAAAATAAGAGACGTCGAGGAACTTGCCAAATCCCATGTCGTCGGACTTGGAAAGCCGTGGAAAGTTACCAAATATAATCCTGAGCTAATCACGACACGACGCCACCCGCCACCCGCCTCGCGACTCGCGGTGTAACGTTATAGCTGAGCGCTAATAGGCTTGCGAATAAATCTACCGTGTCGAGCGGCCACCGGTCACCAGCCACGCTAGAGCCGCTGAAGTTCGGTTCCGCCGCCGGAGTCAGGTGGCGTGGAGCACCGCGGCGGGCCAAGCTCCGCCGGTGCCAGCAGGAGCGATGAACCGAGCCTTCAAACTCCACATGCTCCGAAGGTCATGCTCTGACGTAAATCATTATGATTGTGACTGATGGCCCGGCTAATTGAAGCCGACGGCGGACCGAGGAGCGTCCTTTCATTAGGAAGCCCATTGTTTGATTGCGCGTGGTGTAATGAACCATGGGAATTGAAATCATTATCTGGATTCCACGAAATTGCTATTATTTCGACCATTAGAGGACCGGTGTACTCAATGGACGATATCAATATTTGGTATGGTTTGTGTAATCGTATTTTATGGGCTCGTCGGCTCAATAACAATGCTCGGTCCCACCGGACCCCTGTTCCGCGCGACTACCTATTTCAGTCACAAACAGAAAATTATGAAGTAGGTACTAGCTAAGCCATTTCAATGATCCTCTAAAACCTATGCAACTTAGAAAAATAAAATAAATTGCTATTGTAAGTACGGAATAAAGAGGACTATCAGGATTATCTGGCGGATACTATATCCTGCGAAAATATAAGATGACTGCAAAAAAATATATATAATTAATTGTAACGCTTGACTGCTCTGCTCGGATTATGACAGAGCAGTTTTAAAATGTTTCGTCTGGTCGAAGGTTTATATAACTCATGAAGCCACTGCTGCACTGGTTGGATAGTCGTGCCACACTGTCCCTCACGAACGATCAGCCTCATCAGCAGGTTCTGAGAGTAGTTCCGACTCTAGCTTAGTTGATAGCAAAGATGACCGCGGGTCTTGGATTTTTGGGAAACCACATTTTCATTTGTACTACTCTATTGCCTCCTAGTGAATGTGCATGTCAATTAGTTTTTTCAACTTTATTTCCAAATCATATTTTCGCAATGGACACAAATTTAGCCATCCGTATTTACATATCACATAGTAACCACCGCGCTGTACAAACTCGTAATTATTTTAATGAAATAACAAGTCATCGGACACGTAGCGTTGGCAAGTTTTTTCATATTTTTTGTTGGCAACAATGACATCAGCGGAGCACATCTGAATATATTAACTAACAATAGGCGAACAAAAACTCGATCGTCGAGATAACAACTTTTATTTTAGACCGAGAACATGCTCTGTTTGGTCATCGCCGGAAAAAATACAAGCTTCGGCCGCGGCGTCGAAAGTCTTTCTGGGATACTTAATGAGCTTTGAAGTATTGTGTCACTCATTACCGATGTTTCAGGAACTTTTTTATCAAATGTTACTTACTAATCGTTCATTTCTTGACTACAAAACATCGACTCCAGATTCGGGATCCGTTTAGGCTCATTTTACATGAAAGCAAAGCGTACACGAATACGAATGCTCTAGACTGCAGATAATATATTCTCTTGCCTGGTCTTGTATGATAAACAGAACACAAATCGTATGATTTTCCATCTAAGAACTTCTGGAAAATTTTAACGCGATTCTTACTGCATTAGGATTCCCGGTGGAGGATACGCTAACCTTGTTGTTATATTCATGAAAACTGTCTTCTCAATATGTAACGCACGTGCCGCCGCGGACACGTGAAGCCTTCGCACTTCGCAGGGTTATCCTTACAGATTTTCACTTGCATATGGTTTTATTAATGTGGCGGCTTTGAGTTAAAGGTTCAAAAATTCCAAAAAGAAAAAAAATATTAATTCCAAGATTATTACAACGTGATTCTTGATTGTCTTGATTGTCAAGTTGTGTTGCTACGAAGTACCAGGCCGAAGCCAGGGCAGGTCGCTAAATAAAACAAAGGTAAGAAATAATTTAATTAACCCACAACCACATCAGGTTGTTAAGCTGGAATTTTCCTTCAAGCAAAGTCACGATATCCTTTGAAGAAGTGGAGCGTAGGCGTCATCGATATACAAACTGACTGGAACTCCAGTACTACTGTTACTAGCTGGTCGCATACAGTCATTATCATTAATGAAGCAGTCATTATAAACGCCTCTATTTTAATAGTTTCATTTGCTGAATAAGTATCTAATTTATTTCCTTTCAACATAATACAAACAGATGAAAATTAATAAATTTTCCGTCATTAACGTTTTTGTAAGAACGTTTTTTTATTGACGTGTCTATCACACGTCTTCTAAAAACAATGAGTTCATACTGATTACAGAAATATGTTTGGTACCTTCAGCAAAACTGATGGCTTCAGGTGTGGCACGCAGGTGTTTTAAAAATAACATTAATATCGATATGATAATAATATGATCGATGCCAGTTACCAAGGTTGGAAGGAATATAGGTACTGTATGTTCTGGTACTTGGAAAGTGCCAGATGTATTCACCCGGCGGCTCATGTCAGCTCGGTCGGGTCGTGGAACCACAACCGTGACATTCTCATAGCATCTAGCTAGCTAGCTTCACTGTACAGTTAACTGAAATGAAATGAAATGAAATGAAATGAAATGAAATGAAATGAAATGAAATGAAATGAAATGAAATGAAATGAAATGAAATGAAATGAAATGAAATGAAATGAAATGAATTTTTATTCGAAGTAGGTTTGTTACAAACACTTTTCGAAAGTCAATTAACGCCATCGCTTCAACAAATCCCTACCGTGAGTGGTCCCGGGAGAAGAAGCGGCAAGAAACTCCCGCGATAATTTTTTTCCTACTCACAGTTACAGACAGCACTTAATACTACTTATTGCAATATTTAATATAAAAAAATAAAAAAAACTCATGTCCAAGCAGTCTTGTCATTTAAATACTCATCAACTTTGTAATATGCTTTCTTCATGAGAATACCTTTTACATGAGTTTTTAATTTACAGTATGGCATTTCTGTTAATTCTAACGGGATTTTATTATAGATTTTTACACATCTACCCATGAACGAGCCACCAGTTTTGCTGAGTCTAAAACTAGGCACAATCAGTCTAGCCTTATTTCTTGTGTTAATATTGTGAACATCACTCTTTTTAAGAAAAGTATCAAAGTATTTTTTAACATACATAATATTGTCCAAAATGTATTGTGAAATAACAGTTAGTATATTTATTTCTTTAAACAATTCTCTAAGAGAGTCCCTAGGCCTGAGGTTGTAAATAGCGCGAACTGCTCTTTTCTGTAATACAAAGATTGACTCAATATCTGCAGCTGAGCCCCACAACAACAGACCGTAGGACATTATACTGTGAAAGTAGCTGTAATAAACTAATCTTGCTGTTTCTACATCAGTTAAGAGCCTTACTTTCTTAACAGCATAAGCAGCGGAACTGAGCCTCCCTGACAAGGCTTCAATATGAGGACCCCATTGTAGTCGAGAGTCTATGGTAATGCCGAGAAATGTTGTAGAATTTACTAGTTCTAGTACTTCCTTATTTAGGACAATTTGAGCTGGAATATGTTTCACATTAGGTAAGGCAAATCTGACACATTTAGTTTTTTTCGCGTTTAACATCAAGTTATTACATGTAAACCAGTGTAATACTTGCGAAACAGTATTATTTACGTCGTCATAACATTTTTTCCTCCTATCTACTTTAAAAATTAAAGATGTATCGTCAGCAAACAATACCGTTTCACACATGTTCTTAGTGAAATAAGGAAGATCATTGATATATATTAAAAATAGCAGTGGTCCTAATATTGATCCTTGGGGCACACCCATGGTCATGTGCACTCCAGGTGACTCTATTCCATTAATAATTACTTTTTGTCTACGTTCAGACAAATAAGATTTTACAAGACTGACTGATTGTGTTGAGACACCATAATGCCTAAGTTTATTTATTAATATATTATGATCAACACAATCGAATGCCTTTGAGAGGTCACAGAATATACCGATAGCATCATGCTTATCCTCCCAAGCATTAAAAATGTGTTTAAGAAGTGCGATGCCTGCATCAGTGGTGTTTTTCCCTTTTGAAAAACCAAACTGATTAACATGAAATAATTTGTTTGTAGAAAAATGGGATAGAAGTTGGTTGTAAATAATTTTTTCGAAAACTTTACTGAGGGCTGGTAAGATGGATATTGGTCTAAAATTTGTAGGGTCGTTTTTATCTCCAGATTTAAAAACCGGTATTATTTTCCCATGTTTCATAAGATTGGGAAAAATACCATCTTCAACACATTTATTAAAAATAAAACTTAAATGGGGGGCAATTGAGTTGATTATTGATTTAACTACAACTGTAGAAAGACCCCAGATATCACTTGACTTTTTAATATTTATCGAATTGAAACTTTTTAAAATTTGATCACAAGTAACGGGTTTAAAGTTAAATGAGTTGGTACTTTTATCAACACATGATTCTAAGATGGTCATAGCTAGTTGAGGGCATGCGTTTAAGTTTTTTGTGATCACATGCGGTATCTTCGAGAAAAAATCCTCGAATACGGTGGCAATCGCACTATCCGAAGTGACATTTACATTATTGATTTTTAGCGAAAAACTATGCTTATTTGATTTTATTTTGCCTGTTTCTTTATTAATAACATTCCAGGTTGCCTTAATTTTGTTTGAAGAATTCTTTATTTTATCAGCAATGTAGATAGATTTCGCTTTAGCACAGACTAACTTAAAAGTTTTAGAATACATTCTAACACGATTTAAAAATTCCGGATCTGTGGAAGTTGATTTTTCTTCGTATAATTCAAAAAGCTTTAATCTACTTTTATATATTCCTGGTGTGGCCCAGTCACTGAATTTTGTTTTGGTATTATCACACTCAATATTTTTTTGTTTGAAATTATTATTAAATTCATATTTTATTATATTAAAAACTGTCGAGTATGCTTTGTCAGGTGTGTCATCTGAGTTAATATTCAATGACGAGAGTTTATTCGCAATGTTTTTTTTAAATATATTAATCCTTCTTTGTGTGATTGGCCGGCAAATTATATTCTGTTTAGGAAGGTCATGATGGTACTCAATGGTGGCAAGTTGTCCGCTATGGTCTGAACTAATACAATTAAGGATTGACTTATTTATTATTGTACAGTCACAAAAAATGTTATCTAAGCAAGTAGCCGATGATGGAGTTATTCTTGTAGGTTCCAAAAATACATAATCTAAATTAAAGGATTTAAATAAATTAATGAACCGTACTGAGCAAGAAGTTCTAACTAATATATCAATATTAAAGTCTCCACACACAACTACTTTTTTATTTTTTTTACTGAACCAATATAATGAAACCGCAGCGGGTACGGTGTACACATAGCAACAGCGGCGGGCGTCACACTGTCTGTTTGTCCATACTCTGAGCACTCTGAGTCAGCTCAAGGCTTTCTAGAAACTCTATACACGTTAAACAACCGACCTGCAAGTCCGCTAACGAGTTTCTGTCACTGTAAACTATAAAATACTCTACTCCGACGACATTGAGTCGAAAACAGCACGGCGATTGATTGTGGTCGATTGCAAACTTAGGTAGCGCAGGGTCGAGAGTAGTGTTACAAATAAATCATCACACATAGACACTGCAGGGTTGTGTGCGTGCGGCAATGTTCACTAGATTACCATAACTATATAGCTGTACGCGTTAGTTTGTATCTATGTCCAATCCAGTCGCCGGGCCGGCCCTGGGCCTCGCGATCATCTCTGCTGCGAGGAGATAGCGGTGAGAATGGCCCGCGGCGGGGCTCAGCGCGGCGGTCGGGTCTCGAACTGGATTCAATGACAATATCAGTAATTATCGGGCCTGTATGCAGATTGACCTTGGAATGGTTCGCCGCGGTCTTTTTTCCACAAGTGTATCTAAACTGTTATACCGCGGGTTGTGTAACTCCACTGTTGTATTACGACGATCATTACAATGCTCCATCGATTATCTGGATGGTACAATTACACTTTTATAAATGTCAATTAATTCGTAACTGGAAGTATAGAAAATGGTTAAACTTTAAGCTCAAGGCTTCATACAATAAATCGCTGTGACGAGATAAGAACTTTTGTATGTTTTAGTTTGAATATTAAGTTAGTTTTCATTTAAATCTGACGTACAATAACTAGATAGGTATTGCTTTCAAAAAGAATGTATATTCCGGAGTACGAAAATAAAATGGAAACAGTGTGCTAGAAAAAGGACCGCTATTATTGTTTACCGAGGGTAATCAAAGATCTTTATTTGCTTCAACAAATGAACGAATCGCAGATAAACGGAGCGGGAACTGAGCAATCAGTCCTCTGTCCAGTGGTCAGGCTGGCCAGTCCCCAGCTGCGGCCGGCGCCGTCGAGTGGACACTGACCTAAACAGATAAAGTGGATAATTGATCTATTTAAAGCAGATCTCGTGTAGACAGCCTAGTTAAGCAACTGTAGTTCTATTAGTTAATAGTGACCCATCCTCGCATCGACTCGATAGATAAATGCACGTCGTATTACTCGTAGTACCGTCAGGAACTATTGCTACTAATTTTTGTCAGGCTTTGCGTGAATTTGCAAGGGAAGTATTTTTACAAAGCCTACGTGCATTAAAATAATGTTCACCAAACATTAAATGAGCAGACCCAGGTCCTGGCATCACAGTTTTATTATTTGTACAGTTTTGCTGTCTTCTTCTACGTTTGTAATTAGGTTTCAACGGTGGACACCAAGAATAAGAAACATTTATAAGATTTAAAATGCCGGAAATTAAATTGCAAATTGAAGCAATATTCAGCAGTCAGCGGTAATCGTGGAGGCGTGATAATCATTTTTATTCTTGTCGATTTTCTAAAAATCCAACCGTAGCAAATCACGGGTAACGAAGGATTCGTGCCTTCAGCCATCAATTAAGAATCGAACATTTAACCTAAAAGTGTACTCGTGTGTAAACTGCGGGCCAGCAAGGCTACTGTTTTGTAACTCGACAGCGGAATCCGCGATGACTTTCAAAATTGAAGTTAAAGCTCGAGACTCACTTCACTTCGCAAGTGCGTACTAGATGATTAGAGAATGACATAATACCGAGGCCATCTTTAGTCGTTTGACGTTCGAGTTCGAGACTCACTTCACTTCGCAAGGGCGTACTATTAGATTATATAATACCCATTATGATTATGATTAGAGAATGACATATCAAGATCTCGAACTCGAACTTCAATTTTGAAACTCATCGCGGATTCCGCTGTCGTGTTACAAAACAGAATAGCCTTCCTGTTGTCAATTCGTTGCGTATTTCCTTACTTATATGTGACAGCTTTTATGTGTGAGTCACTCACGATTGGAAACTAGGTCGTATTTAACTTTTAAAGCAGGATTTAAAACTACATGATAATATTATCTATTTCACTTGCACCTAACAATGTACATGGGACACTGTCCATCCGCTAGGAAGGAAGTTTTATCCGAAAGCTAGTTTGGAAGCTAATCCAAACTAGCCTTATGATAATAGATGTGTATTTTTTGGGAGCGATTATACTTCTCTATTATTTCATTAAGTTTTCAGAGAGAAAGACTTATCGTTATCATACATAATACCCATAAAGTTAACAACTACTTGACGCATACCGTAATGCTAATTGAGTTTCGCACTGCGTCCTCAACACACGCACTAAAGTTCAACGCTGGTTTTATTGGCACGATGTAATGAGTGAGACAGCTAGAATATGAGCGGAAATCTCGGACAAAATTTTGTCCTTTATCATTTGCATCAAAACTGTATCAAACGTGACTTGTAGACAGTCAAAGGGATATGTCCCACGCAGAGGCAGCAGCCAGCTAACAGCCAAAGGCCTTTACACAAAGGAAGCGTCTTTTCATGCTCACAATTTTTATGGCCCTTAATACCGGCCGGCCGGTAATGGTGCGCAGTTATGTGCATCCTTCGTTTAAACGCGCATTCATTTGAGATCTTTTGTGGATAGGGCCCCCATACGCTCCAGCGAGTCACGCTTCAATTGACAAAAACAAAGTGTATGCAATACTTAGAACACTTAAAACACAGGAAGGCCGTTAAGAAACAAGCTAAAGCCCTTAGAACTTTGTGTCGATCATAGCAAATTGAGTGAGTTGAGCAACATTGGACACGGCCGAGGCGAGGAAGCAAGCGAAACGTCATCAGTTCTTCCATGAGTTCCATGCTTGAAACATGTGGAAGTTGGTCCTAGTCGTACCCATACTACCCATCAAACGAATGCCAGTGACAAAGTTTCTTGTTACGCTTACTGAACTGAAAGGGTCCACATTTCGACTGTTACCTTTGGTAGTCGTTAAACCTTGTCGGAAGAGTTTGGGTGGCATAAGGATTTCATACATCGTATAAATATTTAAAGCCAACTAACCATGTTTTTAAATAATAATACTTTGATGTTTAATTAACTTAATTATGTCGTTAATGATCCTATCGTCCTTCACATGTCATGTTACATCATACTCGCTGCATTATTTTTGAGGTAATGCGAGTTAAAAACCTTCTGTTATTGTGCTTATTAAATGTACAAGATATTAATAGATATGAAAATTTTATGATTTTTTTTTTATAAAAACAGAAAGTTACAAAATATTTGGTACCAGCACATACTTGAGAGACGGAGCATACTTTCTCAGATTTGTTGAGAATGCCACCTTAAAACTTGCATAAAATAAGTGAGTGTATCGATTCGCGTGTGACCGTCCTACAGCGGCTACAGCACCGCACCGTGGTTTAACCACTTCCTGCCGAACTCGTCTTAACAGTGCAATTAGCAACCGGTAGTGGCAGCACTGCCCAGTCTACCCACTGTCCAGGCCCCAATGTCCACGCTTAGCTTTATGATCTTTATCATTAATGAGAAACATTTAAAATGTAATCGTGTCATGTTCGTTGCCACTCAGTATATTCTGTTGATAGCAGCTTAAAATTAATGCGAAAATTATTAACAGACTTTTCACAATTTTCCATTTTATAGAATTATAGAACGTAATGAGGTCCTGCAAAAAGGTTCATTTTCTACTGATGCAAGTAGTGAGGATATTGATACCTAGTTCTCTCAGTTAAATTAACATTGCAAGATTTGCAACCCATGGAACATCAACTAGACCACAGCGGGAGATACGGCGATGCTTAGACCTCTAGCGAAAGAGCTCTTCTGTCAAACGATCGCGCTCAGCCGTGTAATGACTGCTAATATTGAAGACTGAGCACCCCACTCGTGATGTTCGATGGAAAACTACTACGACATTGACTTACTGCACACCAGGTCCAAACCTGCTCTGCTGTTGCTGATACTCTAGCAGAGTATCGGCAGGTTGTCTCGAACATCAGCATTATCTAACAATATGGTTTTTATTAGCAGCAAGACATGACTTATCACATCACATCACATCAGTGTCGACTCTCGATCACGTGCGCGGTGCGATGTATTACATTCGTATCGTAATGGAGGCGCGAGTACATTAGCGAGTGGATGACAACACGGAACACTCCCGACACTCGACACTCCACCCGACGTGAGTTATGGATGCTATCAGTGTCAGAGCCTACTGACGTCACCCGAAACACGGTGCCGCGATGCCGCGGTGGCTGGAAGTTACCACAGAATCCTGATAAAAATATATGTAAATATATTTTTAAAATACATTTAAAACCCGTTGAGTTTTCTCGTGATGAAATGTGAATTCATAGGTTCTAAATTTTTTATTTGAATGAGAATTATGTTTGGTGCTCTAGTGATGTCTAGTGATGTCTAGTCCACTTGGCTGATCGATCACAAGAATAATAATTGCTTCGAGAGAACGACTCCAATAAGTAGTCGTAGTAAATTAGTAGGTAACATTGAAATTTGCACGAAACCCAAGGGTGTCGCTTAAAATGAACATCGTAGACAACTAAATTAACTTTATTTATAAATTGACCATTCATTGTGCGCCTCCAGTACTCACGCTCCGTACATGTTCTTTCAGGTACTGTTATGGGCTAACGCTAAGGGCTAACGTATATTTTACATGCCAGCATGTCCGCCCTTTGGCCAAAGGTGACGCAGTTTTTAGTGAGATCCTATAATTATCATCTTCCACTTTTAACCGGTTAAATTGTAGCATGAAGAACTCTACATTCGTACATTATTTTTATCGGCCAACTCGTGAGCGACGACGCGACGCACCTCTACACGTGTCTGTATAGACTTGTCTTGTTTACGCCTTAATCTAACATCTCGTTGCCTTGTCTCGCGCTTCAACATAAGAAGCACCTTGGACAGCTCACAGGACAATAACCTCTCCTGCTGTTGCGTTAAGGTCTGCGATTCCGTACGCTCGGGCTCCATTTAGAACGTTTCGGAGGATCGTCGAGATGTCTGTTTGCTGTATGCACACCGATGTAACATGAAGCATGGCAGTTATGTTTTATTGCAAGTCTTTTTGGTTCGTTTCATCCAGCCTCGTAGATTGCCGCACGTACGTCTCTATCTCGCCGGTAGAAGAAGACAGGGATGGGCTTAGTGAAACTCGAAAACGTGGCTGGTTAGTTTACGTAGGCGAGCTGGCGAGCTGGCGAGCAGTCGGGCATCCTATGACGTCGTTCATGGAGCTCGTTCACGATTGTTTATACTCCATTAGCCGTCCCAAATTTCTTAGAGTCCAAACTAGTCTAGATTGTTTGTCATCAAAAGTAAATGTACAATTTAGCTGTAACAAAATGGTTACAAACACGCTGTGTCTTGCGGCTTTTGACGCATTTGTAAATATTATGGAATTCTCAACTGACATGTAGTGACATAAATATCCACCTCAAAGTTGAGGATGTCATGTGTTAATTTCGGCTTCAGCCCAGTGGCCGCCTCCAGGGCACGGCACTGGTCTTTCAGCATGCCACCACGGTGATTTAGTATTGTGGATAGTGTAATTCTTGATTGGTAACCTCAATTTGATAATCATTAATGGTATATCGAGGAATCCTCTATGAGACCTACCTATAATACCCAACGCCATAAATCCTGCCCAGGATAATGTGCCCTATTTAATACCAGTGCTTCTTTTCCATATTTAGGTTATATATTTTTAGCAAATTTTTTATCTAATAACTGCTCCAAAATAATAAAAAATAAATGAACGTATTTTCGGTTAATTAATAGGTACGTTTTCAATACTTGAACTTTAGACAGTAATATAGTATAAAGATTTAATAATACAATTAACCCTTGAACTAAGCGACGTCTGCTGTTATTAGTAGATAACAATACAGATAATTCGGATGGTGATATTTGAAACAGTAGGTACATTGTGTACCGCAAGGTCGCCGCCTTGACATTTCTCCAGCACCGAGGATACCTTCGACATTAATAACCTGTTTCAACGGATGTGCTAACTCTTAGGTGAACCGAGTACAATAGCTCCCATTACACTAAATACATGATACATACGTACAGATACTTTATGCCTATGGAATAGATAATACTACTAACGACTCAGTGGCGTAAAAGAGGTCCCATATCAATATTTGTTGTATAAAAGGAGTGCCAACTGTAGCGGTGTTAGGCCGCTAGCGAGATTTTTTTTGGGACTGTAAGTGGGGCCCCTATACGCTGGGGGCCCCGTATAATTGACACGGCTGATACGGCGGTAGCTACGCCCCTGTAACGACTGTCACCGACTCCCTACAACGATCACAACTCTTTATTTTAAGAGTACCTCTAACACGCGCGGCGCGGCGACGCGGCGACGCCGGCGACGCTTTCCTGATAGAATATACATACGTGTAATTTTTAATTTAAAACATATAAACGCTTCTTTTTATGTAATGAAGATGCAAAAGAGCTTGCATGCCACATATGGACATCTGGGACAATCCTCGAATAGGACCGTAGAAGGGACTTCCAACCCCATAGTTCCTCTATAATACATATTAACGGTCACTCATTGACCGTAAGACGAAATATTAGGTCCACAAAGATGGACACTCGGAAGATTCAACTGGATGACACTGTACCGACAATTTTCATGTGCGCCAGATGTTTGTTTAGTAAGTTTTATTGGACACTAATTCTACTTATAGATTCCCCATTCCCCGCCATTAAAAATATTTGATATGGAATCATTTCGAAGTTACTGCATGGCAACCAGATGGACGTCATGCCATCAGTCGTTCAGATATCGCTAGGAGCAATCCGACATTACGGTGTGCGGGCACGATGCGTTTCCGACGCGGCCACGACGCAGTCGCGACGCGGGACGAGCTGGGATCACTGACATCGACCAGAACAACAAATTTTTTACGAACCATTTAAATTACGTCACTGTATCATCTCGCTTGTTACTTAGTAACACTTTTTCTAACTATTACTCGAACGGATTATACTCGCAGCAATGTCCCGTTCTGAACTGGTCGTTGTGTCTAAACAAATAAAGTTCAAAATACTACCACTGTTTATCAGAGATATCTCGAAACCTTGACTTATTATGTTTTTGTGGCTGACATCATGGGTTCGCTTGCTTTTCGATAATTATTTATGATAATCATACACTCCACTCTCCGCCCCGTCGATGACGTAACAGCATTTTGAACCTTGTTACCTTCGTATTAAATACGAGTTTGTTAACCAATCTTAAACTAAATTGCCTAAATCTTATCTGTACTAGGTATATAAAAAACTTGGCTTTGTACTTTTCTCATAAATCATTAAATAGTTTGTGTTGGACAAATGCTTCGAACAAGCATGGAAGGTGTAACCTACTTGCTGCATGGATCTTATAATGCTGTTAAAGAAAACATCAGATTATTTCGTATTTTTCATAGAAATGTAGAACAAAACAAAGTACAGGCACATCGGGTCTGGCATTTAATATTATACTAGCTGACACGGCGAACTTCGTATCGCCTAACAAACTATTTTTTTTCTAAAATAAAAGTAGCCTAAGTTACTCCTTGTTACATCAGCTATCTGCCAGTGAAAGTCCCGTCAAAATCGGTCCAGCCATTTCAGAGATTAGCCGGAACAAACATACAGATAGACAGACAGACAGACAAAACTTGTAAAAAATGTTGTTTTGGTATATGTAGAGTATACCTATACATCCAAATGCACTTAGTAAAAAGCAGTTATTTTAATATTACCAACAGACACGCCAATTTTATTTATTTGTATAGAAGATTACAGTGAGGGAGTCCGTACATCCGTACATCCGTACAGCGAGCCGACTGGGAGTGGGCACTAGGCAGGTAGGTGTAGGTACCTCACGAGTCTCGCGTAATGTAACTTTACGCAACACCCGCAGATAAAAGATAAAGCTGTTATGGGAAGAGAGCTATTCAAACCATTCCATACTAGTGAGATTGAGCGACCTGCAGACTGTCCCGCGACGCGAGTTAATACGTGTAAGTATATATTACGCGGCAATCATTGATTTTTTTATGTAAGCAGTCGATAAACGAGATGATGGTCTCCGTCGCCCGTGGTCAACTCTATCGTCCAAGGTATGGTCGATGCATTATCGACAAAGAAACGGGCGACACACTCACCGACACTGACAACGAAACACGTAAAAAATTTAAAAATGCACTCCGGGAACAAAACTCTGGGGACAGAAGTGAAAACTTCATCAATTACCTGTGTATTTTTTGAATCGTCAGGAAATATTTTATTGTGCAGGTACTTTTAAATGTAGTGTTTTTATTAATTACATTTTTAGTGAATGGCTGCCAACGCCTCGTAAAGTATACGTAAACTATGGATAATCTCGATATTAATAAGAGCCGTGAATTAAGAAACTTGTCTCCGAGATGGCGCTACAGGTAGGTGTCGATTAAAATGATTACGAGCTGATTCATTTTATCCCATCTCAAAAATCCCAACTAAAAAGTTTCTACTTCAAAAAAATTTGCCGTTCGATTTAAAAATAAGAGTTTTAGTTAGAGAGGCGTTTAAAAAACTTAATAAACAACCCCTCACTAGAAATCCCTCTGTCGCAGGTGGCGTGTAGCCATAGACACAGAAATTAGATATATCTGACACCTGGGACCCGCAAGAACAAACATTAATCTGTTAGATAGATAAATCCGGCCGGGTTTCAAACCGAGACCATTCTATCGCATCACTACCACTGGACTGCAGTGAGAGCCCATCGCGTCGGGGCCCCGCCTCGCGGACAGTGCGCCTGGCGCTTTACACGCTCCGGTCCGCTGACACCGCCCTGTTTACTTTACAATTTCCGCTCGGTTCGGAGATGATGCGCGAACGTAAACACACGGTCCAGTTAAGCCGTTCGCTTGTTTATCCTGATTGTTATTGTTATTAGTTAATTGTTTATTGCGGGACGTGTTTACGACCGCGCGGTTACTGTACATTACTCGTACAATGTAGCGCTTCAATATGGGATATATCCGCCAAGTCGGGCATGACCCCAGTGGGCAGTGGCACTGTTCCGCTGTTGCGAAATGCTGTGGACTTCAGCCTCTATTTGGTTGATGATGCATTTTATTTATTTAACAAAGCCCGGCTAAACCACTAAACTGATTCTGAACCTCATGAGGGTACCAGAGTTGAGAGTAGATACTCCTTCATAAGGTAGAAGTTGTGTGAACTGTGAAGTCTTTAGTACTTGGGAGTTGATTTACTGTATACCCTGGTCGGTGTGGAGGTTTTGAACCCAGTCCAACCCCAGTAAAACCGATGCAGTAATCGATGCACAACAAAAACCACTTTCTAAATGTCACGGACTCACAGTCACTGAAACTGAACTGCAATACATCATTGAAATAAATAAAGATAAACTACGATACTTTTGAACGAAGTACAAATCAATACTTACTACAGGCGTAGAGACGCAACCTAATCCCGTCCTAATGTTTCAGAGCCAAGCGTTACATTTGTATGGCACAGTTACACTTTAAGGTTTACTCGAATCTGAAATGGTGAATGTAAGCTACAGCTACACCATGTTACGAATAGTCTGTAAAGCTACGCGGCAATTTGAAGCAATACGTTGTTGAGACGACGCGACGCGACGGGTACATCACATGTCATGTCATCTCAGTTCACGATTAACTTTTTTCATAGTTGATTATTTTATGTAACAAGTCACGAGAACGAAGCAGAGGAGCAGCTTAATAACAAAATGGCCTCCATCGCCCGGACTCCAGGACATCAGGGACCCTGGAAGGAAGCGGGAAGCCAATGGTGCTGGCTCTCCAACACTACCCCAAACACGTTTACCACATTTCACGGTCGATGTTAGATAGGTCGCTGGCAGCCGAGTAATTAAATTAGTGCGCTCACCATCCTGGACCACATCTCCACTTACCATCAGGTGGGATTGTGGTCAAGCATTAGCTTATTCTAAGTAAAAAAATATATATATATATATATGTATCTACCCTACAAATGAGCTGACGATCCACTTGATGGTAAGTGGACACTAGCACTGAGGCCCATGGAAACCAACAACACCAAATGCGTCCCACTACTGGTACACTGCTCCACCTCCAAGCAAATAGCTTCGGGATCAAGCTGAGTGGAGAGCCCAATGACCTTGAGGGACCTGGTGCAATTACCTCGTCTGGTCTTCAAAGTGCAGCACGGGCACGTGATTGGTTTGAAATCAATGATGGAGAGGTTCCTCTACACCTCAAATGTTTCATTAAAACACAATTCATTTAATGATGAAACCGGAGCTGCGATGCGGTGGAACTCAACACATTTCTGTTTGCTTACAAAAGTATTGGATGTCCTCTTAATGAGAATATCTTTACAGTCGGCACGTGGTCGTAATGACGTAACGCGACACCGCGCCGCGAGCCGCGCGGCCGCCCGCTGCGGCTGCGGCTGCGGCTTGCGGCCGGCACCACCACCAGCCTTGTGAGGATATCATTACTATGGAATAACCGTATTGGGGCGGTTTTAGAGTGCTAACCGCAGTCCCACACTGGATGGGTGTCGTAAGAGGCGACTCTTTCTTGTCCGGCAACGCATCACCAATGCCTTTGCTGTCGTTGATGTCCATGGGTGATGACGGCCGCTTACCATCCGCTTGCTGTTAGGTAGATCCCGATGTTTCTCAGGCTGGGTGCGGTAGCAAGCTTTAAGCTAATCGGTGATGTCCACAGAATTGTATTCAGAGTTCAGACAGCGTAGACGGTGATTACTAGTTTCAACTGGACTAAGTAGTAGTCGAGTGTTACCATAAAACAATCTTAGCATCCGACTACGAACGCTGTTACCTGCCTATCATTTCTTCATGTATCCAGCTCCCTGCTATGCTGGTGGTACGTGGTAACGGTGGTACCGTCCACTGAGCGGTCGGTATCGGCCGGTGCGATCGTTACGCAACGCGCGGCTCCGAGCGCACGTCCCGCGGTCCGCGGCCGCGCGGGACAGACGAGCATATCAATGAATTAGGATTATTGTTATGTGCTCCGCGGACAACATGGCAATGAGGCGGTGCGGCTCCGACCGACCCATCACTATGCAGCGTGCAGCATGCGTTATCGCAAGTTATCTTGACGTGGCCACTGGCCACTGTTGCCACTATGGACAGTCGCAAGCAACTCTACTAGGATTTTATTCTAATCATCGTCCTAAATCTTAATGGTTAAGACTATTTATCCTCATTGACTGATTATATGACGAGTATAATGACTGACTTACCTATGTATAAAGTTTGTGATGTTCAAAGTATGAGGTAGATAGTTATATAGCACTAATGTCTTTTTGTCTTATTGCTCTTACTAAAACAAACATTTTTGTCTAATGTAGAGCTAATAGGTTAATGTGTATTAAAACTACCAGGCAAAGCTGCCACCTCATCCAATTAACTAAAACCATTCTCCACTAACAAAAGTTACCGACATAGCTCGCAGAGCTAGCCGGCTGAAGTGGCAATGGGCAGGCCACAGATAACCGATGGGATCGCAAAGTCCTGGAATGGCGGTCACGTCTCGATAAAAAGGAGCACTGAGCCACCCCCGACCTGGGGGACTGATGATCTAAAGAAGAGAGCGGGAAGCCGCTGGATTCAGCCAGGACCGGTCGGAGTGGCGCCAATTAGGGGAGGCCTATGTCCGGCAGTGGACTTTAAAAGGCTGTTAGATAGATAGATTCTCCACCAAAGCCCACTCTCTTCGCGGACTGATGTAAACATATTCGATAGCAAAGCAAAGCAAAGCAAAGCAGCAACCCATAATTGTCCCACTGCTGGGCTCGGGGTCTCCTCTCACAACGTGAGGGGTACAGGCCATAGTCTACCACGCTGGCCAAGTGCGGATTGGTAGACTTCACACACCTTCGAGAACTTTATGGAGAACTCTCCGGTGTGCAGGTTTCCTCACGATGTTTTCCTTCACCGAAGCAAGTGATAATTAACTTCTAATACGCACATAATATTTGAAAATTAGAGGTGCGTGCCAGGATTTGAACTCGGGCCCCTCTGTTCGAGAGACCAACGTTCTAACCGCTAGATTTAGGATAACAATTGTTGACTAGTTTTTTTTTTATTTGCTATCGAATAAAAAGAATAATACTTGCTTTTTATTCGATAGCAAATAAAAAAAAAACTAGTAAACAATTGTTATCCTAAATGTACATTCTTATACGTGATCTGATCAGATCACACCGCATCGATTGGTCGCGAACAAGAGCGATACCATCAGGGTGAAGGCTATTCGAAGCGCGTACCGATCGCTGCACTACGACTACGAGTTACGACCGACAGTTAAAACTTTGATACAATTGCAGTTTAATAAAACACCATGGTTGTGCAACGTCACAACTTTCCCCAGTGCACAGAACAACGTATTTCTGAACATATTACTAAACAGGAAATAATAGAAACAAAAAAGAAAGAAAGAAACATTTATTACGACAATAGGCATTGCAAAAATGTTTAAAAATAGAAGGATGAATCGTTGTCTGTCCCTAAGACTTGGACATTTGGAGTATGGAATATCATTTACTTCATGTTTGCTTAGAGCACAGTACACAGCTGCAAACTTATCGCACAAAATTATCGCACTAAGCACTTGCATCAAGGATATTATAAATCTGCCCCATTACCAGGTCATGCTCTTCCGAAATGTCCAGCACAGAATAGCTCTTAAAATAACATGAAGGCCACTTTAGAGATCTAAATAACCTATAGTCCCTCATGTAATTCATGTAGGATTTGGCTCTTAACGTATTTAAGTAACCTTTCTGGGTAAAAATATTTTTTCGGTAATAGAAGTGGAAAATAAAATTTTCCAGTGACTAAAGATACTTTGTGATAAAGCTTATAGATAACAGTCGAGGCGACTCGGCAGTCGGCGGCGAGATGTTGTCGTTGGAGCGACGGTGGTTGTTTTCAAACATAAATCTTCACTCGGAGCTTGGTGCGCTGCCAGCTCGGCTCGCTTATTATCGCCCCTCATAAATCCTGCCATGGGCATTCAAACCTCTATAAAAAACAATCTATTCCCCAGTTGCCAACGAAACCACGAAGGCGAGAAATCAATAAGAGCTTGTAACGTGTAGCAAAAACTGCTGAATCGCACTTCGCTGACGTTTCGGCTACCCTCATAAAAAATTAACCTGCTGACGAAACATCGACTCTATTTTCAATGAATCAAAGCTAAAAATATATTCTCCCATCGAAGTAGCCCCGAAGGTAGTAGTTACCTGCGAAGGCGTATTTTTTTCTGAAAATCGTGCAAGTGCAAGCCGTGATCCACACAAAGAAAATGGTAATGGCATATCGGATGGTAACAGGTGGTCGTTACCGTATACCGTATTCCGTTAAGGATTAAAACACCTTATTATACTGAACCAACGCACGTATTAGCTATTTAGCTCCGTGAGGCTTAGCCATATAAGAACTTATGTCTATAATTATAAGTTCTACGACAAACTTTACAAAGTTAATGTGGTTTTATCTGTGTTGCGGCCAACTCCAAATCCGCTACCGAAGGGACTCAACTTGTCGCAATGGTATTGTACTGAAAGGCCCAGCGACCGCAACGTCTATTGTACAGCATTAGGTTTATTTCCACTTCTATTATTATAAAAGAGCAAGAACCACTTTACTACGAGTAAAGAGAGACGTAATAATTAATAATAGGATATGTATATGCGACGTCAAAACCCTGATCTACGTTGTTGAAGTCCTGTTGTCAAACGCGAAATAAGATGTAACTAGGTACAGAAATAAGATGTTTTTCTATGCAATGGAGAGTTGGAGGCAGAAAACCTAATTTACAAGTGCATCTGAAGAACGAGTGACTGAATTTTTTGTGTGTCATCGAATTTAATAATAAGTACCTTTTATGTACATGGATTACATTGCTCAAATTCCATTAACCTTTTTCATGCGAAGGTAATATCTGGTAAGAACTACTCTTGAGGAGTGGAGTTTTGGGATTGGGAGTCGTTTGAAGGACGCTCTGCCCTGATGCACCGGAGTCCGGACGACTGACGAGCTCTCCGCCAGAGCGGGACAGAGCATCGCGCTCGCGGCGTGACGTGCGCGCGCCCCGTCCCGCTCGCTCGCGCGCGTCCGCTGACGGCGTCCCGCTCTCGCCGGTCGCGCTAGACGCGCTGTCGCCAGGCCACCTCGCTGTGCACCGAACCGTATACAAACACATAAAATGTAATAATACGTCCTGAAGACAACGAATATTCCGACGACGACTAAAAATTTTCTTGGAAATGTGTTTTTGTATCACCTCTAGCAGTCGGTTCTTAGCTTTTTGTGCTGTCAATTTTGACACTTGTTATAGGTTGTTGTAATATGCAAATTGGCCTGTTTTTGTTCTAGTAAGTACTAGGTAACATTAATGTTATTATGGATAATGTCTCAGATTAAAGAACAAAAAGTATAATGTGTAATGTGTGTGTCGAGTGGGCTACCAGCTACCAGCTACCAGCTACCAGCTGCCGTATTTCCATAACCTTGGAGGCTGTATACCCTGCGCGTTTTGGAGCCGAAACAAATGTAAACAAACCATAAAAATAATTTTCTAGGGTTTTCACCAACTGACATGAATTTGTACACCAAATGCGTTTTATATAGACAAACTACTTGTAGAGGATCTTCAGTTGAAGGTCTACTAATGTTGTTTTCAGGAAGGTTGCTTGAAATGATACTTCTGCTGGTTATCGGAGGAATATATTTTTGGTAAAAATGAACGGGTTTATATACAAAAATTGTAGAGAAGAATGACCAATAAAAATAGCTACATTAATTTACAGTAAAAAGATAGACCAATAACAAACAGGATTATAAAACACGTGTATAGGGTAATAAAATTAACAATGATTATTTGCATGCCGTCTCGTTCACTCCTGTAACAATAACGATATATCTGTCGCTCTGTATTGCCATCTCGTTCTAACATCGCCGCTCTCCTTCGCACGGCGAGGCGATGTTATAAATATTGCGCGAGGCTCAAATGGGTTACCATTCCTGCGGCGAGCTGCGAGCGCGATACACGACACGGGCGTGAAGATATATACCTACGAAGATAACTGCCGGGTGCCGGGTGCTTCGAAGATGAGATCTTGTGGCTTGAAGACTGATGAAGAGGAACGAGGAAGATGCTGACGGACTGCGCTTATCTTGTTTCTTAAACAGACGTCATTCGTTTCTTAACAGAACGTCAAAGCAAATAAATATATTTCCCTTGAGGTGTTTGTTTTACTTAGCTTGAAATATAAGTTAGGCTGTTGTATTATTCTTTCCTATTGGTATTTGGTATCCAGGTAACGTTTCGGTAAGGTAAATATGTAGGTATTGGTAACTTGTTGGTAACTGCGTAAGTATTAATAGGAGGTATTCGGTAGGTATAATGATAGCTGCGTCAGGCAGCTACATGACTCTCCCCCTAGCGAAAGCGTACCGGAAGCTTGCTGGTGCGTCCAAGTCTAGTGGTCTTCAGAATTGATGACTTAACTGGGCTTGACGATGTACTGGAGCTTGAGTAGGTACTTGTAGTTCCATCGTTGGTTTTCGCTGGTGTCTGTGAGTATGTAGCTGAGGTATCCTGGGTGCTTGCTTCAGATGTTGAGTCCTCTGGAATACTGATTGTGTAGGCAGGCTTGAGACGGTCGATCGAAATAACTGCAGATCGCCTCTCAGGTAACAAAAGTTTAAATATTTTGTTATTACGCTCTAGTACTTTGTATGGACCTTCGTACGTAGGCATTAAAGGCGTTTTTACGGCGTCTATTCTGATAAAAACATACTCGCAGTTTTGTAGATCCTTGTGAATGAAAATAGGTTTCTTGTTACTATGTGCGATTGTAGGTAAGTGTCGGAACCCGGAACACCAGGGGTGGTCACTCCCACAAAATAAAACCCGATACTTTTTCGTTCACTTCACTTTTATTGACACCACTTATTACATTACACCACTTAGTACTATTTAATACAATCTTCCCTAGTGTTCTCACTGTTCTCAAATTACTCTGCTGAACCACGGTTCTTATACAAGCTACGTGTAACATTCGTTACCGTGATTCAGCTTTTGGAGTCAAATTTAATAGTGTCATCTATAGGCAAATAAATAAATTATTTTGTGACCTATACTAACAAAATATAAATGTCACTCAACTAAAATAGATTTAAATATAGTGTTATTCACTGGCAACAATAGATGGCGCTATTTGCCCTGCTACAGCGGTTCTGGGTCGAACATACCGCCCACCAAGAACAAATTGCAATATGTTCTTAACACTGATGTAATTATGGTTTCTAGGCTTTAGTGTTAAATTGTAATTGAACAAATTACCCCTTTAAGTTTGTCCAATACCTTAGCTTTAAATAACAAGAATTAAAATAATCAACAAAATTACAATAAAATAAAAATTCTAATCCATCAAACCATAACAAAATAATCCTCCAATATAATATTCACTAATTCACTATATTTTTAAACAACCCATAAAATAATAAAAAAACATTAGTCAATAGGCAAAACACACAATTTAGACGTAGGTCTCTTAATTGTTGAAGCCTTTGTCTTAAATGTGACTACTCGAGTAATTCCTTCGTGACCGAGATGTTTCTCTATCACCTCACGCTGGAGGTAAATTATCCTCCCTTACTCAATCATATTCTCTGCACCAAATAATTTCATTTGCTATTTGATTTCTATCCTCATTACACCAGTTCTCCAATTCTTTGAAGCCCCTAAGAAATCGTTTCCAGTATCACTCTACCGTTCATTATTTTCCCTTGTCGCGACTCGCGCCGCAAATCCCTCAAAGGCTGATTATATTCTGGGATGGATAGATCTCTTACTATCTCCCAATTGCTCATGTGTTCATGCCAATTAACAAATTACCCTTTCGTAACTGGCAACCACAAAGTAATGTTTGTAAACATTTAATAATCAACTTATTAATAGTAGATTCCGTTTCTACCGCCCACCCTCAAAATATTTGATGCATCAATGCATATAATTCATCTATCCTTTGTATAACAGAATTTTATACATTATTGCTTCATCCTTATACTCGTATATTTTCTTTTAAACTCAACCTATAGTCATTGAAACTCAAATAATTGTAAAAATCTTCCTTATAAGTTACTAAATTAAATAAACAAAATAAAAACCACCGATCACACTTGTCTACTAAAAACTTCATCTAAAAACTTTATTTACAAAAGACTGCTCAGGACTGCTCTTTAACCATGCCAATATAATTTTAGCAACAGTCCATGCATGTTTATTGACTTTTGGTATTTTCATCGCCATCTTTGTTGCATTGCAGAATCTTATTTCACTATCCCATCCAATTCCATTTATTCGTAATAGCTTCACAAAGTTTTGAAGGGGGTCTGCACGTCGGTTCCAGGTAAGTCCCAATTTAATTGTTTCATATTGTTTTATTTGTATTTCAACATTTTCATTCTCCATTCTCACTTTGACCTTGTTTAATGGTTCTCTGTTTGACCACTTTTCTAATCTATATCTTCCTTTAGAGGCATTCATTTCAATACATAATTCCGATCCCTTTTCCGATGTGTTTAAGTCGCAGTTAAGTAACTCTGTAATTAAATTGTCCATGTAGAAATTTGTTTTTAGCACTTCAGCAGCGACAGGAAACTCTACGCCTTTCATTATTCTTCCATTCAAATTCTCCTTTTTGTCAACTGCCAGTTGTGGCATAGACTTAGTTTCGCAGCAAGGCGCCGACGCAGTACCAAACGTAAGTAGATTATAATTTTCCATCTCCACATCACCGTCGTTTGATGATTTATCATTTTGCTTTTTACAGAACATCTCGGAGACACCGCGTACTTTACTAGTATCCTTGTCGTGCTTGATGACAGCGACATATGGTAAATTCACTGATTCATGATTTTCTCTTTCAGCCGTTACCACCAGCTTCAAATGGCTAAGATTGACGTCTTCGCCTTCTACATCTGAATACAATTTATAGCTCAACGTTTTTTCAGCTATTGCTCCCAATTTCCCGTATTTGCAGCTAGGGTCCTCCTCTCTAAAAGGTAAGTCAACAATATAGCGTCCACTGTCATCTCTGGTTGTGGTCGCTGCAAATATCTCTTCACATCTTGATTCTTCATTGGTAAGTTTATTCTCATTATTTATATCTAGTTTTGATTCCCGACACCTTTTCAGAACTTCATCTTCATCTAAGTAAGTGTGCATAACAGAAATACTTGAATCTACACCTCTATCAGAATCCACCGTTCCTGAAATTATCCATCCTAATGTGGTGCGTTGAGCCATTATTGCACCACTTGGACCCTGTTTAACTCCATCTAGTAACACCTGTGCGTATACATCCGCTCCCAATAATAAGTCAATTTTGTCTGGTATGTTGTATTCAGGATCAGCTAATTGCAAATTATTATTTTCCACCCAATCTAGCAACACTGTTTTTCTTGCAGGTAAAAGAGACGTTATTGATTTCAGAACGTATGCCTTTACAACCACCTCAAAAGATGGATCGATCCTAGATTGGATCTTGACTTCCACCATTGTATTTGATTCCAAATGACAACCTCCACCAATTCCCGATATCAATCCCTTTACAGGTTTTTGTTGCAACCCTAACTTTTGCACCATTACTTCAGTCACAAACGATGCCTGAGAGCCTTGATCCAAAAAAGCTCTCAACTTAAACTTCAACCCATTTTTCAAAACAGCCTTTACCACAGCTGTTGCTAATATGACTTGTTTGTTATGTCCTCCCTTTGAAAAACAAGTGACAACGCCAGTCTGATCTTGAGGCTTTATGTTTTCATTCCTATTTGTTAAACGCCAGTCGTTCAACTGTCCAGCATCACGATTGCTACTGGAACTTCCCTGCCCTTCAAGAGAGTGTAACAAATCATGATGTCTTTGTCTACAAATTCGGCAATAATCTTTGTTTGTGCAAAATCTCACTGGGTGATTACCTAAACAGTTATAGCATAATTTCTCATCACGCGCGAAATTACGCCGAGTAGCCACGGGTTCATTGGAAAATTGGGTACAATCCACTATTCTATGATTACCCTTACAATACTTACAACTTGCGCTAGTTGTTGCATGTAATGTCTTATAAAAAACATTAGGTGTGCTAGTATTACCAAATTTATTTATATTAACATTGGAATACTTAGTATTAGGTTTTAACTCAATAAATTCTAAGGCTCGGCAACGATTCATAAGAAATTCTTTAAATTGTTGAAGCGTGGGCAATTCTTCGGATTCACTATTAACATTGCTCGCGTGCAATTCCCATTCTTTTCTACTTTCCGGATCCAACTTTAAAGTTAATATGTGAATCACCAAAATGTCCCACGATGTAACATCAATACCTAAATTAGTCAACCCTCCCAAACAATCGGTAGTTATATCTACAAGGTCCTTTAATGCTCCAGCAGATTCATGACTTATGTTTCTTTGACTCAATAACCTCTTTAATATGGAATGTGAAAGAAACTTTTTATTGTTGTACCGCGATTCGAGTAAACCACAACACCTTTCATAATTTGCCTCCGAAATTGGTATTTGCCTAAGTAATTGCTCTGCTTCCCCACTCAAGTAACCCTTTAAATAATGTAATTTTTGAACTTTATCTAAACCTTTGTTTTTATCAATGACAGAACGAAATATGTCGCGAAAAGTAGCCCACTCGGTATATTTGCCTGAAAAAGTTGGAATTGTTATTCGAGGCAATTTGACATTAGCACAAGACTCACCCCTATTAACTTCACTGGATGCCTGCATTGCATTGCCTTGTACACTTAATACATGTCTAATATCACCTTTGAGTTCAATGTATAATTCCTCGACGGTGTTATGGATATCTTTAGACATATACGAGGAAGCGTTCAACTCTTCCCCACTGAACTCTTCTAGCATTTTAGTATGATTATCATTGAACTCAAGCCACACAGATTCTACTGTTTCCAACCTTGATTGCAAATGACTTGGAATAAGCCTCTCTTTAGGTGTCTTTTTGAAATTAATTTTGGTTTTGTATAATCTTTCGTATAAGCTAATT
Organism: Thymelicus acteon; assembly: GCA_951805285.1. Lineage (NCBI taxonomy): Eukaryota > Metazoa > Arthropoda > Insecta > Lepidoptera > Hesperiidae > Thymelicus > Thymelicus acteon. The sequence goes on along the minus strand of OX638227.1, from coordinate 299,008 downwards.
TGTTTCATTTCCATTGTCTTTAATGACGACATTTTGAAATGCAAAAAAATTCCAAGTATTTGAAACCAAGGAAAAAATAATTCCTAAAAAATTACAAGTCGAAATCAATTTCTAAAAAATTTGCAAGTGTTTTTATTAATGTAAGTTTCAATAAAAAATTTGGCTATGTCCAAAAATAACTAGAAATTATTATAAGTCCAATTTTCGAAAAATATTCTAAGTCCAAAAATTCTTGAAAATTTTCTAAGTTCCAATTTAGAAGAAACCTTTTAAAGTTTTAAGAGTACTCACTTGCACTGCACATATCACTTACACCGCACGACTCCTGCGGCCGTAGCCTCCTTGGCTGGCCACGCTCCCGATGCACCACCAGCACCAGCTGTGGTGCCTTCGCCTCGAAGACTCCTGGTCTGCAGGGCTCCGCCTTCTCTGCAGAGCACCGCCTCCACTTCGGTGATCCGCCCGACAACTTCCACCCGAGTTGTAGGGCTTTGCCGTTGCCTCGGTGATCCGCCCTTACAACGTCCGCCTGAGTTGTAGGACTCCGCTGGATCGGCCTCTGCTTGAGGCACCGGGGACTTCTTCGTTTTCCTGCGTCACTTCACGCACTGCACACAACCGGTAATCCGGCTCGAAGGACCATGTCGGAACCCGGAACACCAGGGGTGGTCACTCCCACAAAATAAAACCCGATACTTTTTCGTTCACTTCACTTTTATTGACACCACTTATTACATTACACCACTTAGTACTATTTAATACAATCTTCCCTAGTGTTCTCACTGTTCTCAAATTACTCTGCTGAACCACGGTTCTTATACAAGCTACGTGTAACATTCGTTACCGTGATTCAGCTTTTGGAGTCAAATTTAATAGTGTCATCTATAGGCAAATAAATAAATTATTTTGTGACCTATACTAACAAAATATAAATGTCACTCAACTAAAATAGATTTAAATATAGTGTTATTCACTGGCAACAATAGATGGCGCTATTTGCCCTGCTACAGCGGTTCTGGGTCGAACAGTAAGGATGGCTTCATCGAGTTTATTGTATTACGTAGCTGTGTGACGTAATCATAGTCGAGATTTTGTTCCTTATCTATAGTAGTAGTGAAGAAATCGGATGGTAAACGTAAGTTGTAACCGTAGGTAAGCTCTGCTGCGCTAATACCTGAATCGGAACGAGGTATTGCGCGTAAACCCATAAGTACTGTAGGTAATTCGTCTATCCACTTAGTACGTTCTGATAGACGAGTTTTCAGTGCGGTTTTCAAACTTCGGTGCCATCTTTCTACCATACCGTTTGATTGAGGGTGATCAATAGGGTGATACGGACTTGTACGTATTCTTTGAGTTCCCATGATGTTAAGTAATTTGTTAAAAAGGCGACTTTCAAAATTTCTTCCTTGATCGGTTGTTATCAACTTCGGTGAACCAAAACGTATAATCCAGTGCTCATAAAATATTTTAGCGATTGAGTCGGCGGACGTGTCATCAGTAGGTAAGGCTTCTGGCCATCTAGTTGCTCGGTCGATCATTGTAACCAGGTATCTGTAGCCTTCGGGTGATGGTGGAAGCGGTCCAACTACGTCGATGTGGACGTGTTGAAAACGATCAGCTGATGAAAACGATGTAATGTTGCTCGTTGTATGGCGCTGTACTTTACATTGTTGACATGGAATACACTGTTTTGCCCACATTGCGACATCAGTGTTCATTGACGGCCAAAAAAATTTTTGCGTTATCAGTTTTCGAGTTGTTCGTATACCAGGATGGCTGACATTATGTAGCGCGTTGCAAACGAGTTGTCGATACTTTTCTGGTATGTATGGTCGAATGAATGATGTTGATATCTCGCAATAAATAGATTTTTGTGAATTTGGTAGAGTAACTAATTTGAGTGATAGATTACTCTGTTTTGAAAGTTGATCTATGGTACTTTTCTCTTCCTGTTGAGCTTCTGCGATCTTCTCGAAATCAATAGCAGTAGGACATGAGATACTCTCTATAGGTATGCGGCTCAATGCGTCGGCAACAATGTTATCTTTTCCGCTAACGTGTCGAATATCCGTAGTAAATTCGGTAATGAAGATTAGTTGTCTCGCTCGGCGCGGTGTTTCTGAAGTTGAAGGAGGTTTTTGAAGTACGTAAGTTAACGGTTTGTGATCAGTGAAGATGATGAGGCTTCGTCCTTCAAAAGTTTTTCGAAAATGCTTTATAGACATGTAGATGGCGAGTAGTTCTCGATCGAATGTACTATAGTTTCGCTGTGTACTTGAAAACTTTTTCGAAAAATATCCCAGTGGTTGCCATTTGTTATCGATGTATTGTTGTAAAACGGCTCCAGCGGATAGATCAGATGCGTCGGTGAAAATAGCGAGCTTTGCGTGATGAGATGGATGTGCGAGTAAAGTAGCGTTTGAAATAGCAGTTTTACACGTTTCAAATGACTTAGTTGAGTCTTCGGTCCATTGGATTATAGTTCTATCACGCTTCTTTGAATTATGAAGGTAGGCATGGAGTGGAGCTTGAAGTTCAGCGGCTTTCGGAATATGGTCACGGTAGAAATTGATAATTCCGAGAAAGCGCCTAAGCTCTTCAATAGTTGTCGGTTTCGGAAACTGTGATATTGCCTTTACTTTTTCGACAGGCGGTTTGATTCCTTGGCTGTTGACTGAGTAACCCAAAAACTTGACTTCAGGTTGTCCGAATACGCATTTTGATGGATTAATGGTGATTCCATTATCTTCCAATCGACGTAACACGGTACGTAAGTGTTGTTCGTGCGTTTTTTCGTCGGAACTTGCGATTAAAAGATCGTCAATAAATGCATAAACGAAATCCAGTCCTTGTAAAACTTCGTGAATAAAACGTTGAAAAGTTTGAGCTGCATTCCGTAGTCCAGGTGGCATCTTGGGAAATTCAAATAGTCCCATCGGAGTGATGATAGCGGTCTTCTGTATATCTTCTTCGCGAACATTGATTTGTTGATACGCTCGGTTGAGATCAATTGTTGAAAAGATATTTTTTTGTGACAATTGATACGTAAAATCTTTGATACGCGGTATTGGGTATCTGTCAGGCGTTGTGATTGCGTTTAACCTTCTATAATCACCGCAAACTCTGATGTCACCGTTCTTTTTGGGTACGATATGAAGTGGTGATGACCAAGGGCTCTTGCTTGGACGGCAAATACCTTGTTCAATCATATTTTCGAATTCTTTTCGTACTATTTCATATCGATGTGGGGCGATTGGGCGCGCACGACAATGTAACGGGGCTCCCGTAGTTTCGATATAGTGTTCGACGTTATGAATGGATGTAAGTTTCATTGATGAAATTCTTGTAATACCGGGGAATTCCGATAAAATGTTGTGGTATTTATCTTGAATATCGACGCTTCGAATAGTAGGTATGTTTGATGCTTCTACGTATGACTGCGTTGATAGGTTGGTAATACCATCTATTAGTTTTTTATTTTTCAAGTCGACGATGAGTTGGTGATGTCGTAGGAAATCGGCTCCAATGATAGGCTTGCTCACTTTCGCGACGATGAATTTCCATTTAAATAATCGACGAAGGTTAAAATCGAGTTCCAATGTTTTCTCTCCGTAGGTAGGTATGACGGTGTTATTTGCCGCGTAAAGTTGAAAATTCAAAGGGCTTTGTTGTTGACCTTTGTACGGAGGTATTACCGATATGTTGGCTCCTGTGTCGATTAAAAACGTCATGTTGTTTTTCTTGTCGGTAATAAATAGGCGGTAATTAATATCTGATACGCTAGGTTCCGCCGTGGCTAACGTATAATTCAGTTTTCCGACTTGGTACTTTCTTGCTTATAAGTACATGGCTTCGTACATTTTCGGGCTTCTGAATCAAAACGTCGATGATAATAACAGTAGGTCGATCTTGACTCGCTTCGCTGGCGTGTAGGTATTGACGTGTCGCGACTCGTAGATCGATGTCGATTTTGGCGGGCGAATGGTCTTCGACTATTATTATTGTAGGCGTGCGGCGTAGTACTATTTTGTGACGAGTTGTAATTTTTGAATGAATGGAAATTATTTTGTGAATTCTTGATAGCGGCAACTTCAATTGATAATTTTCGAATTTCTTCAATTAAAAATTGCGTTTCAGGATTTTTTAATGAATCGACGGCTGAGATGTTATTGTTCGTGTTCTCCATCATTTTGTCGGCGAGAAGTGCTTGTTCGTCGAGCGATGTTTTCGTGGAGAATGATTCGCTGACGGTAAGGACTGAACGGACGTGTGGCGGCAAATGGTTTGACCACATGAGTCGGAGAGTTGAATCTGGGACTTTGTCTCGAGCCAGGCTTCGCATTCGTCGTAGTAGTTGAGTAGGCTTTTGGTCACCTAACTCGACTTCCGATAATAATTTTTGAAGTTGGCGGTTGTCCGATTCTTCGTAAGCCGATATAAGTCGATTCTTCAACGTGTTGTATTGTTCTGTAGCTGGCGGGTCGTATAGCAGGTCTGAAATCTGCTCAATATCTTGCTTCTCCAGCTGTGCAATTACCATCTGGGCGAGTTGGTTTTGTCCTCTTTTGAGTTCGCTGGTCGCTGCCTCAAAAGTAATAAACCATAGTCGTGGCTTGTCTCTCCAGAATGGCGGAATACGCATGGAAAGAGCTATTCCAGCGATTTCGGGTTGCTGCGGCTGTGGACATGCTGATTGGGTCTGTGGCTGGGAAGTGGCTTCGGCGTGCTGTGCGTGCTTCTCCATGACGATGGGTTGACGACAGGTTACGGTAGGTAGGTAGGCCTAGTGTGAAACGTGACTTCAGCAGGGACGGATCAGAAGGGTGTCGTTCGCAGGGCTTCGACGAAGGGTTCGTCGAGCAGGGATTCCTCGTATCGGGTGACTTGCTTGAGAGTCACCGGCGTAGGTTGGTCCAGCAGGGATTCTTCTGAGAAGGAGGTCTTCTTTCAGAGTGCAGAGGTTCTTCGGAGGTCACCAATGTAGAGGATCTTCAGTTGAAGGTCTACTAATGTTGTTTTCAGGAAGGTTGCTTGAAATGATACTTCTGCTGGTTATCGGAGGAATATATTTTTGGTAAAAATGAACGGGTTTATATACAAAAATTGTAGAGAAGAATGACCAATAAAAATAGCTACATTAATTTACAGTAAAAAGATAGACCAATAACAAACAGGATTATAAAACACGTGTATAGGGTAATAAAATTAACAATGATTATTTGCATGCCGTCTCGTTCACTCCTGTAACAATAACGATATATCTGTCGCTCTGTATTGCCATCTCGTTCTAACATCGCCGCTCTCCTTCGCACGGCGAGGCGATGTTATAAATATTGCGCGAGGCTCAAATGGGTTACCATTCCTGCGGCGAGCTGCGAGCGCGATACACGACACGGGCGTGAAGATATATACCTACGAAGATAACTGCCGGGTGCCGGGTGCTTCGAAGATGAGATCTTGTGGCTTGAGGACTGATGAAGAGGAACGAGGAAGATGCTGACGGACTGCGCTTATCTTGTTTCTTAAACAGACGTCATTCGTTTCTTAACAGAACGTCAAAGCAAATAAATATATTTCCCTTGAGGTGTTTGTTTTACTTAGCTTGAAATATAAGTTAGGCTGTTGTATTATTCTTTCCTATTGGTATTTGGTATCCAGGTAACGTTTCGGTAAGGTAAATATGTAGGTATTGAGAAGGTATTGGTAACTTGTTGGTAACTGCGTAAGTATTAATAGGAGGTATTCGGTAGGTATAATGATAGCTGCGTCAGGCAGCTACATACTCACTATGTTATTTGTGAATTCTTAAATAAGTACACATTGATCGATAACAATTATAAACTCCGAGTAAACGTGGAAACAAACAAAATTAAATAACTCTGTCATTATTCAAACACATTGTTGTGACAACCTTATTTCCATGATGCGATTTGAAACCTTTTAACATATTGTACAATTTTACGATGCCTATAAATAGAAATGACTACCAAAATCTTTACAGAGTTATGGTGCTAACTTACTTTGCAATTTGGTCGTATTATTTTCCGAAGTTTAGATCGGATGGAATTTACTAATCTGTGGTATGGACGACACGGACGTTTCATTACACACGGTAACTTTAAAAGTATAATTTATTATAATAAATTAAACAATGATAGTAATGGTTTTCTTTATATAAATGAATTTCGCTACACGATACTTAGGTAACAGCAACTAATCTAACCGGATTTAAATTATTTTAAGCTTCTTTAAAATACCCAATTACAATTTTGGTGTACAATAATTTAAAGGATCGGAACGTAAGAAACGAAATGATATGGCTGATTGGCCAGATTGGCTGACGTGACGTCGCGCGTCGTCTGCTATTTGCAGCAAGCAGTTACTCAAATAGAAATATTTGGAAAGGTCAAGAAGTTATCGTAAACATAGAAAAACGTTTATTAGTTATGTGGAGGCGAAAATACTTGTGTCTCATTGCTAAAATGAAGGAAGAAGGCCGTAAAATATATTAGACTGATGAAACATGGCATAACGAAGGTACATATTCACTAATTTATATATTATTTAACGCTATATTATTATTCACAATCAATCCTTTTAAAATCAAAGCTCCTCAGAATTAATCCAGACTATTAATGCCCTGGCCAAGTGCGACTTCAATGTCTTTGAGAACTATTAAGCAGGTTTACTTACTATTATGTCTTGATAACTGCCAATCCACACTTGGCCAGCGTGGTGGACTTATGGCCTAAACTTCTCATTCTAAGAGAAGACCCATGCTCAATAGTGGGCCTTGATGGGTCGAGATTATGATGATATATAATATATGTTTTAAGCAATACATTAATGGAGCTAAAGCTGTGGGTAAAGTATTGTAAAAAATATTATATAATTATGTGATAATCTAATTTAAAAAGCATACATTCTTTAATTTTCAGGTCATACAAAAAGTAAGGTCTGGCAAGATTTGAGCATCATTTCAAGCCGTGAAGCTTTCCGAGAAGGGTTGTCGATGGGTTTAAAAGGACCTTTAGGAAAAAGAAAGCGCTTAATAATAGTGCATATTGGTATGTTTTTTCAGTTTATTGAATAATTGTCATGTCCAAAACTGTACAACTGTACAAAAATAAATCTGTAAAAAATTAACACATAGTTTAACATCCATGACCGAAGTATGTACAAATATTTATCTGTGAAATAAATATCTGCCCCAGCTGAGACTCAAACATGTTATCCACAGCTCGGCAGTTAGGGTCACTGATCACCGTGCCACAGCTCCTTCAATATAATGTATCTGTTTTTATTTTTCAGGTAATGAAGATGGATTTTTAGAAGAGGGCCATTTAATTTTTGAAAGCCAAAAGGGAGATGGGGATTACCACAAGGAGATGAATGTTACTAACAATCTATGGTTGTACCAATCATACAATTTTCAATTATTGTCCTCGAAGAACTGAACTTGAAGAGTTTAAAACATTATAGTCATTTTACCTTAATAGTCATATTTATTTTGTAAAATGATAATTTTGAAATAAAATTGTGAAGAATACAGTTTTTTTTGTTACTTCACCCTATCACTCTATAGCTGCAACCGTGTGCCACCAACAACTCAGTGGCTCATAACAGGGCATAGGTCTCCTCATAGCTGAGACCTATGTTAACACCTCAATGCTGCTTAAGTACGGGGCACCTCCACTGAGGAGGAAGGTTAGTAGTCAGTCTTCAAGCTTTAATAATGTCGACTATTTAATTAACGAGTATTTACTCGTTAATTACTTAGCCCATAAGGTTGATCAAGAAGTTTTTTGCCACTACAGTCGTTTATTCATTACATATTCCAAATGCTGGCCTTACCATAGCAAGCATTGCTTAACTCTGACGATTGGAGCTCGCCACCTCAAGAGGCGAAGCTCTCGTGGTCCCGTTTTACAACATTATACTACTAAAGTACATATAAAATAAATATTATACTTTATCTTTGAAAGTAAAACAATGTAATTACGTACGTAAGCTATTTTAAGGTTAGGGTATAAAGGTTTAAATATGAAATCAATATTTATAATACTGCCATTTAATGTATTTTATGCATTAACTTATCAATTAGTTACTTGATTTATTAGTAGCAAAGATTAAGAAATAAAGGAAAAAAAATAAATATTCTCATAAAACCACAAAAAGTTTTATATCCCTGGTTGTCAGTGGTTGCTAGGCAACGGTTTGTCATTAAACATTTCGGCTCCAAGACGCGCAGAGTATAGGTATTGTTATTGCTACGCTCATAATGTTGTTAGGTATCAATGATGTTGTATGTCTTTGTTAGGTATGCATAATTGATACCACATTGGTAAGGTACCTACTACCTACCTACTTCAGTTTGTATCCGAGAGTACCTACGCCCCCTATTAACTTATGATGGACAAGGGTACCTACGATACCTACGACGATCTCCATGATACTACCACAAATACTACTATTATAAGTAACTTAGAATAATAACGCCATAAGTAAGTACTATTATGTGTTCTGTGATAATACCTTCCACATCGCGGTCTGTGCGATGTCGTATAGGTAGTATGTACCTACCTTCGACACGACACGACACGACGTATTGTTGATTATTTCTACATTGGCCTTTGATTGCAGGGAGTCGCATCAATGCCTTTTCGACAAAAAAAAATTAATCAGTTGAATGTAACTAAAATTGCGGAGATGCAATGAAAGCATGCTTGATACATTTATTTATATTAATTATTTAATTTACCATGATGTTATTGTCAAATCAGTAACAACGCCATCTAGATTCGGTAGTTTGCGATCGTCAAATCAGTTGCCATCTAGATTTTTTGTTACGAATTATAAACGTAACGCATAACGTAACTGAGAAAGTTTGATTTTACCCATTAATTTTCATACCCCGGGCTTATTATGAAAATCGATTCTAAAGGAGTTAAACTCCAAAACTAGCGTAGGTACTTACTAAGTACCATTAGCAATATAAATCACACTTTACAAAAGTAAAAATGAGAGTGTATTAAGCAGATGAGGTATTCTTGGAAACGTACGATAAGACGGACTGCAATTACGTCATCTGTCACTCCACCATTATGTCACTGTCGTTCTAATGAAGTGCTGCAAAAAGACACGTCAGCTTTTTTGCGGACGGTACGACACTGCCATGCCAACAAATCAAATGTTTGACGCACTAGGCGTTCGCCAAGGTTTGCGCGGTATGTTTTTTACAGTCAAGTCAAAGCTGTTTTGGAGCGCGACGAAATAATTGATAATTTATTTTTGATGCTCGTGATTTTTCACTAGATTTCAGTGCCAAGGTTTTGTCTGTTAGGAGATTTGATTTTGAATTTTTTCGTAGAAAACATAGATTGGTTAAACCTAGCCACAATTTTTTTTTCTGCCGAAAAGATCGCAATTTTATTTTCCACCTGAAGGCCTTAGAAAAGGCTAGTAATAAAAACCGATCGCTGTAAAAACGGCTACAAACATATCCTCGGTAGCATTGCAACCCTCGTGAACTTAGCCAATACAGAACTCCCATACCCATTTCCCATCCATCAACTGCACCCATTGTAGAGCATCAGTAGTATCGTATTCGTCCATTAGTAATGGGTCTTCAACTAGCTAGCCATTAGATCTTCGATCACTAATCTGTTGTAAATGATCGAAGCATCTCATACTAAAAATACTGTCTTGATAGTAGCCGACAGACATGGATCGACGATACACGAAACTTAGTAATGAATTGTTTAATTAAGTAATACTTGACGGCTGGTACTATGAGAGTTTTGATTAAAAACTATTTGTCTAAAAATGAATACGGTCAAAATGACTGACTAAAAGCTCTTCTTTGATCCTGATTGGATTGTTTACTATTTTTGCTTTCGTTCTTACGAGCATTTCTTCGTCAATTCTATACCTTGAGGCTTGGATCGCTTATTAATTTCATTGAGAGAGTAATTTGCGATACTAATGTATAATTATATCGCCTCTTGGCGATGGTTGGACTGGGCTTACCTTATCTCCTCTTAGTCCTCCAGATATACAAGCATTCGAAGACTCTAGATTCTAGAACATTCGGCAGTCGCATGACTCCGCAGTCACCTCCAGAGGGCAAATCAGTGAGTCATTCGTCTCCAGTTCGTAATAAATAGAATTGAGTGCGTTCAATAAAAACCTACTGGACATAATTAAATTGTAACTTGTCACGTTCCAAGGTTGGAGAGGACGAATTGAGCCGCAGCAGGCACTCAATGACAATTGACTCAGGCAGCAAAAAGTGGACGGGCGGGGTTCGGTTACATTGGTCTAACGCAGTGCGAGTTTTGTGTGTGAGCGAGGGAACAAAAAGGACTCAATGATGAGTATCATTGGCCTTGGAGTCCTGGACATGACTCCCCGGATCTCCCAATAATTACACCTTGAGTACAATGCTGCCTTATTTACGTATTAGAGCTGATTTCCAATAAGATTTAAGCATTTCACAGAGAGCAGCCGTAAGTAAGCCACATATCGTTTTATTCAGACCTCGTATGAATACGCTCATTAAGTTTTTGCGTCCGGCGATGCTTCTCTGTTGATCGCTAACAGATGACATGAACCGGTTAGTCTGTCAGCGCCTCACAAGGATTGAATCAAATTAATGAGTATTATGAAACCTCTTGGTCCATACTAGCCTCATCTTGTCATACTTAAAAACTTAAATATTAGTACTGTAGTTACTATTGGCCAATTACATACTTGGAAGTTGGAACCAACGTGGCAACATGTCGAGCCTAATATTTCTTTTTTACCATTGTATATTTGTAAATCGCAAGATACTTGATATCCATCTGAAACTGAGGATCTAAGTGAATACTCAGGTATTATGTGAAGAAGTCTCAATACTGCCGCACGACTGTCAGCGAGACAGCGCCAGTGACCTGCGCGAGTGAACTACCCATTCAACCCATTGTGTAACGCAGCGTGCAGCCGAGTGCAACAGTTCGGTGCGAGGTGACCTCTAACGTTCCTTTCATACTTTTACGATATACGGGCACGATAAGGAGTCGTGTCGTACCCGCATCCTTCACGTACCTATTGTGTCTTATAAAAGACGGTTTTATTACAAAAAGGGCATGCGTGCACCTGGGCGTGTGCATCCATTGCTGTCCTCAATCATTGTTTTATATTTTTTACTTGAGTAATTGGCTTTCTTTTTGACTGCGGCATTTCCAAACTGTTTTGTGTTTTTTAATTCCCCCCTTATTATAATTTTATAGTGATCTTTCCATGTCGATAAATCGCACTTCTCACAGCTTTTCACTTGTTGCTTAACTTATTAGTGACAGCGGTTCCCCTTGCTTGGGAAAACTAATATTTCACGATTTATGTAATTGAATCCCCAATTTTAAAATCTCAAAATATCCATTTGAAGAATAATCCCGCACAGAAAAAATACTGTCATCAGTGTCACCACAAAATACTAATGTCAGTAGTAAGCATTATTTTTGATGCCGCTTATCTGATCAGCAAGGCTATTCTGTTTTGTAACTCGACAGCGGAATCCGCGATGAGTGTCAAAATCCTATCTTTAGTCGTTTGAAGTTTGATACTCATCGCGGATTCCGCTGTCGAGTTAAAAAACAGAATAGCCTTACAGGTCGAGGAAGCAAGGAGCTCACTATCTGCAGTAACCTTGCAGCGGCTTCCGGCGCAACTTGGTTCATTCCGGATACCTTGCGTTAATTACTGCACAAATGCCCTTCCTTGCTGATAACGTAATACTGACATTTAGGATTAACAGGAAAGGTTAGGTTATTTGCCAGTATATTAAATGCCAAGTGTTACAAATTGGAGCAATTTCAAAATGAATGCTTTTTGTACCATGCTCTCAGAAGCAATTGTCTACTTTTTATAACTTATGAATTCATTCGGAGAATCAAAACCATCAGAATTGTCTTATGGACAAAATACAATTCTGGCAGGGTACCTTAGTGCTAAGCTGGCGCAGTTACGAGTTGCCATGATAATGAAACAAAATAAAGGCATAAAGAAATTAAATAAAGGGATTATAGTATAGATAGTTCCCATTGATATTGTTAATTGCTCGTAATATTATGTAGCCATCGACCTCGTCCTAAAGTTTGATCCGATGCAGACCATTTTGAATGATTACCCCTGAATTGGAGCTCACAATAGCCAATAGCCAACAATGTCCAACTTTGGATCCCCGCACAAAGTAGTTTCCCGAGCGGAACGCTCGATACTAATTAGTTAAATACGAGTTTTGACCACGGTCTGGCTCAGACTCTGACCATCAACTCCTGAAAGATATAGCTACTGGTTTGCTGATGTATGGTCCGTCCTTACTTGTTTTTACGAATTATATTTATATACGCACCCAACAGCTCTTCAGCTGTTTTTGTTTTATCAGGAGGTTAATAGATTTTAAACTTTAGACTCACCATATTCTCTTTGAGGATTGCTATTTCTGTTTCTATTATAAGTAGTTTAAACTGTATTCTGCAGAATTTATAAGATACATTGTATCTGAGATGTGGTTCTTGAATAAAAGTTCTTGGTTTAATACCTTCAATATTTTGGCCGTACCTAACAGGAAGACAATAAGTAATATCAAAATAAGTCCTCTGCATTTCCGCTAACGGTAACTTAAAATGTATGAATTAGATTTCAATTGCCAATCAGTTTGAGCACGTTCGCGTCACGTGGCCAAGGGCGTGACGTGTCACGTGACCACGACACGACACGACACGACACGGGTTGCGGCCGCGGCTGGTAACACGACACGCTTCACTTTCATGAGCAAATGGTGGCCGAGCTTTGTAAATTTTAGCTGACGCGGTACACTCAGCTCTATTTTATTAAAACTTGAAATTAATCAGGGCTCAGATCACCTGCCGATATAGAAGTTAAACTGTTAAGTTTCGTCAAAAAACTCCGTGTTATTTTTGGAGTTTAACTTCTTTAGAATCGATATTCATATATCGATATCGATAGCCCGGGCTATGAGAATTTATGGGGAGTATAATCAAACTTTCTCCATTACGTTATGTTTGTAACTCGTAACAAAGAATCTAGATGGCGTTGTTACTGATTTGACAATCGCAAACTATATGGCATTGTTACTGTTTGATGATAACGTCATGTTAAATTTAATGATTAATATATGTAGATAAATGTATCAAGCATGCTTTCAGTAATATAAAAAATGCGTTCATTTACCCTCAATTACTAATCTATATATTATTTTATAATTGTTCGTAAGGAATAAACTCCAGTCGTGCCTCGGAGCTGACACACAAAATTCTTTTTTCTCTTGTGTATTAATAACTGACATATAACTAACGAATTAACTGGTGGACAATGCCATTAGGCATTAAGTTTTGCCCTTTGTTACTCATTTTAAGAGGTGACATAAATTTAAATAAATAAATAAATAAGTAAATTCTATATTCAACTTTTGACTGAATCCAATATAATATGGCAGACATCTAAATTACTTAAAATTGTGACATAATAAGTAATTCATTTTATTATTCAGTGTAAATAGGTATTTGCATGCTCCTCAATAAATTATAGATTCAAATTCTCAGTTAAATTTTATTGTTAGCAGGTAATTAATAATATTTTTTATAAATAATTTGCATGCCTATAGTCTTGACAAATGTGAGCGATATTCGACAACTTACACCATTTTGAATCCACATTTTCGTAAATATTGCGCCACAGTATGGTGGCATTATTGCTTGTAAGTAAGTTGTAACTGATTATTTATTAATGTCAATATGCGGTTTCTGGATCAGATTTCTTTACGTGCAGGCTTATCCTGGATGTAAACATCGGCAATCGGGCAAAAGTGACAAAACACCGTTTGAATCTACTCCTCAATATTTCAACGATAAAGGCATCGTGGCTATTAAATGTAACACGTAACATGGATAACAATTAATAAAAAAGGTTTTTCATAGCGTTTTATAAATATTAAAAATATATTAGACCCAAGGACGTAAAAAAAAGACGGACGTAATCCCAAGAACAAATTCAGTGAAGCACCCATAGTAATACCAACTCTGTATTCGTACAAGTACACACACCCACACATTGACACCATACTGCTATGACATTGACACCATGGCGAATCAAAAATTACAAAATTACGCACACATGGTAAGCGAGCTGTCATTGCTATGCTTCACTCTCGATTAGACAAGGTTACGTCCGTTCTTTTTTTACGTCCGTGATTAGACCATACAAAAACTCTTGTGTGATGTTCTGTCCTCACTTAATATCATAACATTAAATATTTAGTCAGTTCAGCGATCTGGACGCCATCGCACCATGACGTTCCTAATCTTCCGATAAAAGTTTGTGATATATTTATTTTGGCTTGGTATATTTTACAAAACTTAGCTCTTCGAATGCGGAATCTCTGAAAAATAAATGCCACTCCCAGGTGTGACTCTGTCTTGAAAGTCACCTAAATTGATTCGCACTCTCTTATACTCCTAAATTAACCTAATTAGCTATGTAAATAAAAAGTAACTGCATTACTGTTAAGATTTATATACATCCGTTTTACTTTCACTAGGACCATTAGGGTCATTCTCGAAGTCTTCCTCGACCCTCATCAGTACTTCTAGGATTTGCTTCTTGACGATGTACTGGTACCGTCGCGGTAGGCGGCGAGTGCTCTGGCAGGCGCTGGCGAAGAACAGGTCCAGCGCATCCTGCTCGCTGTAGCCCGGGGTCCACGTCTGCGGCTCCTGCTCTTGCTCCGACTGGATCTCCGTTTCGTCCGTTTTGATGTTGCTTTTCATTTGGCGAAACTTCCTGGAATAGCAAACGGAGCTTTGAATCGAAATTCCCTACGATTGAGAAATGATGCCTCAAGTACTCATCTCCGAAGACGGAACTGGACAGCTCCAGCGAGCTGAAGTCAATACTAATCACAAATATGAAGCGCTAAAATTCACGAGTTACACATTTGTGCGTGACTTCGTAATTGCCCGTTTTGTTTGAGTTGATTAACTCCACGATGAGAGTTTGTTTAACTCCACGAAGTGGCTTGGTACAAGTGCTTTTTATCCCGTAAATCGGCAAAACGAACATATTCATAATCATTCATAAGCTGCAGGAAATTACCTTGAAACTGTCATTAGTAATTATTGTTTGATATTAAACCTGAGATAGAATATTGAGAAATGCCTCCTGCATAAATAGGAAAATCCTCCGAATTGTTACTGACGATACCGACAGCGCGTCAGAGATCAACATAACATATAGAGGAGCATCACCTCCGAACAGTCATGTAGGGCAGAATGAAGGCCATGCGGTTCTCGAAGCGCCACTTCTTGCAGGGCACGCCGGCCTTGGTGGTGGCTCCGCGCCGATTCTTCTTCATGCTCTGCCGCAGCGAATCACGCAGGATCTTCCACTCACGCTTCAGGACCTCGCCTGAGAACACGAAAAGGTAGATACTGTAGTAGAAGCTGGTTCCTAGCTTATTACTTAATATAGCAAGCAGTTCTAGGCATCCTAACTCCTCAGTCACAAAGAGCGATTTAACAACAACAATCAGTTTCAAGTGCTCATTATCATACGCGTTCATGATCTTCTCAACAATCGACCAATCGACCAGTGACACAGCGTGACAGGCATCCGACTGACATCCCGCTGCTGAACTTGGTCACTCACAACAGTCACAACACAATACAATCGCAGGAGTCCTGACAACTGGTCAGTGCTCAACATGACATTATTGATATTAAACAATGATGCTCGAGCTATTCAAATGCCGTTCCACACGTACTGTTCTTTGAGCTATTTAAAAATTTTAAAAACAACAAATCAATGTTTTTGAGCAAGTTCATATAATTTTTAATTAGTTAAGTACTAACTTAGACACCGCGGTAAAACATTGTTAATTGTTATTACCTAATGCGTGAAAAGTTATGTGTTAGCAAAATGAACAAGGAATAAATAAAGCTGAAATTCCATAAGTTGCTAACATTCGTATGCGAAAGCGAAGTCACGAACACTCATCCGATGACGTAAATACGTAAACAAATATCACCCTTGTAGTCAACGCACTAAGGTTGTTTTAAACCATTTTGAAGCGATTAATTCGCGACCAACTGTGACTTTACACGTACACCCTTAAGGTACTCACAGTTGGCTCCCATTCGTTCAGAGATCTCCATCCAGCAGCGGTCCCTGACGTCGATGTCGCGGTGGTTCTCGTGGTTGGTGTCGTACAGCACCGGGTACCGCTTCACCTCGTCTATCAGCCGCTCGCGACACTCCTTGGTGTTCAGTTCCATTGTGACGAGCTCTAGTCACATATACGGAAAGTGATAACGCGGCCTTCCAATGCGAAGCCGATGCTATACTGCGCGAGACGAAGCGAGGGGAAGCGAGCACGAGCATGCGACGTTGCCGCTCCGAACGGGCCCGGTTCGATTGGTATAGCGAGCGCTGCGCTCGGGGTGTGCCGGCTGCCGTGGTAGCGAGCTGTGACGTCATCGCGTGCTGTATTATTATAAGACTAGGTAAGTAGGTATGTATCTTCTTAATGAATAGTTTTTTAGAGGGTTACATACCTGTAACAGATATGTTGGGTAAGTATGTACTACTTACCTACTTTAAAATAAAACTATTGTTTTTTTTATACATACAAAAATATCTGCCGTGGTACAAGTGTATGTAGCCTACTTGCAAGCTTGAATCACTCGTATCGTACGTAAAGAAACTATTGATATTTTATAATCGTGTCCATCTCTAGCTCTACATCTGGCATTATACACCGACAAGCGCGGACGTCTGCCGACAAGTTTAATTTTCTAACATCAAGAACGACGTAGTTAAGTACCTATATTAAATACCTAAATAATAAATAGGTAGCTCAAGTTGTAGGTGTGAGCCGTTAGCTGCAGGAAATAGCGAAACGGATTAGTTTATGTTGTTCAAGTCGCACAAAGTGAAAAAGTTCCGTTCAATTTCCGGAGCTTCCAAAATATTTCGCTGCGTGAGGGTGGGCTGTGGGACTATTTATTTGTCTACCTACTTAATAGTATACCTACCTACATAATAAATAACCGAGATAGACTGATTCAAAATCAAAAGGAGCAACCTGAATATCTCTAAGCTTAAAGGAGATACCCGATTTTCGGCCACGAATTATATGTAATCTGTGCAAGGCATAAGACTAGACAAGAGTAAATTATATACCAAAAAAATCGTTTTATTTACTAAATAAACATATGTAAATCTTAGCTTCATCTGCATAGGCCAAATGAACAAAATAATACAAAAAAGTTTTTATAGTATTTACCTCATTACAAACGATTTTATAATCGATTAAATCGATAGTTTAGGGAACTTAATAATATATTTTACTAATTATTATTATTTGTGGGTACAATATTAATTCCTTTTATACATGTTTTCTTATTCACTATATAGCTAAACTATGTAATAATTTATAATTACCATTAAATCGTTACGCTAATTAAAAGACATTTCGAGTATTTTGACATCGATTTCGAGACATTTGAATCGATTGTCAACAAAGATTTCTGGTGTAATCCCTATCTAATGTCATTTTGGTTACTGTCAGTTTGATTATTTATAAATAACACCATTGTCATTTATCTTGCATCTTTCAACTTTGTACGTTTATGTAACTTTAATTTTTGCGTCTTATGATCATGATTATTCCTAATGCTGTCAATAATAGAGTAGGTATTTGGTTTGTGATAGTAAGTGCCTATTAACACGCTTAATATGACATGAGTGTGACATAATCATAACCTATAATTAAGGTGGAAATTATAGGATTTTATTACTTGGCCATTGCTAACTGCCGTGAAAATTGAAGAAATTAAAGCTTTTACAATGATCTAATTGACCACCAATTTTCATTCTTGTCTAATCTAGGCCGGTGTCTCTATGGAAGATGGGGTTCTCCTTTCAATACCCGTATAATGAGATGGATCAAGTACCCCTATACTTGTTGGGTACCAACTTTCTAAGGACTTAGTCTTATTGACAGGAACATTGTGTGCAAGTGTGCAATGTTTCAATTCAAATGAATATAGGTATTTACATAATTAAAAAACGAGTTTATAGAAGGACGAAAGAATACAACATTTTACAATTCAGTTTCATTGTAGATTAGGTATCTCTGTGTAATAAAATTATATACCTAAACGTAGCGCAGAGAATGTAGAAGTATAAATCCCAGTTGAGCGAGCTATTGTGAATTACGGAGCTTTGAAGCTTCAACGTAGCTGACGGTAAATAGCTACATCCAGTCGCCACTCACACGCCGACAGCCGACTACACTTCTACCATCTGCAGGCTACACGATAGCAGACTGTTAACTTAGAGCCTCTGCACACGGCGTATTTTTACGCCGATAACGCGATCGTGCCAATGATATTATAATTTAAAAAGAAGTAGATATGTCACTAGCGCGCCGACGTGAAGAGAGTAAGAACAGGCAATTGACCGTTCTGCTCGTAGTCGCTCTGTCGATACAAGATGATACGCATGCTTTTGTTGTTGTCAGAAGTGCTTGACATTTGACATAATATAGCGTTAAAATGCATTCGTGTATTATACCAATGTCATTGGTGTAGTGAAATAAAAGATGAAAAAACGTGTGTGTGTTGTAGCTCTTTTCGGAACACATTTTTTGGTTGATTTGTAAGGGCATATCGTATCTCTATTAGAATATCATTGGATAGTACGAAGAAACGCCTCGTCTGCCTCGTCATTTGCAGCGCGTTTTCGTGCGAATCAAAAACGCGTTGTGTGCAAGGGCTCTAACGTATTAATATGTTAGAGGGTACTTATATAACAATATTACACATCACGCTCTAATAATATCTGTGCCGACCTCTATAAATAAGAGCTCTCCTCCGCCCTCCGAGGACGGAAATTAAGGGACGAGCGGAGGAAGGGTCCGCCGCGGCGCCGCCGCCCTTATGTCGTGGGCTGTAAATATAATTTTGCTGTATCAGAAATATTCAAATTGTTTCTCAATTTTGAACGCACGATCTCCACCACTTTAGCTACGCGTGCGACATCTCCCTTCCGCCGAGGGAAAACGTCCGACATTCGAGTGAGCGAGCGCTAAGTTTTCTTCGTTTACTAAATAAACTTTGCAGAACAGTATTCTATCGAGCTCGAATTTCTGCGCAATGGAGGCGAATTGATAACAGCTCTGACGGCGATATCTCACTCGCTGTCAGTGTTGCCAATGAAATTTTTTGGAAGGCCGTGTACATGAGATAAAAAAGCCGTGTTTGTATGGAAAAAGATCAACTGTGGGCCGTGTCCACAGCTGCTAATATATTATGCTATCCAATTATGCCAATATATACCATCGGTTCAGCGCTCGGACTAAAAAAAAAAAAAAAAGGTCATCAGCAGTGAATTTCATGTCCACAAAACAAGGAACACTGTTCATTAGCCTAGTGACACTGTTTTAAGGGTTTAATATTCGTTAAATGTCTGCAAAAATAATAAATAACAGAAAGATCGTAGAATTTGCGAAAAGCCGTAGAATTTGCTACGGCCCTAGGGTTCGGGCCGTAGACCGTAGATTTTGTGATTTTTTGGCCTGAAAGCCGTAGAACACGGTAATTGCCGTAGCATTGGCAACACTGCTCGCTGTAGCGGTATACCTACTGACTGAAGTAATAAATTCATTAAAGATCATAATGTGACAAGTGGTGATAATGTCTGACGATATTTTTGGGATATTTAAATTAGAATTGAATTTTGAAAGGTCACGAAGTTACGAAGGACTTTTCGATGTGCTGGTTTCCTTGCGATCTTTGCCATCACAGAAGCAGGACTCGGACCAGGACCTCATGCGCGGTAGATCGGTGTAGCTGCAGCAGATAGCATACCTACAAATTTATGTCATCTCAAAAATGAAACTATTGTAATTTCCTCTGAACGTGGCGACCCTAGCTTCAGGCCCCTCTTAACAGATCACAGATACCTTGGCGCCATTTACACAGTCCAGGCTGAGTGGTGCAGGTCACCACACTCACCACGATCAATATGGGATAGCAACAGCTGAACAGCGGCGGCCGCGGACGCGTGACGCGTGACGGGGAGCAGCTCGCGCAGGTCTCCTCCAAAGGCGGCGACACCTTGGGCTTTTGCCGTCCAACTAGTTACATACTTCACGTTTGACATAAACATTTAACTTCATCAGAATGCTTGTTACAAATTTTAACAAAGATAACCGTTACGTAGATTATTAACTAATTAAGTGAACATTTATAACCACACTTACTGGAATGCCATGGCTCCCACTGCGAGATGCCATGAGAGCCGAGACGAGGCAGCACTTGGATGATAATCATAATAATGCAACGCAAGCTTCGAGCTGCCTGGCCTGGCATTTGGAACACCAACTTGATAATTGACTGAAAGGATGGGCACCACCAATTAATGCCAGCTACAAAGTTGCAAAACATAATCCCGCGCTATAAATAAATCTGTGCTGGAAGTCAAACCAACAGTGTACAGCGTACAGCGGGGCGAGGCGTCACGCACGTCACACAAGTCACGCACCACGGGGTAACTGACATCACGAGCAATTAACACCAGCTGGGCTGCAAGTGTCGGAGCCGGGACACGTGTGGCTGGAGGCAACTCGATGGGAATCGGTGTGCAATCTGTGGAGGATCGCTTGAAGCACGCTGCATGCGGAACAGGTTGCCACCGCTCCAGCTATTTCTGTCTCGTACTCTCGTGGTAACAGCCGGGCAGCCCTCGCTGTGCTCTTACTGATTTAATAACTTCGGGAATAGCTACATGTGTTCGTCTCTCGCGTACTCGCATACTAATCAGACGAAATGATCGGTAGCTCAAGTTAAATTCTGCTAATTATTGGTTTAAGATGTTGATACCTTTTGAAATGCTTCACACCTTTGGTGTCTGATAGTTTAATTGGAAATCTGTCGAAGCGTTCAATTCAACCTGTATCATTCAAAATCTTGAGGTACCCATAAGAGCTACCTATAAGTTCTCGTATTAGCGAATTATCGATTGTAGCTCCATTACATTGATAAAATATAAAGAGCTATTCGTAGCATCTTAAGATTACTGCTTATATCTAAACAATACTGAGCATCGGTCCTGATGAGACAATTCGACAAACATAATATTAGAGAGGAACGAGAAACACATCATGTTACATTATTAATGGCCGGTGATTTCCAGGTAAATCCTCTCAAAACGTTGACTGGGCGATAAAAAGTGAAATGGATACCGCAAGTGAGGCCGATCTCTTAGCAAAAAGCTCCGGCGGCGGCTGAGGGAAGGAGGGTAGGAGGGAAGGAGGGAACTATCAGCGCTCAATCATCATAAAGGCGATATTTGCTCAACAACTTTGCATTTTGCTTTATCTTCTCGGTCAATAAAACTCCCATTTGTATCAATCGGAATTGCATCAGTGCAATCATAATTTTATCGAACAGCTGCATCTGCGCAACCCAAACTGTATTCTTGCGATGAAGAAAAAAGTTGCAAATCAATCGATCACCGCGCCATGGGCTAAAATATTAGCCGGACCAGAATAATACAGTCCGCTGGATAAAACCATAAAGCTAGATAAAAAAAAAGAAAGAAAGAAACAAAAAACCTAAATTTTATTTCAAAAAATCAAAGTAAAAAATGAAAAAATAAATAATAGTAAAAAAAACTAAAAAACACTTTTATAGAAAATCCATCTAAAAAATAGAAAATAAATTTGAATTAAGAATCGTGTAATTGTAATAAAAGCGTGGGGTGCATGGTATCAATGAGTGGAAGGGATAATAGCTTAATAAAAAGCACCCCACGCTTTTTTTTCAAAGAGAACTACAAAAATAAGAAACACAATAATGCTTCCTATCTCATTTTCTCCCACGTTAAATATTATGAATTTATGTGTGTGTCTTTTTTTTACGTTTCATCGACTTTCAAATAATAACGATGCTAAAGAAGTTTTCACTTCAAAAATCACGGCATGAGTACTATGAGTGATCGACATCTTGACATTTTGTATCAACTGTATCTGCTACTACAGAGGATTAAGATGGAACATTTCATTTGCAAGTATCGATGTCCCTAACAACTGTCAAACCGGAATACGAAGAGTCCAATAACAAGCTTAGAAGGTGTTATAATATAACGTTATTAACCTGGTTTATAACGAATATATCTAAACCTCGCATAAGTTGTAGTCGTGTTAGTTGGCCTGCAGGGACAGGGGGGTAGAGAAGACCAGTGTAAGCAGCTCTCAGCAGCTCTCAGCAGAATCAAACAGCAATCAGAGAGCGGCTAGGCTGCAGCGGCCAGGAATATCTCCGCGTAGCAACAGCTGCATGTGCACTGGAGGTTGTTGCAATGTATCTATCTACCACGCCGCTCGCCGCTCGCCGCTCGCCACATGCGCGCGCGCACCACGCAGCCGCTAGGGTTGGCAACCAACATTCACGTAACTACATTATATGACACGCAGAGGGCAATCGTATCTCATTACTTTTGTGTGTTTCCTGTGTGACGAGAGATACTTGTATTCGAACAATGTGATAGAATGGATCACCAAACGTCACTGAACAAAATGCACCTATGATTTTCTCCAGAAATTTTTCCTATAACTATATTTTCTGTAACAAGGACTGTCTCTATGAATACATTATGACAAGCTTTTAAGGATCGAAGAAAAATATTAAACAGTTTAAGACATTATACGAGTAGATTTAAAAAATCTTATGTATTGGATTTCGTCCAAATTAACTATTTTACAGAATCGCAAAAATAAAACGATTTCATTTTATCGCAAACCTTTCACTTCATTACATTCAATTTAAGTATTTTATAGTCGTCGTAACTTTATTTCTCCTGCGGCAACCCTAACTGTATTCGCGAGCACTGAACCCCTGACCCAAAAAAACACGATGCGTGTGCGCTCTTCCCACTGCTCGCTCTCGCGCACGGCACATCTAGCGTCCCGCTCTACAAGTACAGGAATAATCTGTACGTTTGAGCGTAGTTTAGCGTGGGTAAACACTATTACATTATTTGAGCTGGTGATAACATATAACAGCAGTAATCACTGCTCGCGCGGATCGCGGGTCGCGGATCGCGGGTCGCGGATCGCGGACGGATTTCAGCCTGAAATATAGTTATAATATATTGTTGAGAAGAATGTTCAGTGTGTTACTTAGTTCCCAACTGAAACTTCAACCTATTTAGTGATAGGATAGGATAGGATTAGTAATGTTTGGCTTCAAGCCATTAATGGCCCACTACTGGGCACGGGTCTCTCCTGTTGAGGAGACCTAGAGCATACTCCACCACGCTGCTCCAGTGCGGATTGGTGGAGGGGTTAGTGGCCAACCCGAGTGTCGGAAGTTTTCAAACTGCCCGAGTGCCTCCGATATGACTTAAAAACTGTTATCTTATGTCTTATGATAACAACCGGGACCGACGGCTTTACGTGCCCTCCGAAGCACGGAAACGCTCAAGAAAGTTTTGCCATTAGCGGTCACCCATCCAACTACCGACCGTGTCCGCTTAACTTTGTCGATCACATACCTAGGATCGACGCAAGCCGCCGGGCTATGAGCGCTTAGTAATGTTTATTTAATTCAAAAAAACAGCGGCACTCCGGGAGTGCCGACAGAAGTGACAACTTATAATCTGATGTACATATATGTATGTATACAAAGCATAAAATATAACTATACATATATGTAGGTACCTATATTTGTAATATAAACATATAATATATGTATTTCTGTCGTACATACACAATATATATATGTACATACGGTAACAGTGTCGCGAGTTTAATGTTTTTTCCCATTTAAAAAATGCCCCCGGTTTGCCTCCCCCTAGATTCGGGGCTGGCGCTTCGTCAAGTCGCAATAAATCTTTATTAATTATTATTACATCTTAATTTATTATTATTTATTATACAGGGTTATTTGTAACTCGACGTATTCGTGGCGGGAGGTGATGAAGGAGCCAAAACACAATATATTTGATGGCTCATTTGTATGAGCGAAAAAAAAAATTCTTGCTAGTTGTAGAGATATTTGTAATTCAAACTTTTTTCGTTATTTACCCGGAAGCATTTAAGTACATGTTTAAAAAAAACTACTAATTAAGCGATTATCAATACTTACATTATATTATATTACAACTTAATTAATATTACATCTTAAAGAACACTGGTATAAGCCAATAGGACGACAGGCAAAACACGAATAACAACCATCGTAACTTTCCTGTTATCTCCATGATGTCCTCGAATGTGGGTGAAGTCTGCCGCGCCTTCCGTGGTAGCGGCTGCCTCAAGTGCCTCAACCGCTCCGACCGGACCCGACAACGGAACACTTGTTGGACTGAGGACTTGAGGACGACGCCTATCTCCTACTCTATCTACAAGCTGCACCTTCACACGTTGTCTGAACATGGCTGTGGCACTGTGGCACTGTGGCACTGTGGCACTGTGGCACTGTGGCACTGTGGCACTGTGGCACTGAGCAGGCCAATCACGTAACGAGATAAGTGTGGTGTCGCGGCGTGCGATCTAACGACCTGATCCGACGATATCCTGCACGCGCTGACTGTTTAATTTTATAACTAGTGGTCGCTGGTGAACTTCATCCGTCATAGAGATCTCTAGACTAAGCAGCAGTAACTTAACACAACTCAGCCCCGCGGACGATGTGGTCATGTGGGCATAGACACATCACATATACATACATACATCCAAAACTAATTTCTGTTTGTCATCATTTAATGTGGGCGTTGTGCTAGTGAGTATTCGTGGTAGGTACTGCTGGTGACGACCCCGTCGCCCAGCGTGACCCGACCTGCCAAGCGTGGGGTGCCGGATTCGATTCCCGACCGGAGTAGATATTTAAGTAACAAAAACATTTGTTGTTGGGTACATTCCACAGACAGGTATAAAAGTATGGGTTTGGTTCGATCCCGATGAAACTTGTAGTGTAGATACACATTGGTAACTTGGGCCTCTTGGCAATTTAAATAATTTAAATATACCCCCTGCTATCCGCACCCTCTCCAGATTGCAGCGTGCCTACTACAGTTGAATCATACCGTGACGCTAGAAGCCGGACCGACGATTTATTCTGATAAAGTTGACCAACCTACGATCTACGATCGAGGGACGTTCAGAGTTTCAGACCAGTGCATCGCGGACGTGCTACAGCTACATTCGCGGCTAGTAACAATCCATCTTTCAGCTCCGTCCGATATTTATAGCGCTTACAAAATATTGATCTATACTCGCTCGGTAGCGCCGTAGCGCGCTATTGCCTTAGATTACCGATGCATCAAACTATTTTGTAATCTAAGGCTGTTTCGTCACTACCACATGCCATAATACCAACTCAAAGGTAGATGCACCTTCAACACAGAACTTATATTATTATTGAAGGGACTCAAAATTAAAATTATTCCTAGATTTATTCTTTACTTCGGTGATCATCGAGTTGCCACATCGAGTCGTCAGTATCGTAACCGCTAACGCTGCACCGCGCCGCCGCGCCGGCGAAAGAACCGAAGCGAAGAGAGAGGCAGAGTTACCGCCGTGTGGTTACTGGAGTGATGTTGGTACGCACGATCGGGCGGCCGCGGCCCGCGGGCGCGGCGCGAGCGAGCGACGAGCTGGCAACGCCGCACTCCCCAGGTCTCTGCCGCGGACTTCGACACAGAGCAAGCCGCAGA
The DNA here is from genome assembly GCA_951805285.1 of Thymelicus acteon. NCBI lineage: Eukaryota > Metazoa > Arthropoda > Insecta > Lepidoptera > Hesperiidae > Thymelicus > Thymelicus acteon. The sequence goes on along the minus strand of OX638227.1, from coordinate 273,223 downwards.
CGAGACACTGCATTCCTATGACTTTCCCTTTATAAGTGTTCTAAAATCTAAAAGTATACTAGGTAGCGTGAACATAACTTGTTAATGTATGTTTTTTCGTTCTTGGACAAATTCTTTATTATTAATATTAATAAAAAATAATAACTAACCAAAAATCGGTTTAAATTAAAAAAAAAACTTATGAACGCACGTAAGAAGTTATTATAACTTTAATGCGCAAATGCTGTGCGCCTAGTATCACGACACGCACCTTTATCATGTCCCTTTTTGGCTGTCGCATCGTAAACATTTTACTCTCATATTTTTTTTCAAACGCCCTATAAGAAATATAACTTTAAAAACTAACTTAAGTAGGTAATTAATTACTGTATAATAATATTAGGACGCATATTATTGATTTGGTAAATTAAATTACGTTTCACCATAAAATAAAGAATTAAGTACATTTTATGTGACGTGGTCCATATACCAACAAGACCTTATTAATAAAATATCAAAATGTTTAATGCGTTACAATACAAAGTGTTTCAGTTATTTAAAGGACATTCTGTACAGTTCTGTTAATCTATGATTAGCCACGGCGCACACCGACCGCGTTCGCGATACGACGGGTACGAGCGGCAACGTCGCACGCTCGCTTCCCCTCGCGCAGTATCGCTTCAGCCTCGCATTGGGAGGCCGCGTTGTAGCTACCTCACCATTCAACACAACCTTCCAAAATGATGGAAATAGATACAAAAGAGTGCAGGGAGAGATTGATAGACGAAGTTAAGAAGTATCCAGTTTTGTACGACACGAAACACGAGAACCATCGCGACGTTGATGTCAGAGACCGCTGCTGGATGGAGATTTCTGAGCGAATCGGAGCGAACAGTGAGTACCTTACCGCAATAGACATAGAGTCCATATTAGCTCGTGCAAACTTCTTCAAACGGTTAGTTACGAAGGTCTTAACGCGTTCCAGCAAGGTATAATTTTGTTTGCATGCATGTTGTTTGTACATTACAGTCAATTCACACACGATGTTAGCGGCTTGTAGTGCCGTGTAATATTTCTTGGACCTTCTTCATAGAGCCGTAGAGTTCAATATGGAGCAATCAAGGTTTTCTTTGTTGTGATTTGTGAGTTACGGGTGCTTACGGCTCGATTTGGAACTTGGAAGTTAAAGTTGAAGCTGTATTTAAGTTGCGTAAATAGGTACTGTAGATATTCTGTTATTAAAGTTGAGAGTAGCAGAGACAGTAACGCACCGAGTTACAAAGTTAACTTTTAACTTATTGTGGTTGTTACGCATATCTACCTACTTAGCGTAGGTACTAGGTACCTACTTACTATTAGAACTTTAATCGATTGGTAGGTATTGTTTCGAGTTTTTGGTGAAGGAAAAGTAAGAACAATTGGCTGCCGTAATGTTTTCCCATATAGTTCTCAGCGGTCACGGTGTATGAAGTATGTCGTGTGGGAAGCGGGGTTGATTCCGTCAGCAAACATCACAGATAATGTTTACACTCGGTTAATTCTTTACTATTTATTGGCTTGATGCTCAAACTACAGCTCGAACTCAGGCTCATATTTCTCTCAATGATCCAATTAGAAATGATTAAATTTTAACCGTAACCTATAACCGATGGAAGCGTTGGAGAAGAAGGTGCTTGAATTAACAAAATATTTGTTCTCAGGTGAGGTCCTGAAGCGAGAATGGAAGAACCTGCGGGACTCGCTGCGGCAGGTGCTGAAGAAGAACCGGAAGGGCGGTAAGACGAAGGCCGGCGCGCCCTGCAAAAAATGGCGCTTCGAGGGGCGCATGTCCTTCCTGCTGCCCTACATGACCATGAGGAGGTGGGACTGAAACATTTGGAAATTCAGACCGACTAATAATGGTTACTAGGGGAGCGGGGGGCAGGTAGTTACAATTTTTAGATAACTGTCAATACGACAAAACCTATCAAATAATTTATACATTTGATTGCTTCTATTGTTAGTATGTCTATTCAGCTATTAAAACATGATTGAAAAGTTATTAAAATTTATGTATTTTTTTCACAATAGACAATTTAACCAAAAAAGTCGATTGTAACAACTTACCCCACATTTGGGGCTAGTTTTTACATCGTCGGGGCACGATGTTACGGTAGGTAAATAAACAAAATCATCAATGATAAATCATTTTTATTATTATTTCAAAATAAACAAAAGAGATCACTTTAAACAGTCTTCTAACATTTATGAGTAATTATAATATCTACATCGTAATTTTAAAGATTTTTTTTGTAGAAAAATAACAACTTTGGCAGGAACTTTTTTAAATTAAATCTTATATAAAAACACAGAAACTTCGTCTGCAAATAACAACTTGTAGTAAATTATTTATACTTATTAGTTATTTTAATAAACTTTTAGCAAACTAAAATACGTATACTTTGGATTCTAAGATTTTTTAAGGCACTTATATTATAGGAAATGTATAGTTATTTATATAGAGGTAGGTAACAATATCACATACTTATATTAAAATAAATTAGTCTTCATCAGAATTGCAATTAATGCAAATGAATGAGGGAACGTTTCCCGTTACACATTTGACATGGGCCCAAATTTTGCATTCTAAACATTCTACCCAATCTTCTTTTTTAGAGGTGCTGTAAATTTCGCTACACACTAAACAAAACCATTCATCAATATCAGAATCTGAATCGGAAACCAAAATTTTTTTCTTCACCTTATCTTTTCCTTCGCTCATTTTCGAGGACTTTCCTTTGCCTTTTTCTTTACCTTTACCTTTTCCTTTATTTTTTTCACACGTTTTTTGGTCTTGGCCAGTTTTTCTTCATACTCTTTTTTTACATGTAACAACTTACCCCAAGAAATTGTAACTACCTGCCCCATGGCACGTTTTTTAATATAAATTGAAGTCACCATTAATGGATATCGATAGTAGAAAAAAACAATATTGCAAATTAAAGGTAGATATATTATGAACGTTCACGGTTTAAAATTTTGAGAAAATAAAAAATATAGACATCAGGAATCAAAAATTTCGTAAAGGATTTTTTTACTTACTTGGTTGAAATCGAGACACATGCACACAACCTAGCAGCTTGGTGCTTGGCGGGTCACTGATCGTTTTTATGTAATGCACGATGTTATAAGAAAACAAATGAGTCCAATTATGTCCACCAAAGAGTTAAAATCCCGATAAAAAAGGCGTGTAACTTCTTACCCGTGTAACAACGTGCCCCCCGCTCCCCTACGTCAACTGTCGAAGGGTCCTGAACTCCTGAGTTGAACGAGTTACATGAATGTTCTCGATCTGGATGTGTTACTTCTCTTTGTGTATTGCTCATAGCTTCCACGACATAAGGTATAGTGTGGGGCTATGAAAGTGTAGCATTCAGCAATATTATCATTAATATTATCATAGATACACATTAACAATCGCAACATGTTGGCGCTGGAGTTATAGATACTATTCAAATATAATTTGAACCCTCGACATAAAATAGGTGATGAGTTTAATGTATTGTTTGTCTGTGTGGGGCATCGTACCTCCCAAACTGATGAATTGATTAAGGTGTTTCTTGTTTTGTTTGGAAAGTGCCTTAATAGAAAGTATTTTGCTAATCATTTTTATTAATATAAATTACAAACTATTAATATTATGGTGTTTCAGTCGAGACGACTCTGATCCCCTGTACGCATCTGAGGAGAAGAGAAAACTGCGGCGCGAGCAGTGGCGCGCCTCCAGGATGGCGCTGCCCGCCGGCCGATTGTAAGTTTACCTTCATACTAAATACCTATATGGTTTTCTCTTCAGGTTTCGTTTCAATATGGACGAGTTTCAAGTTTCTTAACATTGCTAACTCAACCTGAAGTAAAGCATCATCTAAATTATTTCCATGGAGTTTACTAAAATGTTCCAATTCCTTTCCAGAGGATATAAGCAAATAAAGAGTGACGTAAAATTGGACGAAACGGAACAATCGGAGCAGGAACAGGAGTCGTGGGACCAACACATGGAGCAGGACTCGCTGGACCTGTTCTTCGCCAGCGTCTGTCAGAGCACCAAGCGGCTGCCCAAGAAGTACCAGAACCAGCTGAAGAAGCAGGTGCTGGACGCCCTGCTGCGGACCGAGGAGGAGTGCGACAACGAGCCGGCGGATAATAAAACCGATGTTTACAAGGGCTTCTAGCGCTGGATAGGCACCGCCTAACTGATATCGCGCGTCTGTTAACACTTAGCGTTAGCATAGAAACGGAAGGACTCATTTAGCAAGGGCAAGACTTTTAAAGCCAGACGAGCAGGACTTTTGACAGATTAATAGGCTTCCAAATGAAATAAAGATAAGCTCGCTCGTCCCGATGCCGGGACCGAAATAATGCATCTTGCAATACGCGTTTTTCTGCTGCCCTCCTTCCAGTGTCATGTGAGTTCTATTGTGTGCGTTATTTGGAACATTTTGGTTGTGCCCAGTCCGGGGATTATTTGTTCTTTGGTAACGAAAGGATTTACTAGCTATCGCATAATTTAACATGACATTTCACTACTGCTAACATGACGAGAATCAGCCTACAGCAATATCTATGTAGGTCGCGAGGACCCAGTAGTCAGGAATCACAATGACGCTTTTGCATCACAAGGAGAACAGCACAAAATAGTGGTGTTACTGTAATTAATAATTTTAAGGAATCTTTTAAGACTGCCTACATTACAATGTATAGAACGATTACTTCCCGTAACTTCCTTTCCCTAAATTTTAGTTCTAATAATATTTAATTGTACGTGAACGTTGGAGCATTTACTAATGTTATGTGATAAGTTTTAAGTTTTATTGAATCAGCAAGGCTATTCTGTTTTGTAACTCGATAGCGGAATCCGCGATGAGTTTCAAAATTGAAGTTCGAGTTCGAGATCTTGATATGTCATTCTCTAATCATCTAGTACGCAATTGCGAAGTGAAGTGAGTCTCGAACTCGAACGTCAAACGACTAAAGATGGCCTCGGTATTATGTCATTCTCTAATCATCTAGTACGCACTTGCGAAGTGAAGTGAGTCTCGAACTCGAACTTCAATTTTGAAAGTCATCGCGGATTCCGCTGTCAAGTTACAAAACAGAATAGCCTTGCTGTACTTGTTTTGAACATAAATTATTCAGTCTTGTGATATTGAAATGGCTGCAATACTTACTTTTAACGTTTCTACATTTGCTGCTATCTCTCTCGTTCTATTTGTTATTTCATGTTTCCATCAATTCCGAGCCCGGTTAACTCAATGATATTTAAATATAGATACGTTATGCCCTTACAAATCAACCACAAAATCTGTTCCGAAAAGAGCTACAACACACACACGTTTATCTTTTGTTTCACTACACCAATCACATTGGTATAATACACGAAGATATTTTAACGCTGTATGTCAAATGTCAAGCATTTCTGACAACAACAAAAGCGTGCGTATCGTCTTGTATTGACAGAGCGACTACGAGCAGAACGGTCAATTGCCTGTTCTTAAGCTCTTCATCGTTGGCATCCTAGTAACATATCTACCTCTTTTTTACATTATAATAATATCATTGGGTTTACTCCAAGGTTTATACTCAAGTTAAAATAGTACTTTACCAATACCGTGCCTATTACAAACAATGTGAGCCAGACAGTTCAGCGACGTCACATGTGCCAATACTGCCAATGTATGAAAGCCAGCGATCGCTTTCATTGATACCTATTTAGTGCAAAATTTTTATTAAATTATGTACCTAAAATAATTGTGTTTATATTTTTACCTTCGCGATGAATCACGATCACAAGCCAGCTGCCTGTTTAATCAATTATCACTGAATATCAAAGTCACAGTGGGTGAAGATAAATCATTATCATCTTTCTAACAACACCAAGGGTTGATCGGTAGAAGAGAATGTCTCGAATTGTACACTTATACAATACAGGGTTAAATATAAAAGCATTAAATAAATAAAAAAGCAAACGACATCATCCCATTCATGTGGGATTTGACCACAGCCCACAACCCACAACCCCTGCGTTGGCAACAAAGTAAAACCCTCATAAGCATACAAAGTTTGTCATCACACATGACTGAAACGGGCGAGTTCTGTAATCTACATTTACTGGCCTGTAACCTGCGTTTTTTGAAAATAACCAACTTACCTATTTCAGGATTTTTCCTCAAAAGCAAAAGTCTAGTACTAAATTCAAGCTCAGACTCATAAGTAGTTGAAGATCAATTGACGAGTCGATCTCTGAGGAGACCAAAGAGCAGGCTCCATTCCGAGATGCGAATGCGATATTACTCGGCTACGATCTCCTGAAGTCAATAAATGGGCAAGCTTAAGATCCCGGCTAATGGCGCGTCCCGGCATCGATTCGGACAATTTACGGCCAACCCCCGACCGCTCACAAATTACAGCCGTCGCGTCCGAGTGAACCTCCGACCTTTCCGCCACGTCCACCGCACGGCCACCTCGACAACACTCCCTGCACAGCTTGCACCAGAACATCCTCTCAGCCGACGACGTAGCGTCGAACATCCCTCGCACCACCCGACGCGGTCGAACGATTGCAGAGACCGCCGAGGTTATTATCGACGTGGCAAGTCAGTAGCAAAAACAAAGATATAAATATTATCAATCGCTACTTTATTACGGATGCTGAGTATATCGGGTGTCGCGTAGGGAGTAGGGAGACAACGCTGGCGCAATAAATCCCGAGCCACGCGCTGCCGTCGTTGCCCCGCGCCGGCCGCCGTGCATCATGGGCCGGATCCGGAAAGCGGCGGGTTATGAAGACCGTCGATTTATGGGCAAATGGCGTATGACGCGGATTTAATGGCAAATCTATTTACTACATTGTATTGAATTATTATTTATCTAACATTAAGATATATATGTACATCTATAGTCCATTTTTTTGGCGGAGTCCAAACTGGTAAACAAAACACAGTCATACGGAAATCTTACTAGTTTCACGACACGCACAAACTTTGAGTTTTGTATACCTTTAAGATATGTTTATTACACAAATAACTATTGATATCACACTGAAACTTCTTTAAATTCACCGTTTAAACACATAAACTCTCTAAAACACGAAACATTGTCAAAAGTTCTTTGCACAGAAACCAATATATCGATGACAATTTGACAGCTAGGAACTTAAGATTGTCGTTGATTCATAAGGATTGCAAGACAAATCGATTATCTAAATCGTTTGAATGATTTCTTGATCGATAAAATAATATTTTAACTTTACGCTTGAAAAATTAAAGACATATTTTTAAAACTGTGTAATGGTATTTTTGTCTCTTTCTATTATTCAAGGTCTCAATGACAATGATTTTTCTTTCGTATCATGGCAAATAATTTTAAACAGAAATATTTAAGTAGGTACTTATCAATTCGTATAGTCATTTTCTTTAACAGACACTGAATTTTAGTCGCTGTATCAGATAGCGAAGGTGAATCGACTGAATAGGCATGATGACAGTAAGTAAAAATCACTAAAATTATGTATTTATTTAATGAAACCCAATTAATGGATTACAAAACATGCATTTATCGTATTATTATGAGCGAGATTAACAATATTTTTGATAAAATAAAACTACAAAATACGGCAAGCCGCCATCTTAGCTAAAACGCCAGTCAGTCTTAATTAGCGCGAATTACGTCACACTTCTTAAAACTAATGAATATTACCATACCAATAATGACGTATTGTCTTTTGTTTTCCTGAGGACTGACGTCACAACCACGCCATGACAGTTTGAAGCGTTTTGGTGCGAATTTTAAAGTTATAATTGGAAATGTATTTATTTTGTACTAAACCTTATTTTTTGCGGAAATATGATATACATTGTTATTATAATATATTTACCAACAATATAGAACTGTATTTCAAAATCAGTCATCATGCATATTCTTTGAATATTTTTTTTTTTCAATATCTTGTATCATTTATTTATGAAATATGAAAGGTTTAATTTAAAATCCATTTTAAAGTATTATGCTATGATAATATAATTCAGTTCAATTAATCGAGTTCGTTAACAGATAATCGATTTTAGTTCGATAGTTCCAAACATTATTCAATCGTGAATCTTGTCTATGGCAAATTGACATTAGAAGTCGGCCATATTTGTTTACTACTTTAGACTCGACCAAAAAAATAGACTATATCTTATATATAAAATTCTCGTGTCACGGTGTTAGAAGTTGAACTCCTCCGAAACGGCTCGACCAATTTTCGTGAATCTTAGCTTGCATATCGGCTAGGGTGGCGAATCGAACGACATCTATTTTTCATCCCCCTAAATGTTAAGGGTGGTCTAAAATTATTTTTTATTTTTTTAAACTTTTGACAGAACGAACTCTGTTCGGGCAGCTAGTATATATATAAATGTTGACCAACTGACATGGCCGGAATTAGTGTAGAGCTGTGCCTTAATAAAAAAAATATTTTATACATATTATATTTGTATGTATATGATTTAGCTTTTCATACTGTCAGGATTTAATCTGGCCACGTAATTAAATATATATTAAATTCAAAACTGTTGTATTATTTTTTACACAAATAAGTTAATGCTTGACCACAATCCCACCTGATGATCAGTGGAGATGTGGTCCTAGGTGGTGAGCACATTAACTTAGTAAAAGCCTATTAATTATTTTCTTGAAGACATCCACGTCATAGGCAGGCGGGAACGCCGACGCAGGCAAGTTATTCCAGTCCTTCGCGGTGTGTATAACGAGTGATGAGGCAAACCTCTGAGGAACTCCGGCATTTGTAGCCATCATTTCCGATGAACAACCATCGACTACAACGCGGAAAAACAGGTCGCTCAGGAAGTCCTTTACCCAGTAGGTAAAGCCAGGCGATATGCCGTAAGCTGGAAGCTTACTTAGAAGGCTAGCATGCCAGACCTTAACAAAGGCCTTCGACACGTCAAGGGGGACAGCTAGTGCCTCGCCATTTTGCTCGAGGGCCTCACCCCATATATGTGTGGCATACGCTAGATCTCGTGTTGACCGGTTTCGTCGGAACCCGTACTGCCGGTCGCTAAGGATATCATTATATTCTAGGTATGCCATGAGGCGCCTATTCAACATACACTCCATCCTGCAGAGTATGTCATATAAAGTCGAAACCGTATCATTAAACATAGTTTAAGCAACCAACATTAATACATCCGGTCCGGATATAGTCATCAGAATGTTGCTGACGTACTTTCCAAGTACTAAAACCTACAGCATGCATCACGGGCGGTCTCCGGATGATCACGTCGTGTGGTCACCCACCACCCACACGTCCCTTAAATTGTTGATAAAGCCCGGAAACTTACGCACCACTGACTAGCAATATTTGTGCAGGTATAACATTTTATTATACCGCTATAATATATCGACCTCCATTACGTATAAATTAAACACGGACGTTACGATTATAGAAATGAAATTAATTATAATCCCATAATCTGAACATCTGACTTTTGATAAATATGGAACCAATCGGGTAGATAGAACATACTTACATTATTTTAAACAAATAAGTTTTTTTCCGAATTGGTTGATAAATGACGGAGTTCTGAAGTAACGATAATAAAAAAATACAACCTACTTAATTGGGAATTTCCTGTTTTTAAGATTACGCCATGTACCGAAATGCCCGTCCGTCCGTCTATATGGCGGTAAAGCGGTAGAAAGCTATAATTTGGCATGGATATACTTTAACAAGGTGGTAGAGCAAAATTAAAATCAAATTCATGGTACCTCCCCCACAGGCTACAGGTAAAGTGGGGATCTTTTTTATCTCGTCTTCGTCATGGAACACTTATGGTCTAGGCCTTCTCAAGAGGAGGGAGAGATCAATGCTTAATAGTAAGCCAAAAATTGAAGCCAATAAATAAATCCCATCAAATTGATATTATAGCGACCCTACTTCCGTAAACACGGCCTTTACAATTAGCGCTGGTTAAAGGCTGAGTGGTACATTATGACGTGCTGTGACGTGGCGTGACGTGGGTCTGACAGCGGGTAGCGAGTTTGATTCCAGAGCACTCTCTTTATGAGACAGACGTTTCAGTGCATAAAGTTAAGTTGGGTGCCTACAGGAACATTAAATTAGATTCGCAATTATTATACTCTCTGTCAAAAATCATAAACGATTGTAGTTATCTATTTATTATATTATAAGTCAGTCTATTATAAGTCACAGTCAGGAGTGAGTCGTATTATATGTAACACATTAATGCTCGTCGTTTTTTGATGACGTACCGACGTCGTGATAATCACCACAAGCCAAAGCATTATGTCATTATCAAAGTCATTATGGATTCTGTCCCCTCACAGAACGACAGAGATGTGGAAAAATGTTCGGTAACCTCGCAATAGTCGCAATGCTTCCATCTCAAACAAATGTCAATTTATCAAGTCTAACGTAATTTGAATAAGTGACGCTCGACTCAGGTGGAAATGGTTCGGCGGCGATGCCTCGGTGCGAATGTCAACAATTCAATACAAAATATTGTCTCTCCTACATACATATTGTGATGCGTGATAAAGTTAGTGCTTGACCTCACCTCAACCTAATTATTATTTTCTTAAAGACTCCTATGTCGTAGGTAGGTGGGAAAATCGCCTGGCATTACGAGACTTAGGGCTTGTTTCACCATCTTCAAGTAGAGTCCTGAATAAGCTATTCGCCTGTTAAAGTGACGTTAAAGTGTCATTTTCCATACACGAAATGTCAACTTAACCAACGAATAGCTTACTTCGGACTTACTTGAAGATTGTGAAACAAGCCCTTAAGGTGTAAAATTACATGTAAATAAATGTATTTATTCATTTGCATTTGCGAATTGAGAGAAAATCTTCCTGAGAGTCTTCACGTTTTTTTCGTGAAAAGGAAAAAGGTACTCCACTATGTAGGTGATGTCGATGTTCTTCTTGGTCATGTGCCTGTAGAAGATGATGTTATGGTGGATCGTTCTGTGGTCGAACTTTTTGATGGTGTAGGAGTAGATCCTCTGCATGTCCTGCAGCAGCTGGTCCAGCTTGGTGAAGATGTAGCCGGCGCGGAAGCTCACGTCATCCTCGTACTTGCTGAGGATGCCCTGCAAGTACTTGAGCCGGTCCTGCGCCGCGTACAGGGATTGTTTCATCATCCCAAACATCTTTTCATTGTACACTTGGAGTGAGACGACGTCTGGGTAATAAGGTCGCATTCTAAGGAAAGTTTTGTTCCCGCTCGGAAATCTCGCGTCAGCTTGCAAGCTGTGGTTATGTACGAAGGTGCTGAAGTCTTTGATTATCAGCTGGTCTTCCGATATTTTGGGAGTACGAGGAAATGTGAATGTTGGATACCTATCAATCTTGGTGATCGCTCTTGACTTCGGCGTCGTCGATGTGGTGGGGCTTGTGCCTGCAACTGAACAACAAATAAATTAACGACCACTTACCAGACCAGCACAGGGCGACTTGCAAGTCTGCAACTCCTTCGATGCTGCTCCTGATCTACGGTATATTTTACAGATTCATTAATAAAAAAATAATTATCCTTATTATTATTGATTCTCCCAACTTGTAAAAACCTAAACAAAGGCCAAAAAAAATTTAACATTTTGACACTTTGACTGATGGATCAACCTCCAATATTCTATATTTGCCTGAAGTTTGTGTTGCTAATTCTGGGCCACCCGTATAATAACATGGAGATATAAATATTTCTTACATAAAATGAGTAACGCGATGAGCATTACAGCGCGTTGCGGCTGGTGATGGGCGTGATGGCTCATGGCAGTGAGTGTGGCGGCTGGTGGGGTGTTTAATGGTGGCGATAACACGGCTTGCAACCAAATTCATTTACAATAATGGCTCATAACTGCAACCAACTATTAAATGGAATCTGGTCGAGACTAATTTTTAATTGTTCACAGAGCTCAATCTCAGCGTAGATACTGATATTTACACTTTTCAGCTCGGAGGACATCAACTCACACAATTTATTGTTGTTTGGTAAGATAATTGTTCAAGGTATGTTGCCACATATACTCCAAGCAATTTACATTCGTTATTCTATTCCATTTTTCTGTATCAGGTTCATTATTTAAATTATGTAAATACGACCATGTCAGAAGAACACGCTAAGCATAAATTGCGCTCAATTCATCTTTGCCGAAATACAAACGTCTGGGACGTGTGGAGATAACAGTTTTACATAGATTGACAACAGATTTTTAGAGCTCTCAGTCTCTTTCTGTCTTGTAATAGTATCTTATAACTTCGGTGTCACCTTCCGCATGATCCGCATCTGTTCTGTGGTGCCTTGTGCGGTACGCTCCAGGAGTACAGTCACGGTGGTACAATCGTGCGGCCCTAAAGCTTAGCTTAGTTGGTACTTGGCACCAACGCCACCAACCACTGCTATGCAGCGTAACGACTCAATTTTTAACCCTGGCGCATGGCGGTGGCTTACAATATTCATCAAGCGGTAGCTCATGCCGTCTGAAGTTTGTTCGTGTGAGTGAACACTCACTTATCGCTCAGCTATTACAAAACACGTAATACTTACAAAATCTGTCACATAAAACACAAATGATTCAATCCATTACCTACGTGGGGTGTAAAATTAAAATGCTGTAATGCGCAATAAGGCGCACGGCTGGGTGAATTTGGCTCGTATTTCGTCGCATTAAGGGTGATCTGCAAGCGATGTTGTGGGGGTTCTTGTGCATGGTGCGGCCCCGTCCCCCGCTCCCCGTCCCCCCGTGCTCCCCCCGCGGGTATAAATAGACGTCCTCGCTCACTGCCAAGGTTAGCGCGGGTCGATACTGGGGTGGCCACGCGATCGATGCGGCCGTGGCAAGGAGCACGGAGCAGGGTGCAGGGAGCACGGAGCAGGGAGCAGGGAGATAAGGACACCCGAAATGTGCTGCTGCTGGCTGCAGCCTACAGCTGTACGACATACACCGCAACGATGTTTCTGTGTCCTGCACTGGTCGTCGTTTTAGCTGCTGACATATCCATCTACTCGTAACACTGTCCGAACATATCTTGTTTCGGTGCTCACGGTATTTTTCGTAACTACACGACTTTTCCTCTGACAATGGCAGTGATTTCATTATTACCATTTATTTTACATCGGGCTGTTTAAATAATACACCTGTTTGTATATTAGAAGTAAATTAGAAGTAAAAATAGTCTTTAGGTATGTTGTCTTGTCCTGAAGTTTGACACTTACTCACGAACATAGCTTCTCCGTTCCGTCTGGGGATTACTAGGGATCATTCTTTCAGTAAAAACATTTCATAGTTTTTTTGCTTTTTGCCCCTCTGTGCAACGTCGATTATAGAAGATTCACGTGAACAATAGTGTGAGAGTTTCGCCCATGGTGGTCGTAATGTTGCGTGTTACACCACCTCCCCAGGATTATGATGAAACAGTATAAAGCAATGTAATGTAATGTAATGATACAACATGATACAGTTACGTGAAGTCGTAAAGACAGCGCAGTAGTTTAATGATCGACTATGGACGAGAATTCTCTCTAATGAATAAAATTACATCTAGAAGTACCCTATGTATCAGTAGTAGATCGTAACCACTAGAATTTTGGTAGGTTTTGTTTTTCCCCCAAACGGTACCAAATTTGCTAACTCAGATCGAGGATTGCTAAGGATTTCTGGTGTGGTACCACTACCACTCCAATGTTAGAACTTAGAACTGCTATTTACAATTAGAGATACCCTGAAATGGTTTTTAGGCATATCTTTTCGCGTATGTACTCATAAATGATCACCCGTCACTACTCCTATTGCCCCAACGGTCAGGCCACATTGCACCGTCTTTAGAAGCTTCGGTATACATAAAATGGCCACTGGATAAATAAACAGAGCCGTTACTGCCGCGGCGCTCGTAAGCATTAATAACTCAATCAGCTGGTTCCGCTCGGCTTTTGTAAAGAATCCCGATCGAAGGCATTTCCGGGAACCCGTTAGCTCTGACGTCACGGGCTGTCGGCTGGCTGGGGCTGGGCGGGAGCCAAGCTCCGTTCACTCGCTAACATATTGTTTCAATAAATGAAGTGTAATTTGTTTGCTTTTTATGTGTTCTCTTTTAAAACTATTAAATGCTCAATTTGCCAAAGCTTTGCCGTTTTAGAAGAACCATCTAGTATTGTTGTAGTTCAGTCGCAGCTCTCTACAGTAGGGTCAGTAGGAACAATATAATATCTGTGATTGTAATTTCAAATCGTAATGTCGAATTTGGAGTGCACTGACCAATCGTCACCAGGTTATTTTCACTTTGTTGTATAAACGCTTTTCTATACTTCAATATAAAGAACTTCGATTCTATTTTCAACAAACTATGCTGACATCATGAACAAAAATGTCCCTTTTAAAGCAGAAAGCTCCAATCTACGGTTACATGTTGTAGCACTCGCACTGCGCCACCGCCACCCCCTCCCCCTCCCGCTGGCTACCCCCTCCTACCCAAACCCTTCGCCCTTCAGCGTACGTGACAACGCCCGCGTGATCCAGCAAGTTAGGCTACCTAGGTATAACCTATATCCGATAAAGATAAAATAGCTACCTCTCAGTTGTAGAGGAGTTTGCAATAAGGATTTTGTAATAAGTATAATATGTAGTTACGTGATGTAAAACATTTACGCTATAATTATAATAAACATAACATTTGAATTTGAATTTCACCAAAACGTTTATAAAATTTATGAACTACTGAGAATAACACTTGTATTGCCGCGGAATCATGCATCAATTTTGTTTTGGTAGTTTTTCTCTACGTAACGACGAACGAGCTGACGAATCACCTGATGGTACCTAACGGTATCTAAATGGCCTTTGGAGTCACTTTGAAGTCTGGCCCCTGCCGTCGGCCGCCTGCCGCGGCGAGGTAATGGCAACAGGTATATTCTTTGGGACGTTGGCAAGCTTAAAACGATGAGGAATGGTGTCATGCGTAGTGGGAAAATACTCTACTGGTCTGGCTGGGTCAGCTTCTTTGTAATAAAGATCTGAAAGGAATCAAAGTCTAAAGGAAAGGCTTTTGTACCTTTCTTTAAATATGCTACGACAAATGGGACAGCCAACAGGATGCATGCAAGGGAAGCACCGAAATGCTTGCAAAGAGCCGCATGGGCGAATATTTTATCTAAATGACTAGATAGTATCGACAACCGGCTCACAGCATCGCAGATCAAAATAACTCTGTCTTCGACGTGCTGCTGTATATAACGACCTACATATTATTATTATTATTTATACCCCGCACATGAGTTCCGAAGATCGTTGTTATAAATGTAGCATAAATGTCAACTTGCAAACGGGTCCTCGCAAGTAACAACAAAAAGCGAAATTCTTTGTTTATTCATCAAGAGTCGCAGAATGTAATTAAAAAGCTCATGCGAGTTCTATGCGCAGTTATAAATAGCTCTCGCTTCAATGGAACCCTCCGACATCAGCTGATTGTTGCTAAGGGCGGCTGCGACCCCTCGCGCGACCCGTCGCCGGATCTGTCGCGTATCCCTGAGGTGCACTGCGCATGTTCCGTATCGACTACCCAATGAACAAAGGCGTTCAGGGAAATTACAACCCTAACGCTGCAGGGTACGGCACTGTTTAGATTTGAACGGTTCAGTAATCGGGCACGGGCGCTGATGTACCGACGGCTGCTGTAGAGGAAAACGGCCCTTAAGCCCGAGGTACAAGGTGCCGGAGGGTGAAGGTCCCCGTCGCTAGGCGTCTTCCTACTAATTACGGAACGTGTGTTACGTGAATAAACTAGAGATATCCGTATTATCCAATATACCTCTGTGGGGTACCTTTTTCCATCTCCCTTGCTTAATCGCCGCAGGACAACTAGCTCACTTTACTTCTGACATCATACATGTTTTATTTTTGCTCAAGATATTTATTCCAGAAGGTTCTCGGAAGTGTACCAAAATTTAACCAACTTGCTGTCAATGGCGGCCGTAGCGGCCCACCGCCAGACACTGCTGCTCTCTTCACTTTGCAGGTCCCGAGGGCGGAAAATTCTTATACCATTGTCAATTTCTATCTTAACGTTTTAAATATTAACTGTCACTTTCTGATGTCAACAAGTCGGCTATCCTGCTCGGATATTGTCATGATGTCATCACAAGCCTGGGCCTTTGAAATCATTGTCCAGTATATCGCTGGGGGAGGTTGCATTCTTAAAGTATTTTGGTAAGTAATTGATTATGTTTTGTACTTACTAGACAAAAGACTCAGCGAGGAGGACTGCTGCCCACTGCGATATTTTCCGATTATAGATCATTATTGATACATGTCAAAGTGATCGCTCAGAAGCTGTTATAAACTATCAGCTCAGGCTATCAATACACAGGCTGCATCCGTTGGGTTATAGATGGACATCACCGCTCTCGTTGAATCTGTCGTTTTGCACCTTGCTTTGAATAACCTATTGTATTAAAAGGTGTTTATACTTTAATAGAATCTATTGTGTTAGGTAATACAGAACTCTAGATAGTTTTGTTCGGGGGTTTTGGGGCTTATACTTGAATGGACTTCAGTAATTGATGGCTTGTTCGCTCTTTCCCACTCTTTCTATACGATCAAAACTAGTTGAAATTTATAGAAGTCTAATGTTAACCGGAAAGGTGAGGAACTGTTCCAGGTTACTGGAATCTTCCACTGGAATTTCGTGCTCAATTTGATCCTAATTGATGATGTGGCTTTGTTGGCAGCATGGATGTTCAGTGCTATTGGTATTGCGAAAATCAATGCATTGCGAAAACCATGTCAGTTTTGTGTAATTCAAGTCGATAGCAAAATATAAAATGTATTTTCCTCTTCAGATAATTTTCCGAGCGCGCGGCCGATCCATCTGCGTCCATAAAAAATATACCGACATTTTCTTCGAACATTCCCTGTACTTACCTATTTCGTTATAGCGAATAACACAATAAAGAACGAAAATACTTAATAATAACAGATCTGCTTAGGAAATAAGTTGTAAACACGATAAATACGTTCTTTATAGATACGAAAATAAGTTGTAGGTACTCAGATACTAGTAACATTTATTTTGTATTTCAGGTGAAGAATTTTATCAATATCGACTAAGAAACATTCTTATTCATGGTTCTAAGCGAAGGTTGGTATAGTTACTAGTTCGAGAACTCTATAACCATATAAATACCGTTGATCATGTAGCAGAGTGAGACAGACCACACCGCAAGAGGAAGGGCTATCACCACCTGTTGCTCAAACTGCGAGCTTGGACTCCAGGGAGGGTAGAAGGGCTCTTGGCTATATTCAAAGGTTAATAGTGAGAAAGGAATAAATTCGTTTAATTCGTAGATGACGTTGCTTTAATAACTAAGCTCCGATAAACATAAAACAAAGCCTATCTACATACATCAATATCAAGAACTACACAGACTACTAGTACAGAGACTTCAATCCAGGCTGACTCCGCCCTCCGCAGTCCGCTCCGCTCTCGTCCGTGACCCATTTATCGAAGCTCAGTTTACTAAGTAGTAAGTACGTTTACTGCGAACTTCAATCTAGCGTTTTTATCGCCGCTCACACAAATGTTCAGGCTAATAATAAAATAGGAGGGGACGAGCCCCCACAATCCTACATTTCTCGTTAAACTGTTTGCTTCGTTTTGTCGGTGAATCCATAAGCACCGAGCGGGTCGAGTTACCGAAGAACTTACCGAGAAGCAAGTGTCGCCAGTAGTGAATCATGACGTGCTCCACCCGCCGACACCGTCACCCCTCTGTCACGTCACGTCCACTCGGCACACACTCGGCGAGCAGCAAGCTGCGTGTGTTGATGTCGTGCAGCGGCTGAGCTGGGTAGTATCTAAGGAGCTTACCAGTTTTATAAATTAAGTGACTTCACTAATAATGCCGTAACCACATATACTTATGTCTTAAAAGAGCGACCTTGCCTTGCTGCAAAATAAGAATTATGATAGATCCTAGCCACTCATGACATTCTGATAAATTTTATGTAATATACAGAACCTAGTAGGATATCGCAAAGTAAGGCTTGATGTCAATGATGTTAGCAACAACAACGAGCGCCCGAATTTGTAAAGATCGATAGATGGATGCTGCACGAGAGCAGTTGTGCACCACAGAAACATCTTGCAGGTTCGCGCTTTAATGCCGTGGAACATATTATAATAACAAACAAAGCAATAAATAAGCAGCGGGAAGTACCGGCGGCGGGGCCGACGGGGGTGCGCGGGCCGCGGGGGAGGGGGATCGCCATAAATCGAGTAAAATTAATTTACGAGTATCTATGTTTCCGCGGCCGCGCAATTTCTGCTGCGATGAATGATGATGGAGTTTTATTTGAAAACTTTGGTTTAGGAGGCGCGCGGTGACGAGAGGAGCATGCAGCGATAAGCGGAAGCGACAAATATTTCGAGTACACAAATACAAATCTTGAAGACTGTTTTAACAGCACATACACAAACCGATGAAAGAATTTATAGGGTGTTAATCAGTCTGGCTTAGTTGTTATTACTGTATAATTATACAGCATAAGATTTTATTAATTCTACTTCTTTAGATGGAGTAGATTGACAAGGCGCGCTTCGGGGCGTTCCTTGTTTTAGCGAACTGAGTATTATGTTATTTGTTCAAAAACAGCATGTAGCTACCGCTATTGCTACTGCTCCTATTCAGCAGCTTCGCTCATTAGGAGGCGTCCATAAATTACGTGAGGTGTTTTTTCAAATTTTCTGTCCCTCCCTCCCCCTCTGGTGAGATGTTGTGAGATTTTATTCAACCCCCTCCCCCATCCCCCAATCTCACGTAAGATTTTTCAAAATGTGGGTTTCTTACGTAAACGCGTTGGATTGTTATTGTAAAAAGAAAAAAAATATTGCTTCGTGCTTTTATTTACGACTAGTTAAGACTAGTAATCAATATTGCTGAGAGTTTAATTATAAGTGTAATAAAAATTTAACTTAAGCATGTACAATCTGGATTAAATGGACCAAAATAGTATATATTTTTTGTTTCAATCAGAAAAAAAATTGCGTGATATTTGCCGAGACCCCCCCTCTCTCCAACGTAAGATTAGATGAGATTTGACTCGACCCCCTCCCCCCCTTAAACATCTCACGTAATTTATGGACGCCCCCTTACCCGCTGCCGCTGTCTCCTGTCACCGCGCGCCGGCCGACATCGCTTACGAGTGTGTCAGAGAAAATTAATTTTTAACCGAGAGTGCAATGTAAGTTAAATTGGCGCGTGGATGTGCGTATCGCTGCTAACGAGTTTTGTATCCAATTGGAAACTGTGATCCTGTTTGTGTGTTTGTGACTTTGTGTGTGTGTGTCTGTTTAAAGTGTCACGTAACGCAGGGATAACGTGACGATATTATAATTTGAGAATTGTGATGTACCCTAAAATAAAATTGGCGCATGTTTTTAGTAGGTACCTACCTATATCATGAATAGGGTAAGTTTCGACTCAACGATGGGTGCAGCTTTTTACTCTGAAATTTTAATGCTCACTTACAAATGATCCTTGAAATGGTGGATTACCTGCCGTCAGCATCAAGGAGAGCGTTGAATTTAATTACATGAATAAAATAACATAGTTATGTCGTAGCTACCAATACACGCACACATTTTTCTTGTTTGGCTGCATGTTGGCAGATTTGCCAAAAACTTGTAGCCAACACTCAGCCTGAGCGAATGTAAATGAAGTAATACGCACGTGGCCGTAGCGGGAATAGTGATTACGCTATGCAACACTAGTAGTGGTTGGCGCGCTGCCACCGCACCGCTCCGCACCGCACCGCTCCGCATCGCACCGCTCCGCTCCGCAACCCAACGCATCTCAACGCTACACGCAACACTAGCCTAACTGACGAGTGCTGTTGAATTGTACTGAATACCTATCATTTATCATTATAACGAGCATGACATTATCATGCTATAATACAATAGTAAAGCGGACTCTACTTTTTCAATATTTAAGGGAATTTACATTACATTACAGTAGATATTACAGTAGGTACAGACTGCTTTTATTACGACCTTGTAGACTTACGACCCTGTAGCCTAGTTGGTAGCGAGTAGCGACCCTGGCTGCGAAGCTGGCTGGGTTCGATTCCCGTCCGGGACAGATATTTATGTGACAAATAAATAGTTTTGTACTCGGGTCGTGGGTCACGGATTAATGTGATGTGTGTTATGTGTCGTCCCGTCCGCCACCCGCGATACAGATAAAAACCCTTTTATTTTTTAATCCGAGGTATGTGTACAGTCGGCCGTAGAAGTAGCTTAACATTTTAGTATTTTGTAATAGTAACTGTTTCGACGGTTTCCTAGCAACATCTATGACAAATTCAAGAAATGTAATGTGACAAGGTACTAAAATGTTAAGCTACTTCAGCGGCCGACTGTACCTAAGTGTTTATTTATTTATTACTTCGATAGACTGAGACAGCTGAGATTGGCTTAGTTAGATGACTGAGATTTGTGCACTTAGCACATAATGAAATTATGATTTATGTGATCATACCTCATTATTATTAATTTCAAAATTTATGTATGTATGTATGATATAAAATTCGTGTCGTTACACGACACAAATCTATTCTCGATGAAAAATTACTGATAAACACTTAATAATACAGAAGTTCCGTTGCCGCGTTGGCGGCAGCCTCTCGACAGGCAATTCAATTAGAGGCCCGATATAAAGATTAGAATATCGAGAAGTAATTTTCAATATCCGACCTTCATCTGGAGGAGGCTCGGGGCTCGGGGCCGGGCTCGGCGGCGCTGGGGCTCGGCGCGGCGCTGGGGCTCGCGGATGTCAAACATGAAGCCGAAATTACTTTCCTTTTTAAATAGACCCTCGCAGGCTCGCACGACGCAGTCGGGACGTGGGACCACCTCTATTGAAGAATAGATAAGTTTTTCGTGTTTACTTTACACGACCGGAGGCAGTAATAAGGGACAAAATGTAATTGTACGCGCCGCTCCTCATGGAAATGCAAATTTCAACCTTAATTTTATGCTCTCCCAGTCCGGGGCTGCCGGCCGGGACTGGCCGACTAGCTTCTAAATTAGGATAAAGAGATTAGATAACGTAATCCACCGATAAAGAATCAAGTGCCGCACTAATTAATAATTAACGATTAATCGCGCCGCGACAATAAAAGGTTAACGTTTAGTTACGTTACCGCTGCAGCGCTGTATGAGTGCCGTGACGGTAAGGTAGCGGGATAATAATTTAAAACGGCCGCGGTCGTATTATTTTGGTTGACGTCAAAAATATTTTCGACTTCAAAAGAAATTCTACGAAGCGGTCTCGCCTTGACAGCGAAAAGGTGTTACGGACGGGATAGAAATACCGGGTGGTGCGGCGGGGCGGGGGACGACGGTCGTCACCATGAACCCATCAGCTGCGGAGCGTGGCCGCCCGCCAGCGCCGGCCTGTCTGCCAGCGGCCAGCGGTCCCGTCGCTCCCCACAGTCCCCACCACACCACAGTCCACACTCACACCGTGGACGAAATCGTTATGTCATAACAATAGTTATTGGGCACTTACTTTTGGAACAGAATTTACAGCCGCGACTGACATAATATTCACGTGTCTAAATATTTAACTATTCTGTATTTTTCGTGAAATTCGGAATCTCTTTTACAATCATCATCATCACGGGATAATAAACCAAGAAATTTATTCTATTCTATTTCTTACTCGTTCGCGTCTTGCATATGTAAACGCTGATGACGAGTGCAACAAAACGCCCGGTTGATCAGTTGATTTCGTTTTTTTATGGAAATAGCCGGCAAACGAGCTGACGATCTACCTGATGGTAAGTGGCTATAGTCGCCCATGGACATCAGCAACACCAAAGGCATCACTGATGTGTTGTCGGCCAAGAAAGAGAGAACAAAAAGAAAGAAAGAACTGGCTCTCAAGCGTGGTTAACGTGTCGCTGCGGAACCGGTAAAATAAAGCTTCAAAATCTGTGCACACGTGCGAGCTGGCGATACTCCAATGTAGCGCGAATGATTTAAGTCCAAATTGGCTTGTGCCGGCAGATGGATGGATGATGCAACCGCTGGAGTCGCTGCTCACTGTTGGCGAGCGCCGACGCGCCGCGTGGTGAGGGGGGGGGGGCACGGGGCGTCCGGCAACGGCTAGCAAACAATCTAACATGGACCGAATAGTCAGATCATATTTATTCCCTTTTCAGCTTAACGAAAAAGGCAGACCAACTGGTCCTTAGATCAGGTCATCGCCACCTATGGACTTGTGCAACACGAGATAGTCTAATATCTGTTTTAGAGGCGTTTCTGCACCCATCTGCTTACCGGATAAAAAATGTTTTATATCAAATATCACATGTAAATAAAAGTATCGCGAATGAGTTGCCTAAAAAATATGTTCAAGGCTATGTATAGAGTGGAAAAAAACTGTGGTTGGAGGAAAAGTACCCTCAACCCTGAATATTAATGATGGCTTTTACTGAAACATTCCTTAATTTTCACGAATAAGTAAAACTGCATTTAAAGATTTTTGATAAATCACCTGCTTAAGCCGTGAATCGAACCTGTAAAATGTGAAAAAAAAACTCCCTATAACTTATGATACCAATCGAAAGGGTCATTCACAAGGATCAATTTCATCTAAGCAACATATTATCTTAAATTAAAGGAAGACCAAGAAAAATATTAGCACAATATAGGAATCTAACAGTATTCGCCCTTCATACAAACGATCGAAACGCGCGTCATACCTACGCACATCCGAATAAGCAAAGCGATATGTAGGCAACTGCGGCCGCCGCGTGGCGATTGCCGACAGGCGAACGAGCGGAGCTTTTACCACGGTCCGGTCGGTACAAATAACAAACTTTTTTAGTTTTTCTACTCTGGTTGAGCTGTATGGTCGTGTGCGGCTGTAGATTTAGAAAATAGATTTAGAAATATGTATTTAAGATGGCAGTAGAAAAAGGCAACAGAAATAGACAATATTGTGCTTTTTTGGGTGCTTTAATTCGACATTAAGTCACCCAGGAATATCATTGTTTACGTTACCTGGAGACTCCGAAAGGTAAGACACTATTTTTATACACCTACCTACAAGTACGTATTATATAGTATATATAGTACTATATAGTATAATATATAATAATATATAATACGTACTTGTAGGTAGGTATTTATAATTATTGTAGGTAAGTAACTTAGGTAGTAGGTATTGTATAATTATTGCGTTATTGATTAATATTAACTTTATTATTGTATTGTAATTATTAATAAGAAATCAAATTATTGTCTTCAAGGTCTTCGGTCCTGCCGAAGGAGATCAGTGCATGTAGGATAAATAAAAAATAAATAAAAACAAGTACGTATTGCAATAAGTAGGTACCTAAATTGTTTATTTTTCATAAGTCCACCGAGTAAAATGCCTAGATTTATAAATAAGGGGCTAAAAAAATCAAATGGTTGATTATTATTACTTTTGCCGTATTGGGGCGGCTTAGAATACTAAACCCAATCCCACGCCGGATGGGTGTCGTCGGCAGCTATCTTTTATGGGGTTCGCTATAGTATAGACGAATATAATATGAATGACGTGATAAAGAATATAATGATGAATCTATGAATCTCGTCTGGAAATAATTGTACCTAATATTGTAATTTGTAATAATTGTAATTTGAATATTTGCGTCTAATTTGTCATTAAAACGTTATTGCTACTTGCTACTGTAACTTTGATTTCAATGTTATGTATAAATTAATTTAGCAATAGGTATAAAGTTTATAGAATCGGACAGTTATACCTTTTTTATTTACCTTAACCTACAAGAAGAACTTACCCTGCCCTAAGAGTCTCTGTCTCTAATACAATACTGAAGGCTTACGTACCTTCACAGTACTAATAAAAACACAACATAGATTTTTATGGAACACTTCCTTTTTATTCACAATGAATTGCATTTATTAAAATAGAAAATATAACATTTTTAAATACAAAACTACTAACAAACTCAAGTCGTTTGATAAAATTAAAATACTGTCGGCGGCGGACAGCCCTAGCGCGCGGCGACGGTCCGCGCGAAGGTAGGCAAGTTTTTCGAGAATCGGCCCGAGTTACGTTACTGTTAGATTCCTATATTGTGATATTAGTTAGTTGATTTGTAATATATTACCACCCTGAATGTTGCTTGTATGTAGATTAATGATAGCCTTGAACATATTTTTAGGCGACCCGTTCGCGATACTTTTCTTTACTTAAAAAAATGACATAAAACAAGTCGGTTTTCTGAAGACTGTGAAGAAGTAGATCAATAACTTTAAATGTCTACTAGCAATGGAGTAGGTACTAATAATGTCTAGTAGTAAAGTATAATGGGAGCGTCATATCTTGTTTTCTTGTTAATGTGCGTCCGCCAGCTATTTCATACATTTATTTTAGTGTCGACATTTTTTCTTCGGGAGCATGTTTTTGTCCAATAAATCAGTCCTAGAACAGTGTATAAAGTTGTTATGTAAAAAGTTTTTAAAAGTCTATGTTATAACACATTACATTACACGTTGTGTTAATACGACGGAATTAAAAAAACAGTTTGATCGCACTTGCATCGGATAAAGTAGTGTGACGCGATCTTGTGCGTGTGCAAGAAGACTACTTGCGCATGATGCATTCAGAAGTATATAAATAGCGGACGATTACATTATAAAGGAGGCGAGTTCGTCAGCAGCAACACACGGTTCAATATTCGATTCCTTTTGAAGTCCGCTCTTCATCATCATCTGTCCACGTCGCGCGGCCGGCGCGGGATCTGCTTTTATTTCGCTGCACATTGTTACGCAGTCAGTCAGTCACACAAGATTAACCCGCGCCATTACTCAAACGGGACGGGCTAATGGCTCTCGGTTTAAAATAACCACCCGAATCGCTTAAATATTCCAAACACACGTTACTCCATAATTTAATTTGGGACGGCGACAACATGGGTGCGCGTCACTGCCACGAGCGTCCTAACGAGCGATGAGATGACGACTAATTACAAATTAATTACTCCGACGTAGGATATTCCAATCGTCGTACTAATTTCTGTACAAAAGTGCACTCAAATAGAAGCAATGCGAGAATGCGTTCGCCGCAGGAGAGCTTTATACATGTTACAGAGGCGGCATCAGCTCCGCGGTAACCCCGGACCCCTCAGGGCCAGGGTCGCGGCAGGTGTCACGGGCGGGGACCGGGACACCGACGGCCTCCACTCAACGTTCGCAAATTCGTTTCCCAGTTTCTGGCACACTGACAACGCTGCGTAACTCCCATCAATCAGTCTTTTTAAATGGAATCTTGTGTTCCTGAACGAGTCAATTTCCTCCTTATAGGCTGTTTAATTTAAGCCACCTTACCTTTTTTGTTATCTCAAAACGAAGACTGAACATCCTATGTTCCTTGAATTCGCGTTATTGTCTAGTACCTACTTATACATAAGTCATTTGACTAATTGTAAGATAAAATCATTTGTGGAATAAATGGGTGCCTTTGCCAGTAATGAAGCCGTGTATGTAGGTACAGCCCATTTCCTGTGACAGACTGTATTATCTGTAGGCATTATATTTCTTTCATAGATCGTTGTTGCTAAGATCTGTTAATAGCAATTGGAAAGGTGCCCCCGACGTCAGCGGCCGCCACCGGGTCTGCCAGTCTGCCATTCGCCCAGATCGACTTGGACCATCCTCAACTATTAGAAGCGTGAAGTTCGGAAGGTGTACGGGAAACACGCCAGTATTCCTAACAGGTAAAGTCGGTTTTAAATCGGAGCGAGACTTGCGTGCACTAAACCTGAAGTAAGGTATGACGCTAGCGGCGGTTTGATGTGACAATAATGTGTAATTCAATATTTTAACATAATTCCAAGAGTCATGCAGCAGGAGCCGGCAGCCGGCACCCGGCGCGCGGCGGTAATTTGCCTGAAAGCATCGTCAGTCGCGGGCGTCACCGTGACACGGTGACAGGCTGACAGCGCTGCCGACTTCGCTTCCGTGATAGATTCGATTTCTATTTCAAAATTATGTAATTTGAAGCAATCCAATAAAAACCTGATGTACCCATCGAGATCTTTAATCGTAGATGAAAAATTGTCGTCGTTCTAAATTAGCTCTTAACACATCGATAGGGAGCTATAGTTATAACTTATTAATCATTGATATATCGTCCACGTGCTGATTTCATTTCTTCTCATTATAAGAGTAACTTGGCAGGGAGCCACTTGTAATTAGCAAACTACACAAATATTTGCATCATCCTCACATATAAATAATGTTGGTAGAGAAGCCAACAATGGCTCGATCGGTCGGGTGGTGACTGTGGAGAGTACTTCATTATTGTTCTTGAACCGAGTCAAGTTATCGATGACTGTAATATTAAATAGACCGAAGTTTGGGCCTTGCAAGCAATCATTGACAAGAACCATACACCAAGGTTTGCCGCGTCTATCTATCTGGGTTTATCTTAATGTATTCAATTATTGCTTCCGAGAATATGAAATGAATCTTATAGTTAAGCAATAACATTTGAAATCGAGTGTCCCTCCTGAAGGAGTCCCAGGATATCTCGAAAGGGTAAATTTGACAAGGAACGCGGTTGAGGAGGCATGCCAAGTTTGCTCGCGTTAATTTGTGTTGCAGCAACTCGAGGAACTTTGTCAAAGTTTGTTATAACTGTTGGGTAACTATCAGTTACATTTGTGGACTCGATAGCCTTTATTAGTAACTTCACTCCCCGAATGATAAGTGGGAGAGCTCAACCCCTTCGGCTTTCAGTCGGAATCCGCCCTTTGAAACGAATTTTCTCGGTTGAACTGAATTGAATTCTCGTCTACAGATATTAGTGTGTCAGCGTCTTCAATAGAGGTTGAATACATGCCAAATGTTCAACTTAATGTAAACATCTGTTTTGATTACATTTGTTTTGATTACTTTTGAAAATATGTTGGACAAATGGTAGGTACTTGTATACATGCTACGTCAGTGTCGTCCTCGAAGATAACTTCGTTAAACCAAATAAAATACATACAGCTACATAAAAAGTTACATATTTGAAAAAGAAAGTTATAAAAGGACTTACTAAAAATAAGAACGATCCAAACTTTTCCTTCACATAAAGCGGGGCTCGGCCGAGATCCGAGATCCGAGATCCGACATCCGAGATCCGAGATCCGAGAAGGACCTTACAAATTACCGATACCTACTTCAGAATTTTCGTCGTAATTATTTTTTGTTAGGGAGTTTCGTACGGGACACTTATAGAAACTTTGAAGGCTTTGCATTATTAATTCACGAGCTCACGAAGAAAGCTGAAAAAAGAAATAACGAAAGGTGATTGAACTCGGCTTTTGTCAGGGAAAAATTATATCGAAGTACGCCCACGGACAAAGAGTATGCAGTTATTGTTCCAGTTGTATTGTTTCGGTGAATGACGCTTGATATAGTCGGTGCGCGGTGGTGGTGAAGATATACATGCATGTATAGATTATTTAAAGTGAACATAGTGACCTGACATCGTTGGCAACGGGCGCAATGAACGCGCTTTCATCTTTCTCCATGTTCAGTACTTCAACGTTTAATTAGCTCATGACTTAAAAAACATTATAAATCACATACAATAAAAAACAATCGTCATCGCCAAATACCTACTTACTAAGCTACGTCACTAAACGTCATAATATATTATGTGTGTGGAAATGGGGCCCGTAAAACATTCTGTTCATTCCTTAAATCGTTCCACGGGCCGACAGCCCGGTCCCAGTTCCATCCCGGTATGGGAATATGGGACATTTGGATCATATTTCCAAAAGGGAAAATTGTCTTAGAAGGTTAGCGAACTGTAAAGACCCATTATCTCGAGTTAGCTGATACTGTTTCTTTGATATTTAATAAGTTGTTATGATACAATTTTTAACATAATTATATAATATGTTAAAAAATTACGAATATTGCATTTGGATAACATCGTCCATTTCAGATCGATGCAATATTATTTATTTGGTATTTGAACAATCGTGAACAATCGACCCCAGAGCTATTTGACAAAACGATCTACACGTTTTTTTTTTTTTTTTCCATTTATTTAGGTCAACAAACAGTCACACAACAAATCTTGCGTAATACAAATAGTTTTTAACTTATTATTAGGTTGTGTACCAACACCGTCAACCACAGATTACTCTTAATATTATAAATTGAAAGTGAAACAGCAATAAATTCAACCAAAAGAAAATTGAAGTTTAAATTTATACATACTTAATACAATGTTATTAAAACTTTGACTTTAACTTTTAACTTTAACTGATCGATGTTAACAAATTAAAAAAAAAAAAGAAAAAAAAATTACTAAACCAATCCCATTTGAGGTTGATTACAGATGTGTTGTTACTCCTTACAAATAGTGTGTAATACTAAATTCCTGAAAGCGCCAGGACGGCTATTGATAATGTCTATAGTATTGAAATTTACATTATATGCATTCATTAGTAGATACATAGGTGAGCGCTTACCAGCTTTTGTACGACACTTCCTAGTGGCAAACAGAGGTAATTCTTTACGCTTTCGTAACCCGTAAGGAACTGTGTAGTTTAATTTATTATTTAGAGGTATACAGTCATATTTTTCATGAAATATGTCATATAGAAGTAGTGCTGCAAGCTGAAGCCGTCTGGATTTAAGCGACTGCAAGTTATATTTATGAAGGAGACGTTGATATGACAGATGACACTGAGAAAACTTAAAATGTAAACGTCTTAAGTATTTCCTTTGCACTGATTCGATTGCTTCGATATATTTTTGATAATATGGATTCCATACTGGAGCAGCGTATTCCAATTGAGATCTGATAAGGCACTTATAGATGTAAATAAAAGTTGTCGGTCGAGAGAACTTTGAACACGTACGCATTACAAAACCATACATTTTGAAAGCCCTATTAACAATGTTATCTATATGAATATTTAAGTGCAGCTTGGAATCTAGCGTTATACCCAAGTCTTTTATGTTTTCAGTGTAATTTAGGTCAACACCACATAACTTATATTGGTACTTACTAATTGATAATTTTTTGGTGAACGTTATTACCTTGCACTTATCTAAGCTGAGACTCAATTTATTTTGTACACAATATACCGAGAAGCGGTCAAGATCTTCTTGAATTCTAATGTGGTCGTCAGCATTATTGATAGTGAGATAGATCTTTAGATCATCAGCATACAAAAGTATATTACAGTATTTGAAACACTTATTTATGTCATTTATAAATAGAACAAACAATAGTGGACCCAAAATCGATCCTTGTGGAACACCAGAAGTTACAGGAACGAATGCCGACTCAAATCCGTTTATGACAACTTTCTGTGTGCGATTCGAGATATATGATTTGAACCAGCGCCAAAGATTGCCACGTATTCCATTATACGCTAATTTGTTAAGCAAAATTTTATGGTCGACTCGGTCAAAAGCTTTTCGAAAGTCAGTGTATATGCTATCAGTTTGTGTGTTATTATCGAGTGATTCGAATAGATATGTTGTGTAAATTAATAAGTTTGTAGTAGTAGATCGCTTTTGTACAAATCCATGTTGCTGTTCAATGATTTTACTATGCAAGGATGGGTATATGCTTTTATGAACAAGACGTTCGAAAAGTTTTGACAGAGCCGGTAAAATTGAAATAGGCCGGTAATTTTCAATATCGGTCTTCGAACCATTCTTGTGTACTGGCACAATGCGGGCTGATTTCCAAATGGCGGGAAATACTCCATCATGTAAACTGCGATTAAAGAGATAATGTAGTGGTTCAAAAAGTGATTCAGCTGTATTTGTCAGAAATACCGAAGGTATATTGTCGACGCCCGAGCCCTTTGTAGTGTCTAGCGTGCGAAGACCTTTCAAAACATCTTCTTTACTCAAAAAGACACTGCTTATCAGAAGATCAGACGCTTGATTTATATCTGGGAGATTACAATCATCAAAGTCTACATTCAGGTCAGATTTCTCAAAGATTGAACAAAAAAATTTAGAAAAGAGATTACATATTCCTTCTGGGTCATTAGAAGTTTCACTTTTGTAATGCATAGACTCTGGAATATCTGGTTTACTTTTTTGATTATTAATGTACGTCCAGAAATACTTTATATTGTTATTTATACTATGCTCAACGGAATTAATATATCTATGATAACATTTATGTGATGCTGTTTTAAATCTATCTCGATACATAGAAAATTCACTTTCATCTGTTAAATTACCGTATTTTTTCCATTTTACCCATGCCTTGTTTTTATTTTTGAAAATATGTACGAGCGCACTTGAGAACCATACTGGGTATCGAGAGAGATTCACTATTTTAGTAGGAACATGCATTCTTATGATACGATAGATTATTTCGTAGAAAGTTGTCACCGCACTTTCAACGTCATTACAATTATATACTTCGCACCAGTTAATATTTTGTAAGTCTCTGTTTATTTTTGAAAAATCAGCTAATTTATAGTTATACACTGTGCGAGGCTTAGTTTGTAAGGGCGTATCAATTTCGTTAAGGGGTGCAAGAATATAGAAAGCTGGATGACATTTATCCAAGGGCACAAGTGATACTGGCGCCAGTAATGATTTACAGCCTGGCAGATTCGTGATAAATAAATCAAGTAATCTATCTTTGTTATTTTTAAAAATATTCATTTGATAGCCACCACAAAGTGATAAAAAATTTATTAGATATTTATTAGCAAGGCAATACTTGGGTTGAATAACCGGTTGTAAGAATGAATTATGTTCTGTCCACTCTATAGTAGGTAAATTAAAATCTCCCGCCACGACAAAGTAATTAACATCTGGTGAATTTATAATGTGCGATATGTAGTCAAAATAAATAGAATATACTTCCGAGTTGAGGTTGGGAGGCAAATACGCAGCGCTAATAATGCAACAGTAATTACGAGCACGCAGTTCAAGCACAATAAATTCCATGAGCGGCGGGGGAGGGGTCACGGCGGCCGCGGACGGCGGCGCACGCGCCGACACGGCCAGCTCGCGCCTCACCAGTACCGCCACCCCGCCCCCGTCGCGCTTGCCACACCGCTCAAGTTGCCTGTCGCTGCGGAATACCCGGTACCTCGCATCAACAAAACAATTATCAGCAATTCGTTCCTGCAACCATGTTTCGGTTAAAATAATAATGTCGTAATTATGTTGTAGTATGTTCATGTAAATATTGTTTAATTTCGTATTCAAGCCCCTACAGTTCTGATAATATAAAGATAGTACATGTTTACCCATCAAGATGCAGGTTAAGTAATAGATACGTATTAGTCACTAACTTTAAATGGAATACACTTAAATTGTTGTAGTAATTAAAACTCGTTACAGCGCAAAGTAAAATGTCGTTAAGACAGTAAGAAAAACTTAAAGGTGTTGACTTCAGATTACAGTAGCTTACCTCACAAATCATACATAGTAACAGCCATAATATGAAAGTACATAACATTAATATTAAAATGCTACAGTAACCAACTGGCCCGCGTAAAAGTAATAATACCATTGTTCTACTATCGCTGTAATTATATGATCTTTGACAGATCCTGTTTCTGTCTGATTGCGATAGCTGGAGACGTCTCCTCCAGTCTCACATTTACGCACAAGGATGGACCCATGCTTAACCCATACAAACTTATACGATTTCTTTTGAGCCAATTGACGACATTCACGAAATAACAGCTTATTAGCTAGTGTTAAGTGTTCATTACAATAAATCGTGTAGGATTGTCCGGCGATGCCAAGTTTGTTTGAGTCTATACCCTTTTTTGCTCGAAAAGCAGCGATGAAATTGTCACGAAGTACTCTAGTTGTAAACTTGACAATTATATTCTTAGGGCGCGGATTCTGCCTGTCTGCGTGGGGTACACGGTGGATTGACACAATATTCGATGACGCAACAGGGTAATTTATCTCATTACTTAGCCGTTCAATACAAGATAAAAGATTCTCCATCTTCTTTTCCGGCAGATTGGATATTTCCATGTTGCATTGTCTCGCCTGTTGTTCCATGGCTGCTATTGCTGTGTTAATCGCCTGAATTTGTGTGTCATGCTGTGTAAACTGAGCATACCCTTCCTCTAACGTATTGAGACGGCAATCAAATGCATTCTGTCGCTCTTCTGTGTAGTTTAATGATTTGTCAATGTCCGATAATCTGCAGTTCACTTGCTTCAACGATTCTTTAATTGTGGCATTATCATTAGCAATAACAGTAATTGTAGTCGTGATGCTCTTGAGCGACTCAGTTATTTGTGATATTTCTGCTGTAATTACCTTTTTCACCGTTTTCTCAAGTAGTTCCTGTAGACCATCGGGTCCATATTCCAGCAGCATAGTACTTACATCAGGTTCTTTTTGCTCTAATTTGCTCCGCTTACGTGTACTTATAATTTTTTCGCCTATAGTACTTAATTCGGGATGCGATTTTGATTGACTAGGCGGCGTGTTAGACAGTGACATTCTTATCGCTTACGGTAAAGTGCAACAAGGTGAGCAATATGTTAACGTCAAGCAATAAGGTCGCTATTCCCTTCACAGATGCAGTGCCAAAGCGAGCAAGAATGACACGCGAATGTTATAATCCACTCGTCCAGTTCACTACACACTTTACACAAAACTAGCACTTATTGTTATAACCGAAGGTCGAGATTTGGTATTAATTTTAATGATATTTTTACGAAGTCTACCCTAGCTAAATCTAATGCACGTCCACTTCCAATAGATGCGATACGATGAATGTGTTTTACCACAGAAACGTAATTCTTATGTTATAAACTAACTCTCGTTAGAAATGTATAAAATATGAAATAATTAAATTAAAAACAAACGCTAATTAATCTTCAAAAAGTGACAGTTAATATTACAATCACGGTCCTTGTTCGAACCAAAACCGATATTATTTCGCTTTGATAACTTCCGCCGCTTGTCGCGCTTGTCCTACCCGTGTACCGACCGACGACGAGGTGTATGCGAAGATAAAGGGTGTTCTGAGAAACACGAGGCCTTCGTAAAGGTAATCCGGGATTAAGGAGGCGCGCTGATCCCGCGTTATTGCGGGATCGTTTTGTTCAGGTGATCCCGAGTTCTGCCAAGCGAGGTGTTCGCCGGCGCCGGGTGGAATACCAATTGGGATCCGAATGTTATGAAGAGGAAATGTTTGTTTTTTCCTATTAAGGTTTCCGGAGGAGTCGTGTACGGACTGCGTATTCCGCGCTGCCTTTATTTGAATCGTTTGTTTAGGAGTTCCGTACACTTGAGCTTTGAATTCACAGGCAATATTCTGCACAGGTACAACCGTCGGCCCTCGAGGTGTTATTGTGAACAAGTTCGATATTGGAATTTGCTCGGCTGCGAATTTAACACGATAATTGGGTTTGTAAGTTCGCTTACGTTTTCTCCAAGAAGCGGGATCCGCAAGAGGTGCTACCTCGGGCCACAACTGTGTGCTTAGTGCGAGTTGCATCGAAAAGTTCACCTACCTCGATAACGTCAGTACATGCCTAACGAGAAGTTGCGAGTGCCAGTTCCAAAACGTGACTCGTATCAATCCACGTTTGTTCATTGAAAATATCTATTATTATGTTGGCAGCAAAACCGTCGTTAAATCTCGTTAAAACATCGTGAAAGAACCCAACCAAATTGAAAATAATACATTTATTTAGTTGGAGCAATAGTATCAAGCTACAATTAAAATAGTGGTGTTATACTGTAGTTTACTTGCGTAACGTGCTATAGATTAGTGTTTTGGTTGTTTGTTTCATATTAAATATTATTTTTTTCAGTACTTACTTCTCAATCATATTATATTGTGGCATTTTAAGCGAGAAAACAGGCAATATTAATTAATGAACATAGCTACAGTGATACATTTGATATGGAAAAGTTTTTGTGTGGTGAGGTTATGTGAATGAAATTTATTATTTATTTAACAAGCTCAGATCAATAATTAACAAGTTCACGATTGGTATAATATTTATTTAATAGGATTTATATGTATAAGCACAGTGATCTTTGGCTGTAAATACTTATTCACTACAAACAACAATTAATGGACAAATCATGTCTATTTTGAACAATGAAAGTTTTTATGATACCTAACATATTACAATATGAGGAAGTGTACAAAGTAAGAAATGTTATGTTCCTAGTATTTATTTATATCTTTATATTTAAGGTACAAATCAAGAGAGATGGCAGAGTATCAAACTTGTCTCAACAGCACTAGCGCAGACTACTACTTCCAACAAAACAACAGCAATGCAACATTTTCCTCATTGTTATTTAAGAGTAAACGAGTAAACAAATACGTATATAAAGTAAAAGTATAAACACAGCAACATGGATTTGAGAATTGAGAAGATATGTGAAAATAAGGCCGCTACAAATATAATCATTAATTTATATTACAGTGTATGAAATGTGAAGTCTGTGACCATTGTAATTTACTCATTGGTTTTCTATTGAGATTGGAATTGAAGGTATAACATTATGTGGGAGAAATAAAACTTTAAAAGACAGATTGTGGTTTTCTTGATAATTTTATTTTAGGAGGCATATTATGTTGAATATGAAATTATTAAGGCATTACAGCATAATTATTATTATGTAATTTTGGTTTAAAGAGTGGAAATAAAACGTTGAACGGTAAATAATTTTTAATATAATATTTTTGTAATTCTTCTCCGGACAACAGTATTCAGCTGGATGTCAATAGTCTTAGTTGTAATTCAATCTTCCCCTTTTGTTATTGTATTCTTTATAATTGCTCTTCAACACCTTTCCTTTAATAAAAATATATGACAATTTTATTGTGATCAGCAGTATATTAAAATCTTTTATAACAAAGGCTAAATATATAATTGTAAAATATAATACATAAATATATTAAATTAAACATTTTAATATATTATGCCTTATTAAATTATTCTCTATCTATTTTAAAACAAAGCAGGCCCTTAATATCATTTTGGCACATTACAATGGCATGGCATAATTATAGTGAAGTACTATCAATAAATCTTCTTGCTGGGTATATTGGCTTGGCAAGAAATCTAAAACATTAAGAACATAGATATAATTTAGGATCTCAAAAGTGTAGGTGCTGATACGTCATAATGATAATATAGTCCCAAGTAGATAATATATTGAATGTTAATTGCATTTCTAGTATCTAGTTACCGCTTGCCTCGCAGCTGGGTATTCAGTTTATGGGTTTATCAAATATGTCATTATTAAATAAATATTTTCCTTGATCCTTGAGAGCTCCAATGCAAACGATATTGTCACCTTTGGCAATATTAAGTTGCATAATAAAATAATTCATTGAGTTCATACTTGTAGACAATTTTAAATAAACTTATTTAAATCTTAATTGTGTAGGTAATGTAAGTACCTTTTATTTCCAAGAGTCCAAGTCAAGACACAATAATATTAGGTTTATCAAGTTCCTTGCAAGTAGTATAAAAGTTATCTTCTTTAAAAATATCTTCATAAACTTTTTAAAAACTTGGTGACATTCGCCATTGGATTAGTGTTTATGTTTAAGTACTCTGTGACTGTGATTGCGTAGTGTTTAAGTACTCTGTGATTGGATTACCGGAAATTCTTTCTTGCATGAACAATACAAATACTACTTATCAATAATTTTATTCACTTTAAGATTTAGTGGCCGCAAACATGCTCCGAGCAATTATAAATATCCAGCCATAATTTTCAAGAAACAGAAAAAAAGTTTAATTAAAATAATAAACCATCTTTTTATGATTTCACTAGTAAATTTCGCGTGAAAACTTTTCGGTCACGTGGTCCCATAGTTTTCGCAAGCTACGTATTGGAACTGTCAAATAAAGCCACTCGCACTCGCGCAATGTTCGAGAAACAATACAATAACCACTGACAGATAACTTCACTGTGAACTTTACTTTCGTGAACGTGAGCGCATGAAACTCGCACTCGCGCATTTTTTTTCTTCACTTTCCCGCTAGATGGCTCTGCTTCGATCCCATACAAATTTGCATTTACGTAGCGAGCCCGTTATGTTACGGAAAACTCGCACTAAGCACACTGACATCTAATTGACGGCTAAAAGCACATCGAGCGCAATACATGTCAATGGGTGACTGTAACTTTCTATTGACATAGATTAGCTCAAAGCGAGAAGCCGAGCGACTGAAGCACTCTGGCTCCGTGTTGCTGCTGTTGGCCAAGAGAATGCATTCACAGTGATATCTCCTTTGATGAGGATGACTCGTTAAAAACACTAGCCGCATTTAAGGGGATTGCCTTGCCCGATGACCTTGGAGATTTGGTCCCTCTACTAGTATTTTTTAACTAAGCGCCATCTACCGACCAACGACTATACTACAATAAAACGAACTGAAGATAAAGCAAGAAAACATGTGGCACAGAGTTTTCATCGTTTTTGCCTATTTATATTCGCTCTCTGAGAGATCTTCGAATACATTTTGTTCCTATAGTTTTTGTAGTCTTGTACGAGTACCTGCCTACATGATAATAATTTATTTATTTTGAACTACACTATGCATTATGCCTGCTGATATAGGTTCTCAGTAACGGAAGTACTTAGGATGACCTAGCTTTCAACATTTATCTAATTGAGCACGGGTGCTACTACATGAAACATTCTGAAGGTCTGATGATGACCAGGTAAGTGCTTATAGGTTCTCAGTAACGGAAGTACTTAGGATGACCTAGCTTTCAACATTTATCTAATTGAGCACGGGTGCTACTACATGAAACATTCTGAAGGTCTGATGATGACCAGGTAAGTGCTTATAGGTTCTCAGTAACGGAAGTACTTAGGATGACCTAGCTTTCAACATTTATCTAATTGAGCACGGGTGCTACTACATGAAACATTCTGAAGGTCTGATGATGACCAGGTAAGTGCTTATAGGTTCTCAGTAACGGAAGTACTTAGGATGACCTAGCTTTCAACATTTATCTAATTGAGCACGGGTGCTACTACATGAAACATTCTGAAGGTCCGATGATGACCAGGTAAGTGCTTATAGGTTCTCAGTAACGGAAGTACTTAGGATGACCTAGCTTTCAACATTTATCTAATTGAGCACGGGTGCTACTACATGAAACATTCTGAAGGTCTGATGATGACCAGGTAAGTGCTTATAGGTTCTCAGTAACGGAAGTACTTAGGATGACCTAGCTTTCAACATTTATCTAATTGAGCACGGGTGCTACTACATGAAACATTCTGAAGGTCTGATGATGACCAGGTAAGTGCTTATAGGTTCTCAGTAACGGAAGTACTTAGGATGACCTAGTTGATGACCTTGTTTTAATGTTGCCATTGAGGGCCATCCATAAATTACGTCACACTAATTTCATGACTTTCTGACCCCTCCCCCTCTCTTTGTCACAGCTGGTCACATTTGTGAGACCTCCGCCCCTAGTGTGACGTCACATATTATGAATTAAGTTCCAAAATACATATACATATGTATATATACCAAATATTCGATTTTGGAATGTGACGTCACAAAATTTAGGATCCCCTCCCACCCTTGTCACACAATGTCACGCTACATCGAAACCCCCTCCCCCCTAACGTGTGACGTAATTTATGGATGGCCCTTTGCGATTGTTTCTAAATTACAATAATTAATTAATTCTATAGGAAATAAGGAGTAATCAAGGTCTTTGGTCCTGCCGAAGGAGATCAGTGTATTTTAATAAAAATAAAAAAATATATAAAAAAATATAAAAAAATAGGAAATAAGGTTATGGGGGCATCAAGAAATCTGTAGAGTTTAAATTTTCAAATATCATCATTATATCTAGCAGGTACGCGCGGTAGCGTGTCCAGCCAAGTTCAAGCTAACAGAACTGGCGATCAGTACCGCGTGTAAAATTACACGAACGATTTGGAGCCACTTTTGACCCCCTCATAACTCAAAAAGTATTCGACATAAGTCTGTAAAATTGCTCATTGCTTGAGACTTGCGAAATACATATTTGCTCCAGATTTCATAAACACACCTCAAACGGCTATTAAGATAACGTCCAAAAATCGTCATTTTTATCACTGAATGACCTGTAGATCAAAACTCTAAACTAGTTCCAGATGACCTAGAAAGTTAAAATTTGGCTTCCAGATAGGTAGTTGAGTATACAAATACAAATACCAAGGAATAAATCAGAAACGAGCAAATTTTTATAATTTTATTATAATGTGTAATATTATACGAATCATTTCGAGTTACTTTTGACCCGTTCATAATTCGAGACCTATTTCACCTAAATACATGAAATTTGGCACATTTATTAAAACCGCTTAGCTTATTTAAAATTTAAAATTTTATAGATGTGGCTAAAACTGTTTTTGATACATTAACGTTTAAAAATCCGCATTTTGGTGACTGAGTCACTGACATAGGATTAAAAACATAACCTACTTCCAGATGGCCTAGAAACTAGATATTTTGCATCAAGGTAGACTATCAGGCGTATCTAAAAGAAAAAATCAAAAAACTGAAAGTTATTGATAATTAGTGAAACAAGTGAATTAGCGGTTCCACTGTGTAGAGTAATTTTATTCTTTATTCTTTATTCTTTAATCATTGCAAACACATGTCACAATAGCACAAAATAAATACATAATTAGGTATACACACACATATTATATATCTACTTTATATTATGGTCAGAGAACACATGTAATTACCTTGTTAAGGTGTAGCAATTTGGATAGGAGAGGCAGACATTAGTTCGTATTTTGTAGTTTTGTCGTAAAAATTAAATAAAATAATAATATGTATTAATGTCATTGGCGTAGAATTATTTTTATTGTCGAAATAATATGATTTATTTTTTAATTTGTCTTATCTTTTAGGTATTCATCTACACTGTAGTAGGCTTTGTCAATGAGGAATTGTTTTATGTTTTTTATAAATTTATTATATTTTGTTTCTTTTTTTATAACATTAGGTAGGTTGTTATAGATTTTTATTGACATTGGATAGGGACCGGCACTATGCAATTTTAAATTGGATACTGTATTCTGTAGGTTAAAATTTTCATTTCGAGGTTGATAACGACGGGGGATATCCTTTTCTTGGCGATATAAAGATGGGTTTTGTCTTACAAATTTACAGAGTTCAAATATATAAATGCATGGAAGAGTCAAGATTTTTTGTTCTGTAAAGTGTTGTCTACAACTGTCTCGTTGTTTAATATTCGTAAGTATACGGATGCATTTTTTCTGTTGAATAAGCAGGTCGTGTGCGTTAGTACTATTTCCCCATAAAATGACACCGTATCTTAGCCATGCACTGGCATAGGCGTGGTATGCTGTAATTGCAGTTTTTAAATCCGTAAATCGTTTGAGTTCTCTGAGTGCGTATATAAATTTAGCAAGCTTTGTCTTAATTTTTTGTATATGGGCTTTCCAGTTTACATTTGCGTCTATTTCTATCCCTAGTAATGTGTGGGTACCTACACATTCTAACTTTATTTTATTATATGAGAAATTTATGTCTATTTGTTTTTTTTGTCGCGGTCTAAACTGCATCAATTTAGTCTTATTAAAATTAATTTCAAGGTTATGGTCGTCCATCCAATTTATTATGTCATGTATTATATTAATTAATTTTTCATTTAAATTGTCATTATTATTACAAGAAACTATAACAGAAAAGTCGTCAGCAAACATTATGCAGGGGTTATTGATAATTTTAGGTAGGTCATTAATGTAAATTAAAAACAAAACACATCCCAGTACGCTGCCTTGCGGTATAGAATTTTCAACAATTTTACAAATAATAATGGGTATATTCATTATCTATAAACACTAATAATTTCTAGACAAAAAGTAATGATATCTTATCAAAAACATAAATGTAAAATGAAAGCCAAGTTAAAAAACGATTGAGATCTAAATGGGTTCCAAGTTCAATGTAAAAAAGACTAAAATTTTAGTCACAGGGACATGCAATTCAAACTTTTAAAGCACCATGGCCGCCTATTTCTTGTACTTTGGAAAAAAGTAAGTTAGATCTATAACTCGTCTTCCAGATATATTTTTTGTTTCTGCTTGTGATTCTTCTTCAATAATCAAATCTTGTAAATCTTCTTCATCTTGTTCAACCTAAAACAAACAAACAATGCAGTGTCAAATTAAATTAGCTAGGGAAACTATCTAGTATCTAACAAATACCATAGTGTAAGCAAACAGAATAAGTTACCAGCAAAATTTGCTCTGCTCCCTCATCAACTTCCATCCCAGATAGATCGTATGTTTCTGTTAACGGCTGAAGTTCCTGATTTTGTAATTCTGAGTTTTGCTGGTTCCTGAACTGCCTGAAACATAATAATTTAAGTGAGTGAATGTAATGTTTTTGCTGCTACAGTCAGTAATAAGCCATACACAAAAATTCAAATGAGTCCAAACACGATGGTTCTACGCAGTGCCATCATTGAGATCCTTTACCCACCTTCGGAGTCCACCATCAGGTAGGTGACATCATCAGTCACCAAGGTCTCAATGAGACCTTTCAAATGAGTCCAAGCACGATAGTTCTACGTAGTGCCGTCACTGAGATCCTTTACCCACCTTCGGAGTCCACCATCAGGTAGGTGAAATCATCAGTCGCCTAGGTCTCCATGAGACCTTTCAAATGTGTCTAAGCACGATGGTTCTACGTAGTGACGTCACTGAGATCCTTTACCCATTTTCGGAGTCCACCATCAGGTAGGTGAAATCATCAGTCACCAAGGTCTTAATGAGACCTTTCAAATGAGTCCAAACACGATGGTTCTACGTAGTGGCGTCACTGAGATCCTTTACCCATTTTCGGAGTCCACCATCAGGTAGGTGAAATCATCAGTCAATAAGGTCTTAACGAGACCTTTCAAATGAGTCCAAACACGATGGTTCTATCTAGTGCCGTCACTGAAATCCTTTACCCACCTTCGGAGTCCACCATCAGGTAAGTGACATCGGCAGCCACCAAGGTCTTAATGAGACCTTTCAAATGAGTCCAAACACGATGGTTCTATCTAGTGCCATCACTGAGATCCTTTACCCACCTTCGGAGTCCACCATCAGATAAGTGACATTATCTGTCACCAAGGTCTTAATGAGACCTTTAAAATGAGTCCAAACACGATGGTTCTATCTAGCGCCGTCATTGAGATCCTTTACCCACCTTCGGAGTCCACCATCAGGTAGGTGACATCGTGAGCCACCAAGGTCTTAATGAGAGCTTTCAAATGAGTCCAAACACGATGGTTCTATCTAGTGCCGTCACTGAAATCCTTTGCCCACCTTCGGAGTCCACCATCAGGTAAGTGACATCTTCAGTTACCAAGGTCTTAATGAAACCTTTAAAATGAGTCCAAACACGATGGTTCTATCTAGTGCCGTCACTGAGATCCTTTACCCACCTTCGGAGTCCACCATCAGGTAGGTGACATCGTGAGCCACCAAGGTCTTAATGAGAGCTTTCAAATGAGTCCAAACACGATGGTTCTATCTAGTGCCGTCACTGAGATCCTTTACCCACCTACGGAGTTCACCATCAGGTAGGTGACATCATCAGTCACCAAGGTCTCAATGATACCTTTCAAATGAGTTCAAACACGATGGTTCTACGTAGTGCCGTCACTGAGATCCTTTACCCACCTTCGGAGTCCACCATCAGGTAGGTGACATCGTCAGCCACCAAGGTCATAATGAGAGCTTTCAAATGAGTCCAAACACGATGGTTCTATCTAGTGCCGTCACTGAGATCCTTTACCCACCTTCGGAGTCCACCATCAGGTAGGTGACATCATCAGTCACCTAGGTCTCCATGAGACCTTTCAAATGAGTCTAAGCACGATGGTTCTACGTAGTGACGTCACTGAGATCCTTTACCCATTTTCGGAGTCCACCATCAGGTAGGTGAAATCATCAGTCACCAAGGTCTTAATGAGACCTTTCAAATGAGTCCAAACACGATGGTTCTACGTAGTGGCGTCACTGAGATCCTTTACCCATTTTTGGAGTCCACCATCAGGTAGGTGAAATCATCAGTCACCAAGGTCTTAATGAGACCTTTCAAATGAGTCCAAACACGATGGTTCTATCTAGTGCCGTCACTGAAATCCTTTACCCACCTTCGGAGTCCACCATCAGGTAAGTGACATCTTCAGTTACCAAGGTCTTAATGAAACCTTTAAAATGAGTCCAAACACGATGGTTCTATCTAGTGCCGTCACTGAGATCCTTTACCCACCTTCGGAGTCCACCATCAGGTAGGTGACATCGTCAGCCACCAAGGTCTTAATGAGACCTTTCAAATGAGTCCAAGCACGATGGTTCTATCTAGTGCCGTCACTGAGATCCTTTACCCACCTTCGGAGTCCACCATCAGGTAGGTGACATCGTCAGCCACCAAGGTCTTAATGAGACCTTTCAAATGAGTCCAAACACGATGGTTCTATCTAGTGCCATCACTGAGATCCTTTACCCACCTTCGGAGTCCACCATCAGATAAGTGACATTATCTGTCACCAAGGTCTTAATGAGACCTTTAAAATGAGTCCAAACACGATGGTTCTATCTAGTGCCGTCATTGAGATCCTTTACCCGCCTTCGGAGTCCACCATCAGGTAGGTGACATCGTGAGCCACCAAGGTCTTAATGAGAGCTTTCAAATGAGTCCAAACACGATGGTTCTATCTAGTGCCGTCACTGAGATCCTTTACCCACCTACGGAGTCCACCATCAGGTAGGTGACATCATCAGTCACCAAGGTCTCAATGATACCTTTCAAATGAGTTCAAACACGATGATTCTACGTAGTGACGTCACTGAGATCCTTTACCAACCTTCGGAGTCCACCATCAGGTAGGTGACATCATCAGTCACCAAGGTCTCCAAAAGCCTTTTCAAATGAGTCCAAACACGATGGTTCTATCTAGTGCCGTCACTGAGATCCTTTACCCACCTTCGGAGTCCACCATCAGGTAGGTGACATCGTCAGCCACCAAGGTCATAATGAGAGCTTTCAAATGAGTCCAAACACGATGGTTCTATCTAGTGCCGTCACTGAGATCCTTTACCCACCTTCGAAGTCCACCATCAGGTAGGTGACATCATCAGTCACCAAGGTCTCAATGATACCTTTCAAATGAGTTCAAACACGATGGTTCTACGTAGTGACGTCACTGAGATCCTTTACCAACCTTCGGAGTCCACCATCAGGTAGGTGACATCATCAGTCACCAAGGTCTCCAAAAGCCTTTTCAAATGAGTCCAAACACGATGGTTCTACGTAATGCCGTCCCTGAGATCCTTTACCCACCTTCGGAGTCCACCATCAGGTAGGTGACATCATTAGTCACCAAGGTCTCCATGAGACCTTTCAAATGAATCCAAACACGATGGTTCTACGTAGTGCCGTCACTGAGATCCTTTACCCACCTTCGGAGTCCACCATCAGGTAGGTGAAATCATCAGTCACCAAGGTCTTAATGAGAGCTTTCAAATGAGTCCAAACACGATGGTTCTACGTAGTGCCGTCACTGAGATCCTTTACCCACCTTCGGAGTCCACCATCAGGTAGGTGACATCATTAGTCACCAAGGTCTCCATGAGACCTTTCAAAAATTCAAATGAATCCAAACACGATGGTTATACGTAGTGCCGTCAATGAGATGCTAATACCCACCTTCGGAGTCCATCATCATATTAGGTCTCCATCTGCCGCGGCGCCGTCAAACGAAATTCTCAAGATAGCTAAAACGTTAAAAAAATAAACACACTAGAAATAATGTACTCAATAGGGTAGGTACTTACCAATAGTTTTGGAGAGCTCGGTCACATTTCACTTACATTTATTCATTATATTAGCCACAGTCAGTCTTACTCTATGATAGGGTCAATAAACTAAACGAAATTATAATCTACTTTACATATATTTACAAACTTAATTTTTATTGTTCTTTTACGAAATATTTATATTTGTACTATTTACAATATGACTTCATTCAAAAATTTTTCAAAACGTGAGGTTTTAGTTTTTATTTGGAAAAAATAGCGCGCGTACAATCCACCCGTCACAAGAGTCATCGAGACACTGATGTATCGCGTTCCGAGAGTCCCGGGCACGCGACGCAGGGCTTAGCGGGGGCGCTCCAGCGGGGTACTGGTGAAGTTTTGGGTTTTTAATCATTTTTTCAAAATATTAAAATAATTAAGAAAAAAAAAACCATACAAATTGTGAAACACGTCATTACATATTTTTTAGTACAATATTCATGCCGAACTATTTAACCGTTACAGAGAACATTTACAATTTAGGTTGAAGAAGGACCTATTTAACAAATTTTTTTCCCAATATTTGGGAGAGGTTATTAAAATTTTAAATAATAGAATATCATTGTGATGACCTTCAGTATACCATATATTTTT
This sequence comes from Thymelicus acteon, assembly GCA_951805285.1. Taxonomy (NCBI): domain Eukaryota; kingdom Metazoa; phylum Arthropoda; class Insecta; order Lepidoptera; family Hesperiidae; genus Thymelicus; species Thymelicus acteon. The sequence continues at coordinate 228,672 of OX638227.1, read as the reverse complement.
TATATGGAAATCGCACAAAAGGATTCATCTACAATCTTCTTCAAACTTACAGTATTTTTGAGATTTGAGCGAGCCAATCCCCTTAATTAAATACACTATCCAACAAGCCAAACTGAGGACTCGAAGAGAACATAAGGTTCGTCTATTACGAAATTACTCAAAACAAATTTTGCACATTCAAGGTTGGTGTAATTATGATTGATTTCGCAGTATTTTCAGCGTCGCGTCGGTAACCGCGGCTCGTGCGTAGTCCCTGGCTCCTTGCGCAGCCACTGTCGGCGGTCGCCATGTGGATATTATGCTACGAAACATTTGCGCACGCGCCTGTCATTAGCTAATGAAAAAAACATGCTTTAAAATTACAGAATTTCGATGACATAATGTTAACTTTTTTCACGTTGAAATAAAACATTTTTTCGCTTGGCAAATCGTTCACGTCGACGGAGAAAAGCGTTAAATAATTTAACATGTCAGCTGACGTGATGATTAAGTGTTACCTTGATCTTGGAACGATATTTAAGACTTGTATCTTCTCGTTGTAAATAAAAGTGAGTCCTAATGCAGTACGATAAGGTTCAGGAGGCCTCGGCAATGGGTGCCCCAGTGTCGGATGTCCTCTGAGAGCTCCAGAGGCGCAGGGGCGCAGGGGCGCAGGGGTGAAGGGCGCGCTGCCACGTCGCCCGTCGGTGACGTCGGCCAGCTCCGACCGTACGAGCTTCACATACATTAGCGAATGTCATGGATAACTGCCAGATATGTAGTTCTCGCGGTGTCTGTCACTGACTGAGATAATTGATTTTTAAGAAGAACGACAACTATTATTTCTGTTTATAAATATGTATGATGTATCGCGCTGAGAGCCTGCCTCGTTGGCTGTATGATTTGAAACAGAGTGTTTAAATTGACTAATTCTTTATACAAATAGTTATCAGTTAAAATTTTCGTTAGTTGAAATATTGATCGGAGATCGACACAGCTTATTAATTTAAGTAATTGCATTAATTTTAACAGGTTTATAAGGTTTGTAAATATACATTTTATTATAGTACATTTAGTTTAAGATATTTTTATATAGTAAGTTATAGAATTTTTATTACGTAGCCTATTTTTTTTAATTAATTTGTTACTTGATTAAAAATTACAATCATCAGTCAGTCAATCAATACTGACTGTTGATTGTAAAACTGGTAACAGCTTGCACTCTTGTGCTGATTCTAATGGCTTAATATTATTTCCAACATCGTCGAAGGCGTGAAGTCTGCCATACACCACACAGCGCTGCAGCGGTCGGTCAGCGCAGCCGGGGCCGAGCTCCTCTCATCCAGGACAACACCGGAGATCAGCAGCGGACACGTATCTTTTGTGATGTTCCGTCGAACTTCGATGCGACTATCATCATGCGACGGTCATTTTGATGTCTAATGGATGGGATATTTTGAAGGTAATACCGAACCGAGTGGAGTCGAACCCGACAGTACCGCCGGCGGCCATTATCGATATTACTTAAGTTAGTTGATAGCTGGACTGTAACTAATGGGCACCCTCGACCACCTCACCACCTCACCCGCTACTGATCGCCTTCGTGCTCATTGCATTTTGAATCTAAATCACTAACGACAGCCTTTGAAATCCTTTGCAGTTCGAATCTCGTTGGAACTCATGTTTAATATCACATAATTATGGATAAGACGCATTACAATCGATAAGTTAACCTAAACAGAACCTTTTACAAACATTAATTAATTACAACGAAGACGATCAATATTAACCGCAACTATAAACAGCTAGTGCTATAAATAGATTCCTGTACAACTAAATAAGTTCGTCACGTCCAAAAGCCACACGAAGAGAGAAAACCCGCTCGTCGTTCCTCTTTATGCAGCGCCGCGGCGCCGCTCGACCCATTCTAAAGACTACTAAGCAGTAGGGTGTTCATAATCTTATGTTTATACTGCACATGTCGGATGGAGTCCGAGACACCACATGTATGAGTTTGTAACAATTTTGTTCTATTTACGTCCTGCTTTAAGTTGCTTTATCAATTTTAATACTACATACATCTTAGTCCATCATCCATCCATCCGTCAGTCTTCTGCGGGACATGCATTGGCTCCTCCTAATTTGCGGTAATCTGACCGGTTTTAGAACCGATGAATCCAACAGATCTTAGGCTCATTTTTCCGAGACGTGGTCTCCATTCGAGGACCTTTTCATTACATATACATCTGAGTGTAAACAATGGACATACTGAATGCTATGTGACTGTTGTTAGCGAGCTGCAAGCTGCCCCCCTCCCCCCCCTCCTCCCCCCATTCCTACGTTAATCCAGTAGTGTAATGAAGCGCGCGAATTAATATTACGAGTTAAATGTAGAACATCTCCTGCAGATTGCTTTCAACGGCGCTAAGATGCCGCCGTCATGTTGTGTACCAACATTAAGGACGGGGTGGACGAGAAGCATCTTTGATTATAATTTATACGACATGAAATATCAAGGTAATAAGCAGAAACTAAAATCAAACTTTACTTGGAGTAACTTGTGGCTAACGGTAAGCTAGCTGACCAATTGTTACATTTTCCGTTTCAATTTAAAAGAAAATTAATTTATTTCGTCTACATTTTCGGACACTATACATATAAGATAAAAATTTTTAGAACAGATATTTTATTACCCTATCTTGTTCATGGGTGAATTTCCCAAGTGCATTTTTGAGACGGCGAGGTTGAAAATTAATGTGTGGAGGTAAACTACAATTATGCATAAATTTATATAGGTAGTTTAAATAGTGATCTACATGACAGTAAAGTATTCAGATGTATTTGATACATAGATTCTTAATAAAAAAATATCTAAGACCTAAAATCTAATTCCGGTGTACTGTCCGACCTCCATTTATTTACATATTTTATTAATTTAATTTTTTTTGGTAAGTAAATTTTATTAAAAAGGAATGTTTTTTAGAAATACATTAAATAACACAACTAATATATATTTACCGAGTAATTTAAGATAGTGCAACAGCTCTTAAAACATCTTTTAAAAATGTCCTACAAAAAAAAGCAATACCGGTGGCGCATTTTGTATACTTCATAACTTGTTACGACACGATTTGGAAGACACCTTACTGGCTCTCCCCGCACCGTTCAGTTATGCTCTTGCAAACTGCGTGTTAGGATGACCGACTGGCTACGTAATTTTCCTGCCAAACACGTAAGTACTCACTGCGATGGCGCAGGAATACAAAATCATCCAATTCCGATGTCATGTATATTAGTAAAAGTACAAAGCAGATTGTCAAGAAATTTTATGGAGGCTTCCATTAAAGGTTTTCAGTCATAATTGTGAAATAAAAGTTAACCTGTGAATAACGGTGTTCTTTAAAATTCAAGTTTTGACTCTAATTCTAAGTCCGGTGGCCTAATCTCGGTGGCTCCGGTGGCAAACCAAAGCGCATAGGGACGTGTATAGACCAGTGCCGATAATTTTTGAAACGAAAAAAAATAGTCGTAGGATGAAACCCATTGCAAAAGGAAGAGAATATAACGAAAATTAAAGGCAAAATAATTTACGGGCGATCTAAGGTCGGGAAGTGGGGGAGGGGGGGTTCAAGGGTCTCTCTCTTCAGTCAGGCCTCATTACTGAGGATTGTGATTCTGACGCGAAGCTTTTTCAATAGTTTGTCTCCACTTATGACGATCGGTAGCTTGATGGAGTGCCTTGCTGGCTGGTATCTCCAGATGTTTGGCTACCTGATCCGACCATCTCTTAGGACTGCGGCCCCGCGGTCTCTTGCCCTCAATTTTGCCTGTCACCATCAATTTCTCTATATTTTCATGTGGTCTCCTTGCAATATATGTCCAAAGTATTTGAGAATACGGTGCAGGCAAATGCTGGAAAGTCTTGGGGATTAGTGTATTTTCAGTTCCTTGAGGACAGAGATATTAGTACGGTGAGCTGTCCAGGGGATTCTTAGTAAGCGGCGCCAGCACCACATTTCGAACGCATCCACTCTTTTTCTGTCTGTGGCTTTTAGGGTCCACGATTCCGCGCCATATGAAAATATGGAAAAGACAAGTGTACGAACTAAGTGGACTTTTGTACGGTTAGACATGTTTCTGTCTTTTTTTATTTATATTGTCTTTTTTTGTTTCTGTATTTTGTTTAGCTGGGTCATACCCGTTTTAGCCATTGCTATGCGTCGTCGTATTTCTGGCTCACAACTGCCCTTATTGTTGATGACGGACCCAAGGTACTGGAATTCTTCCACAATTTCGAAGCCGTCAAGTAGATTGGTTTGTCGGAGACTGTTCAGGCGGTCGATTATCATTATTTTAGTCTTGTTTTTATTTATTGCGAGACCTGCCTTTAAACTTGCTGTTTCCAAACGCTGTAGGAGTTCCTTCATTTCAGCTTCCGAAGAAGCGAAAAGAGTAGTATCATCGGCATAGCGCCATCATTTTAACGCGCATCGGTTTAACTCCACCAATTTTTATGCCACCCTTCCATTCCTGTAAGGCTTCGCGTATGATATATTTGCCGTATATGTTAAATAGGATAGGGGAGATGACACAACCTTGACGAACTCCTCTCTCAAAGTAGAAGGGATCAGATGTAATGGGCCCAAGCTTTACGGTACCAAACCCGGTCTCGTACAGTTTGCGTATTAGCGTTGTTAGATGACGAGGATGACGAGGGTAAAAAATAGTTTATCTCAATTTCCGGCAAAACTACAAGTCCTATAGAAAAAAGTTAAATAGCAATGTTGTAAGTAATAAAAAGATTTACAACTTTTTTATTTACACTTTTTTACATAATATCAAAATGTATGTGAAAAATTCAAATAATCAAGTTTTTGGTTTTTATTTTTATCTTTTACAAAAAAAAAAAATTTCACGAAATTTAGTGAAAATGAAACGACAACTATTTTCGCAAAAAAAAATCGGATTCGAGTTTTTAATTTTTTTTTGTCAATCATTGTGTACAATTTTGAGCTATTTATTAACATTTACACTTTAATTAATCGAAAAACGTAAGATTCCATGTTAACTTGTTAGACAGAAAAATTACAAATCCATAAAACATAAAGATTGCAAAAAACATGCGAAAATAGTTGTCGTTTCATTGCATTTTCGGAGAACATTTACCATAGTAGTTTATAGTTAGTAGTTATAGTAGTAGTAGTTAGTAGTTTTTGACGTGAGAATTTTCGATTAAAATTAGGTTGCTTTTTCGATATTAAGTCATAATAAGATGAAAAAAGAAATATTTTAAATCAAAAAAATTACAGTATGTTAAGGACATACAAAGGTAAGTTTTCACTAAATTTCGTGATTTTTTTATAAAAGATAAAAATAAAAAACCAAAAAATTGGTTATTTGAATTTTTCACATAAATTTTGAGGTTATGTAAAAAGTGTAAATACAAAAGTTTTAGATATTTTTATTACCTACAACTTTGTCATTTAACTTTTTCCATAGGACTTGTAGTGTTGCTGGAAATCGAGATAAACCGTTTTTTACCCTTAAACCCCCCCTCCCCCTTCCCGACCTCAGATCGTCCGTAAATTATTTTTCCTTTAATTTTTGTTATATCCTCTTCCTTTTGCAATGGGTTTCATCCTATTATTATTTTTTTCACTTTTTACCGTTTTTGAAACTATCGGCACTGGTCTAATAGGCCACAGAAACACAAGCGTGTCTAATCACCGCTTAAAGGAGTCCGTTCATCTAGACTCCTACTCTTCAAAATGTATCTTTAAAGTATTAAAATATGATCTTGCCTTTATTATTTCTCATTGGCATAATTAATTTCGGTGGATCAGATTCTAATTCCAGTGGTCCTAATTTTGGTGGCATTTGACAATGTAATTTGAAAATATCTCCGGAACTAATAATTTTTTTTTCGATCTCTACTATGTGACTAATTATTACTACTATTTACATATTATTTATGCCAAATAAAATGTATTAGAAACAGCAGGTTTAAATTTAATCAATTTCGGTGGCTCGGATTTTAATTCCGGTGGTCCTTTAATAATTTCGGTGGCATTTGATAATTTCAAATGGAAATATCTCATTAACTAACAAAAATTTTTTGATCTCTAGTATATGATTAAATAGTACTAATATTTACCTATTATTTAAGCCAAAAAAATTTATCAGAAACAGCAAATTTAAATTCGCCACTGTAATTAGGCAAAATTCGTGTTTGTTGAAATTCACCCTCATAAACTAATTCGTTTTGAAAGGACTACCGAATAACGAATGTAAAATGTGTCACAATATATATTAGATAATGTTTTGTATGTTAAGAAATATTACGATAGTTTTCTTAAGAAGAGTGAAATCCACATTATTAATACGAGGAACAAGGCTAAACTGATTGTACCAAATTTTAGACTATGTAAAATTGGTGGCTCGTTCATGGGTACATGTGTAAAGATTTATAATAAAATTCCATCGAAATTTACAGAAATGCCTTACCTTAAATTTAAAACTTATATTAAAAGCATAATTTTAAAGACAAGACTGCTCGGACATGAGTTTTATGAATATAAATTGTAGTAGATGATAAGTGCTATCTGTAACTGTGAGCAGGAAAAGAACAAACCCGGTAGTTTCTTGCTGCTTCTTCTCCCGGGCCCTCTCACAGTAGGGCCTTGTTGAAGCATTGGCGTTGCTTGCATGACTTTCAAAAAGTGTTTGTAAACAAAACCAATTTTGAATAAAAACATTTCTTTGATTTGATTTGAAAACTCTACACTTCTTGTTACTGGGATTGACAAAATACAGAGTAACAAGATAAGTATTTTATACTTATCTGGCCATGTCGGAATTGCTCCTCCTTTCAACAAATCCCCGTTCAATCTTGTGCGCCTTCCATTTCGGCGATAGGCTAGCAGGAGAACAGTTTAATTGATTCTAATCTGTCTCGAAACAAAAGTAAAGCAAGAAACGGAAGCGGAATACGGTTTCCAATCAAGTCGGTATTATGTGGATCGGAGTTTCGCAGCGGCAGAGTAGCGGCCTTATCCGAGTTTAATCAGGGATCGGCTTTCGGCAGTGAATTGAATTATCGTCGGAGTGATATACGGCCAATAGTCGTAACGTGCTCGTGTCGCCCGGGCGACCGGGGCGCGCGGGGCCGAGCGGGGCCGAGCGGGGCCGAGCGGGGCCGAGCGGGGCGCGGGCGGTCGGCGGCGGTATCTTAGCGCTCCGCTCGCTGTACTTGTACTCTAGTGGTTCAGTGCCATCGCTAACAGCTGCCAGCTCTCTCTCCTCGCGGATGGCTCGCAGACCGCACTGGACACGGTGCTCCGTTAATGACACTCGAATTCATAAAATCTCAAAAACATGGCGTACGTTTATAGAAACGTAAATTTTCTCACCATGGCACCTTAGAGATGTCTACACTAAGCATATTTGGTGTATTTTGTGACAACAACTGTGACACCAACCTTTGGTATGGGAGCGCTTATAGTATAACAAGAACGGGATTCCTGTCTGATTTTAAATTGTAATGTCTTCGAAATTTCAATAGTAAATAATAATTCAGTATTGGTTAGAAGAAGAGAACAATAACAATCTTAAGTAGATATTCTACTTAAGTAGTTACGTCAATATCGGGATTGAAGTGATGACTCAGTACATCCAAGTCGAAGGACTCCTCTGTTTCCACCAGCTGTCGATCTCGACCTGCCCGCACTTGTTGCCCAAATCTAGAGCTCAAAAAGTATAAGCTAATTCAGGTCCTTAACTTTTTTTAAAGCACACAAAATGCTCCAACCATTTAAATGACGATTCGGATATTCCAACGCTAAAACTTACTTAACTAAAATGCCAGAGAGGCGCATTCGAGAAGACGAGGGCCCGTATCGCCAGGGTGTTGCTGCGTGAGGCCGTGAGGGAGTCTCGACGCATGAGTGATTTGCATAACGACGCGAGAATCTCCTTAATTAATAACCATTAGGAGGAGAATGGGGCGAGGAGCGGCAACATCCGCCCTTCGTTACGAGAGACTTCATCAAAGATACTCGCGGAGATCTGAGGCGCTCTCTATTTGCATTTTTACGAACATCTGAGCTCCCCGCGCTCCCCGCGCCCCCGCCCCGCCCCACGCCCCCGCCGGAACACAATCATAAAAGCGATCTGCGGGATATGAAGGAGAAAAATATATAATAAAATGGTGCCACGAGCATTAACTGTAATTGTTTTGTAAAAATGTGGCGCGCATCGTTAACGCCCGCCCACCCCTTCCCGCTCGCCCCCACCCCCTGTTGCTAGCCGATTTATCTTAATATAACGTTGTTTGTCCGCGATGTACTCCTAATCAAACTTGCACACCGTGTGCAGTTTGATCCAATGTGAAAGATAGGATAACGTTTTTAGAAGAATAACGTTTTTAGAAGGATAAAGTTTTAAGGAAGTTTTAATAAAAAAAAACTTTTGACAGAACGAAGTCTGTCCGGGCAGCTAGTATGTTTTTATGTAGGTATCTTCTTATGTTGATAACCGTAAGCTATCGGACGCGAAACAGTGCTTACTTAGTGTGTCACCAACGTGTTGTCGGCCGCGCAGGTCGCTGGACGCTGGACGCTGGACGCTGAACGTACTGTTTAAGGATATACTTTAAAAATATGGTTGATTTTCCCTAACTCTGTGTTATGTATGTTATTTACTATGGCACCATCGCCTCCCACCTTTTAGACAGCAGGGAATACCGCAGGCAGAAGACGGCAGCTTAAACTTTCTCTTAAACACTCTTGGCCACATAGGCACATTATACAATAATTAGAATCTCTATCTCATCAGAACCTCTATTACCAACCACCGAGATGCCATGGGACGTCTCCACTACAAAGTCGAAATAATAATTCGTAAAGTTCCAAACGTTTCCGTCCTATGCCCGCAGCTGGCAGCTACTGTCCACACTCCACGCCGCGCTCCGCGACGAATGAAACTTGTGTTCCGCTACATTTACCGACCGGGGACCGCACGTGCGCACCCGGCAACTGTCCTTAGCAGGCAGAGAAACGCTCCGCTCTCGCTGCTACCCGCAGTACCCGCACCCGACCGCCCCAGGAAATATACAAGTTATTTATTTGCCGAAACCCCGGCCCCGGCGAGCGCGAGCAATATGGCGAGAATTATGTAGCGTAGCCTTCTACGACTCGGAAGAAGTGTTAACCACTTTTCTTTAGTTACACAAAATGCTTCGTCATAATGTTTCGATTCGATTTCATTTCGTCTTTATGTGTTGATGTTTGACTTTCAGTTCAGAAAGACATGAGCCATTCGTAAGAAATCATCACCCTCTGACAGATTTTTTTTGTAAAAGGTTTTATAAAAGGTGACTTGAGCTTCATTTTCAGCTTAAATCTTCACGATTACGATTTCTTCTCACATAATAATATGATAAAATTGCATAATTTAAAATTATTTTCCTTACTACATTTTGTGTTTGTCGTTGTGTGACAATATCGTTACAGTCACCGTTTACGCTAATATAATTAATTAAAAAAAAACCCCACTACGTAAAAAAAATAAAAAGAAAAAAACAAGCCCAGTAGTTCAGAATGTTGTTAAAAGTAATATTGAACAACTAAACCAGAGAAGGATTAACAGTCGGGACCCATTCTTCAACCAATCAAATTTAATCTTGTTTGTGTTTTTGTTTTTTTTTATAATTATTATTTTTTTATTTCGTAATTTTTAGTTAGGATTCATTGACTTTTTTTTAGACGAAAAAAATCATATGTTGTCATTTAATTAAAGGGGTTAATAAATTAGCGAGAATGAATGTTACCGCCTTCTTTGTTCTCCCACTGCCCTAAGGTTGACTGGCAGAGAATGCTTTTAGTATTAAGTCCGCCTTTTGTTCCATCGTAATATGTGTAAGGCTTAGATGAAGGAATGAAAGGCAGATAACGTCGTTCGAATATGACGTAAGCCTACCAAGAATAATACAAAATAAAAAACTAATACAATCTCGTGTCACTACTAAAGAAAGCGTCAAATTGCATGAACATCGCAATTGTCAAAATTTATTAAATAATTTTATCAGTTATAATGCCGTCTTGCATTTTTAAACAATTTAAAAGTAGTTCGCAAAATCAAAGAAAAGAAGATGGAATATCTTTTCACAGGTATCTGTTCATTATTTTATTATTTATTTATAATAATATTTTTGCGGTTTGCTCGGAACACAAAACTTCGACAATTATTCATTTGTATACCAGCTTTATGTGAAAATCGGTTACCCTAAATTTGGGGAAATATGCATGAGCTATTTGAGCACTGGTCGATTTATAAATGTATGTCGAAATAAATATATTTAAAAAGTAAATATTTGTATTTATTTAAACCTTAAAAATCAAGAAATACAGCCAATGCATAAACACCTATCGCTGGGATATTATAACCGGGTTAATTGAAAATGTCACGTTTGCCCACGATAAAATGCATGATTGAAAGAAAATATTATATTATATTTTAGTTTCTGTTTTTAGTTTAGCCTACTCACTAAAATGATTTCAATTATAATTTTGCAGATTGCCGACAGCTGCTATTACAAGAGAAAAAAAAATGCACTTTGCCTCGTCTTTTATTATGCGTACCACAAATGACTGGAATTAATTGTCCGCGTGGGTGTTCCCGTCAGATTATAATGTGGGTGTCTTCAAGTCAAGAGTGAATAGGCTTCTACTAAGTTAGTGTGATTTACCATCCACGACTTCATTATCGCTTACCATCTCAGGTGGTTCTGTGGTCAAACACTAACTTATTCTGCATAAAAAAGTCCATAGGTTAATTAAGGCAATTAAATATATTTAAGTATTATTTTATATTAAAAGAACATTTACATATATTTTGATAAGTGTACTTTTTGATAACTAGTGATGAAATTAAAATCAATTATGATTATCACATTAATTTATTACAACGTTAATTTTTGTCTGGTTTTCTATGCATTTGTTCCTCCTATCTCAGGAACGGCTTAATAAAAGATTCGGTTTTCACTGACGTATTGTAATGAGTTTGGGTTAACATTTAGTGTTTGTTTTATTTGAATCGGTTTACAAATAAAAAAATCACGACAATTTAAAGAATACCATCCCTACTTTTATTGACTGTGGGCTTACCGAAGCGAAGCAAGGGCGTTCACTAGACTAGTAATAAATAATTTGCCAATTTAATTGTGCATAATGTGTTAAGTTGGAAATATGTCAAACAACATTTACAAAATTGCGGGAGTTTGTGACTTTTCATTTGGCATCCTCACACACACAAAGAATTACGTGTCCATACGGTGCCACTGCTAGTTGACATTAAGGTTGTCACGCACACATAGCGAAAAAGTGACTTCACGTCATTCGTTACATTTCTTTGCGAATGTTCCATCTGCCTTTTATTTCCATCATCTGAGGTGTAAGGTTCAATAAAGAATAAATAAATTGTTTAAACAACTTTAAATCGTTATAATTATATCCTAAACTTTTACTTAAAATAAAAATCATAAAAGTAAACTAAAAATCGTTATTGAATACCTATTGTAATATAAATGCGAGCCCTCAGCTTGCTATGACTTTAATGGAATCATGTGTTGAAAAATGCCTGACTTCATTTAGCTTCAAATACATTAATTCCAATACAATTATAAAGACTTTTAAGTCTATAAAGATCAAGAAGTCAGGTGATCTCTGGGGTCTCTCTACTATGATAATAAAACCAATAATTAATTCCATAGCGCCACATCTAAGTCACATTTTCAATAAATGTATTGACGAAGGTAGCTTCCCCAATCTAATGAAACATGGCAAATTAATCCCTCTATTTAAATCTGGAGATAAAAGCGACCCCACTAATTTCAGACCCATCTCAATGTTACCAGTCCTTAGTAAAATATTTGAAAAAGTTATTTATAACCAGCTGCTGTCTCATTTCTACTTAAACAAGTTGTTTCATGTTAATCAGTTCGGTTTTTCAAGAGGAAAAAATACCACTGATGCAGGTATAGCACTCCTTAAGCAAATTTTTGATGCGTGGGAGTGTAAGCAGGATGCCATTGGTATTTTTTGTGATCTCTCGAAGGTGTTCGATTGCGTTGATCACAATATACTGATAAATAAACTTAGACATTATGGTGTCTCAACACAATCAGTTGGCCTTATAAAATCTTACCTATCCGACCGTATCCAAAAAGTAGTTATTAATGGCAAGGAGTCCCCAGGAGCACACATTACCATGGGAGTGCCCCAAGGATCAATATTAGGACCCCTGTTATTTTTAATATACATCAATGATCTTCCTTATTTCACAAGGGACTTGTGTGAAACTGTATTGTTTGCAGATGATACCTCATTACTTTTTAAAGTTGATAGGAGAAAAAAATGTTTTGACGATGTAAATAATACTGTTTCCCAAGTATTGCAATGGTTTACATGTAACAACCTAATGTTAAATGCTAGTAAAACGAAATGTATGAAATTCACTTTACCAAATGTAAAACAGGTACCCACTCAAATAGTTATAAATAAGGAAGTACTTGACCTTGTAAATTCAACAAAATTCCTTGGCCTTGCCATAGATTCACGATTACAATGGAGTCCTCATATTGAAGCCTTGTCTGGGAGACTGAGTTCAGCTGCTTACGCGGTTAAGAAAGTAAGGCTCTTAACTGACGTAGAAACAGCACGGTTAGTTTATTTTAGCTACTTTCATAGTGTTATGTCCTATGGTCTGTTGTTGTGGGGCTCAGCTGCAGATATTGAGTCTATATTTATTTTACAGAAAAGAGCAGTCCGTGCCATTTACAACCTCAGGCCTAGGGACTCGCTTAAGGATCTCTTTAAGGAAATTAATATTTTAACTGTGGTGTCACAATATATATTGGATAATGTTTTGTATGTTAAGAAATATTACGATAGTTTTCTTAAGAAGAGTGACATCCACAATATTAATACGAGGAACAAGGCTAAACTGATTGTACCAAATTTTAGACTATGTAAAACTAGTGGCTCGTTCATGGGTACATGTGTAAAGATTTATAATAAAATTCCATCGAAACTTACAGAAATGCCTTACCTTAAATTTAAAACTCATATTAAAAGCATTCTTATGACGAAAGGATATTATAAATTAGATGATTATTTTAAAGACAAGACTGCTTGGACATGAGTTTTATGGATATAGATTTTAGTAGATGATAAGTGCTATCTGTAACTGTGAGCAGGAAAAAAACAAACCCGGAAGTTTCTTGCTGCTTCTTCTCCCGGGCCCTCTCACAGTAGGGCTTTGTCTGAAGCATTGGCATAACTTGCATGACTTTCAAAAAGTGTTTGTAAACCAAACCAATTTTGAATAAAAACATTTGATTTGATTTGATTTGATTTGATTCAACGATACTCGATAGGAGGTTTTGAGAAAAAGAATTTTGAAGACAATTTTGCTGAAAAAATCGGCCATTTTTTTCAATTTGATATACCCAGTGTCACTCTCACAACTAAAACTAATCTAACGGCACCTCTCAAGCTGAATTTCAATTTCACCAACTGAATTTACTTTGACATTAAAAAAAACCCGCCTGCTATCAAAAAAGCTGTTATGATAATATAATTAATATAATTTTTTAACCGACTTCAAAAAAAGGAGGAGGTTCTCAATTCGACTGTATTTTTTTTTATGTTTGTTACCTCAGAACTTTGGACTGGGCGAACCGATTTTGATGATTGTTTTTTTAATTGAAAGCTGGTGGCTGTCATGTGGTCCCACATAAATTTTATTGAGATCTGACAATGGCGTCCATGAGAAAACCACATAAGTCGTAAATTTGTGTTAAGATGTGCGCGACAAATTGACGAATAACTCAATATCACGCCAACCGATTTCGATGATTCTTTTTTTAATCGAAAGCAGGTGCTTGTCATGTGGTCTCACATAAATTTGAACGAGATCTGAAAAGTAGTTTTTGAGACTTTGAAGTCGGTTATTTTTTGTTAGTAAAATTTAGATTATTGAGATCGTTACAGTGAGCTCTTTAATTTGATACCCAATATGCATTATTTGATTTATTTTTATTTTTTGATACTTCAAACAATGGCATCTCACAGCCACCATATTTGTTTTTTTAATTTCACTTATCTAAGAACACTTGGGTTAACAAGACGAATCTAACGATATCTTAATTATATATGAATCCATTCAGTGGGTTGGAAGATACGAGGTAATAATGAATATTAGATGCATACAAACATACATACATACATACAATGATGTTGTACGTATAACATACAAGATACGCGCGAAAAACATAACCCTTCCTGGCAGTCGGGTAAAAACAAAACGTTTTTATGCGTGTGAAAAAGTCACGACTCACGCGGCAAGATGGCTGCTTTGATAACATTTAGCATTTAGCTGTCGTTGTCGTTTATTACGAAACACGACAAATCCCAATTCCGCCTCCCACAACGGTCCACAGAGTACTTAATCACTATGCAACGGTCAGCGGGCCGGACTGTAGGTAGGTAGCGTCGGTACTGAAGAACTGTGTGACCGCGGCCGGGCTGTCACGGCTGTCACATGTCACGTGTCAAACGTCGCCTGTCACCGTGACAGCTAGTGGAGCGCTGGTCACTTAGCTAATTGTATGCGACATCTTCGGACAGCGGAGCGGACAGAAGCCGGCTTGCGGACGGCGCGGCGGCGCGGCGTGTATGCCATGTAGGTGACCTTTGCAACACGGTCGCTATGAAGCTGCTGCTGTTCTATGTTACATTACATAGGTACGAGTACTAACCTATTTTTCAGAGAGGATGTTATTAATAGGATGCTTAGCAGCAGAGGATTTTGGTTTTAGATGGGGCTTGAAGCAGCTGTGGAAGTGAAATTAATTTTATTTAAATTTTTTCCCGGGGCTTGAACCCCCTAGCTCCTGGACCCACCCTTGGTTAACCGTGCATTAAAAACCGTGCTGTATCTCGTCTATCACGTGACGCTACAGCCGGCACGCGGACGCGTTGGCAACACGTCACACGCCGTATCCCAGGATCTAGATTGGTAAAACGGTCTAAAGGCAGCTGATGACTTCTGCAGCCACTGACATAAGTTGATGATTTTTTTGGAATAAAATATCTGCTTATATTTTTCTGAGATATAAATGATGTAGATGCATTATATTTTTAAATTAATCAAAAGTTACACCAAACACATTATAAGTATCGCATAGTTGATTGTTCTACTGTCTTTTCACCCTACGGCCCTTCCCAATCGGATAATAAATACTTAGTGCGTGGTCCAAACTTTAATTTCGAGGTTTCAATCTACGAACACAATAGCACTTTTAATACAATTCAGAATCACCCTATAACTTAATGATGCGAGCCATCCGGCTCATTTCATAGTGAGCTGGACTAGCCCTGCACATAATATAATTTGAGTAATCACAAAAACCATTGTACCGGTTCTTGCGTCATCCGAGTAATTTTTATTTAAACGTTAACATGAAAACTGGCCTTAAGTGCATCGACATAGAGGCCCGTTTCGTTCCCCACATTTCCGAGCGGTTAAAAAAATACCCAATTACTAGTGAGAGATTTCCGCTGATTTTCAGTTCATTGGCTTCCATCCTTTGCTTCACCACATGTCACTCGAACTGGTGGACGAGCCAACTGTCGCGCGTCGCCGGCCGGTCTAGTCTTCATCGTGAACCCTATCGCGTCAAAGGAAGGTTTATCTTACAACGAAATAATTTTTCAGTCGCAATAAAAATTTGCAGGGCGCTTTAAAACATTAGATCCGAGCGAGTCGATGAACTTCCTTTCAAAATAAAACTTTATCGTTGCGAAGTACGGTTCACTTTCCATTGTCGATGTTCAGTTGGATGGGTCGTAAAAGGAGTATTCTCAATTTTCTAAAGCGTAATGCTTTTGTGATTTCGACTCTGTCGCTGGTAGGTTGGATGCAATGTCGCTCGCAGCGCGCTGTCGTCCAAGGCACGGTGGTGATATTTTTTTCGTCGGTATACAATGTTGCGCACACGACACGCCGCGGGCCCCTGGCCGGCGGCCACTAAACCGCGCACTGGTTCCCTGCAATATTATTATGACGTAAAGATAATGAGAACTCTGTGAAAATTATTAAATTTAAGCAATTATTCACAACAACAATGATGAACTGTAACGAATAGCAATGATGAACAATTGAGCCTTAGACTTTTCAAGGTTGGATTAAGTTTAGAGAGTGCGGTCCCTGTGGCCCGTGAGACCCATGCGGCCTGTAGTGCGGCAGAATCAACAAAGTTGGTGGATCAGCACTGAGCATACTAATTCTGATTTGGAGCCAATTTTTTCAGTTGGATCTGGTACAAACGAAGCTCAGATGAAACAGGTACCAGAGGTTTTTAGTGGCCAGTTGTTCACTTGTACAAGTAGATACAGAGGACAAATAAACAATTATAAATTATGAATGGCTCTACCATTTTATTACCCAACGACATCAAATCCTTCTAGCTAAACCCCTAGTCCCCTAGTAAATAGGGTCATCTAAATGAATTATTTTTCCTTCGGAAATGGTATTTCTGTGTTGAGCCACACTTCAGGAATCACGCGCTGCGCGGCGCCCGGGCGCCCGCGCTGCGGTTCCGGTTTGAAGGTCGAGGGCGTAATTACCGAGACAGGAAGCCCTTTGAGGAGCCTCTGACTCGGGGCGACTTTTAACACTGGGGAAATTTTTGCCCGTTAATCGCCTGATGCAGCTGCTCATGTCACTGGCAATATAAGTGTTAAATGTCGATTGTCAATATTGATACAAGTAGGTATGATAAAACAATCGGAAAATACCTGGTGATAACTAGTCACCACCGTCCATGAACACGAGTATCAAACGGGTTCTACAGGCCCCAAAGGCCCACATTTAAATTAGATAAAAAATGTACATTAAGCCTAAAATTATTTTTGGCATTAAAATATTTAACTGTCTTTAAAATTTGTTTTAATTTTGTGTCAACCTTAGTTTTGAATAAAATACAAACCACGATAAAAACAACCCAGTAATATTGTTTACCAATTAGGAACCGTCTAAAAAATGGATGAACAATTTTATTAGTACTTAGATAACAATTCTATGTAAAATTTACTTATACACATTTACATTGTAAATTCATCTAGTAATATTGGTAATATTGCTAAACTTGAAACTTAAAAAAATATTGTTTTATTTATTAAACATCGAGCGGGCCCCTGAACGTCGCTCGTCTTGATCTGATGAGATGAGCCGGGAGAGTGTGGAGTGTGTCAGTGTTTTGTTCACAATCACAGTGAGAGTATTAGTGAGTCATTCTGTTCTTTTATCATTGTAGGATATCTGATGCCATTCATGATAATATTTCTAATTTAATTAAGTTTAGTCTCTTATTAACTCTCATATCATTATAGTGTTCTACGAGTATTAAGGGTTCGAGCATTTTGTATATTATTGTCATTTAGCGCATTTTAAGTTAAGAAACTTCATTCGGGTCAAGTGAAAGCCATCTCGAGCGTGTCGTGAAGGGGCCCACAGCTTCCCGGTGATCCCTGATCCCTGACGACCCTGGCGGCAGCGCGGCAGGGGAAGCTCGTTCCGCGTTTAATAAACAGTCGGTTCCCGAGTCATTACGTTTAACGAGCGCCGTCTCACTCCCATACCGTCAGCGCCCAGTACGGAATAATTATTATTGTACACGGTAGCTGCGTCACAATTACAATCACATAACGTTGGTAAGTGTATGGCGTGAGGAATGTGAGGAATGTGAGGATGTAGCTGCGCCCGGCGCGGCGGCGGCGAGCGGAGAGCGGGGACGGTCTGCCGATGCAGGTGGTTGTGATGTGGAGTCCTGAATCTATTCTGTGGCGCGGCGTCAGGAGTGTCGCTTTGCAGTCAATTTAAGAACTTCGTTAAAATTGAAGACCAGATTTTGCTGGCAGATTTGAGTTCATTTTATTCGAAAAAATACTTTACCAAATTTTCGTTTGGTGTTGCGCCACACTAAATTTTCCCTAAAAATATTTAAGTACAAAGCTTCAACTAATCTTCAACAACCTCCCAGATCTCTAATGTTTCACTTGTTGACGCTGAGTTTTACTCGGTGTACTTGAGAAGAAATCCTCAATTAACTGTTTTTCTTTTCACTTTCTTCTTGCAAACAATTCCTTGTTAAGAAAGAGATAACATAAAGGTACTTATGATTACAAAATATTAATGTTCATTTCTACATTTCCTACGAAAGACAAATGAAAAAGGCATAAAGGCGCATTAAATGGTGCTAGTATCACGTCACCGCCCCGCCGTCCTGCCGGCTCACCGACACTGCTGGCTTCCGTAATCAGCAGCAGACAGCGAGTGGATAAAGGATAAGTCGACGTGACACCGCCACAATGGTCGGGCCGGAGTCCCCGCGGGTGACAGTGTGACGGGGAGACGGTTGGGTGACGGGGTGACGGGGTGACGAGTGACACTAAACACGTCATTACAGGAACAATGCACCATTGTCGCACTGTCATGCATGCCTTTGTTTGCGGCCGCAAGCGCAACGCGCAACGCGCACGGATGGCAGCTTCTAGCTTTATGATAGTTCCCTACCATAAGTTCCCTATGGCTGCCGGAAACCGCGTAGCGAACAGTTTTGACATATCTGGCAATATACTGATTCCAAATGGCTAGATACTTATTTATTTGTAGCAAGACCAAGAGTAGGCTTCTTGAACCTTGGACTCAAAAATGGGAAAAACAATGAGGCCTCTTAATTGAGTACGTAACTTTAGAAGTAGACATTTTATCAATATGTATAATCGTCGTATTTTGCTTATACAATTACTTCATAAAAATTGCATGAATGCAGGTTATGCAGGCCCCTAGGACACATCGGATAAATTGCTCGGCACTATCAGGCAGGCTGGTAAAAAACAGAAGAGTTCAATATTCAGGAAACTAAATAAATAAATAACGCTTCACACTCATAGCCCCACACCCCACACTAAATAACAGTGTGTTACAGTTTAACATTTCCTTGGCGTTCAGTGGTGCGGGGTTAGCCCAGGCGAGGCTGTCACGATCCAAAGCGTAACACTTATTTGGCTATGACAATAATATTTCAAATGCATTCGTATTGTATCATTGGTCTAGCCGCTAGCGCTCCGGCCTCCGAGACACTCCGCCATACGCCAGCTCTGCGAGGTGGTCAGAGCAGCCGCGTCACTCACTCTCACTGGTCCCGACGCGACGCGCGACGTTGCCTGGCTCTAAATACCATTATAATACTTTATTGATAGGTTTCCGGCGCGGGCCCGTCGTATGGAGGTACGCGCCCCAATTTATTTAATGTCTCCATTTCCCTTCGAACGGAATTATGGCCATTAAATTGTGTAAACACGACCGCTTACAATGATTTCTACAAAATGAGTTTATATCCAATTTATGTTAACAGCCTTTAAGTATATATTACGGCGTCCCGTGTTCCGCCGGTGTCGGTCGCTGACGTGCCGTTGCGCCATTATACGACTTTAGTCTTAAAATTTAATGGAATCTTGTTCTTTGGCGATCGATAGTGCAGCCGGCCCGGTAGCCCCGGTCGGCCCGGTAGACTCCGTCGGCCCCATCGCCCCGTCGGCCACGTCGCCCCGGGTGGGCCCAATCGCCCCGTACCGCCGCGCCCGGTTCATGTTTTAGTTCTGCTCATAAATGTTCGGAACGGACGAAACTTTATCGCCTCCCATAATAAAAGTCGTAATGGAAAATCGTATTCCCCGTCCCCGTCCCCGTCCCCGTCCTCGTCCCCGCCGCGGCCAACTGAAAGAATATCTCAAGAGTCTAATAAAGCATTGAATGATTTTAATACCTATGGGTCTTAATACCGGTGGATTAATTTTCTAAGTATATTTAATTTATTTCTAAGCATATTAAGAAAGAAAGAAAGCTTTATTCCATCATATAGGTATATGTACGTAAGGTTCCTGTACTGGTGATGCTCACAGTTGCATTGTAACAGCGGTTTCCTGATGCACCAACTACGTATGCACAACTAAATGTATGGCACAACTAATAACTTTTTTGTGGTTTTCTTGTTATTCAGCGGTGTTTATCCTTTCCATTTTAATAACATAGCTTTCCGGTTTCACTGTAGTTGTATTTCAAGGAACGGATTATAGCTGCCGCGTGCTGGGGCAACGTAGCACCGTGCCGCGCGCGGACAATAGCACCGCTGCAAATGTCTGCGGCCGCGTGCAGTGTGACTATGTGCACCGTGCACCGTGACCGAGAGCCAGACGGACGGACGGACGGACAGACCGCGCGGCGGCGGGCTGCGTCCGTGTGTGAGTGATGAGTATCGTTGCACACTGCACAGTGCTACAGTGTGCCCGTAACTGCTGCGTCGTGTTGAACCGTGTTGAACGTACTTAGTTCAGTTGTAACGCTTCTTTCCGTTGTTGCGCTCATTTAATTACGCTGGGCAAAAGCCTTTTCCCGCATCTTTGTACCTACATTGTTGCTTTAACGATAAGCCGAGTTGGACTCGGGGACTAGTGGGACGCCAGGACGCTGTGAGCTGATGGCACGACACCGCGATGGCCGACAACACAATGCCTGTGCTGGGAAGCCTATAATAAATTAGAAAGAAGCATTTAATGTATAACGACCAAATTTTAGAATTTAGAAATAATTTGGTTTGAAGTGCAGCATCCAACAACTTTAGATTGATATGTGTGCCTACTTTTGTTTAATGATTTTTCTAATTAAGCTCTACTACCATAATGTACTAGCCATAGGTACAATTGAATCATCGAAGTGCTAACAACTATAATATAAGTAATTAGGATAAAATATCATTGGTGACATGACTTTGTTTTCGCCGAAGTGTCAATAAAATAAAGTGTAGGTTCGTTAAGTCCAGAGCCGGCAATAGCTAGCGACGTTAGTTCTGAGACGGTCTGGCGTGAAGTACCCCTGGATCTTAACGGCCTCCTCCCACAACCACAGCTACCTGCAGCAGCCCGCAGCCCGCAGTCGGCGCGCGGGCCACGAGCTCCTCGTGTGTGATGGGAGATTGTCACCAAGCACAGAACCTTCAGTAATATTAATACTTTCTTTTTCCAAACCTTCCGCTTCCTTGTCACGCTATTATTTTAATATGAAAGCTAATAAATACCTCAAAATCTGAAATTCATCTTATATAAAATTATGATATTTTTTGCGTATCAGTCTTTGTAGAGTTGTATCTTGTAATAAATGAAGTAAAACACCCTCCCTCTCATCACAGCACCGCCCCCCGCCCCCCCCCCCTCCCCCGGGCCCCCGCGGCCCCGACACCGGCTCGCGCTTACACAAGGAGAGTTTAATTAAGCCCAAGTGAAATTTCTACCTTGTTAACTTTTTCGCCTATCGGAACAATTTCTCACCTGCCGAGGAAAGTGTAGCAGGAAATTGCACGATTATCGCACTGCAGGACTTGTCCAGGATGAAACTGATGACGGTCTGCCTGCTGCCGGCATCACTGGCCCACGCTCCTCCTTGAAACACTTCAGATGGCATCATATTATTATCATGTTTATCAACATCAGTGGAAGAATTTCATGATAATTGCATGACGTTATTTTAGTACCAAATTATGACGCTATGTAAAATATACTTGAATACGTCTAATTCTTATATTTGTCACTACCAACGGGGTCGTCAAACAAAGTCTGAGACTTTTTCATATTCCAGAGGTGTAAATGTTAGTCTCACTCAGCAGGCAACATGAGTTAACATGACCAACATAATTATGTCAATATCATTCTTAATTCATTTCTGAATACTTTACGAATAATATATTCCAAACCCATCGTTTGTCTTCTTTACAAATAAATTATTAACACGGCGTACCAGTACCGGGGTGTGCCGGAAAATCATTATATTCCGTAGGGAAAGTGATAGTTAACTCGCAGATTGATTGTAGTGTGATTGTAGAGTGGTAGCCACCATCGCCACCAGCCACACGTGTGGGGCGTCACGCGCCTCCTTTTGTGTTGTTTACAATGTTTTACCAAAATGGCACCTTTATTTTCGCAGCAAACAGTGCGTCGAAATCATTTCAATGCGCCCTTCGACGCCATTAAAAATTCACGTCCCGAAAGACAAACCCTTTGCATTACTACTCTTCTTCTTTAAGTCTTCGAACGCTCGAGCTTTCAATTCTCGACCATGGAGACCTTACACGTAAGAATAATTTTCAGGTATTGTTTTGTAAAATGTTGACTTTTTTATCGGCAACATCAGTCAGGTTCGTCTTCACCTCTGGGCGCGAGATCCGTGTATTCGACGAGGTCAGGTGTTGGTTGGCTGAGGAAAACAATACTCTATGCAGTAGGGCAGCACGACACCAGCGAGCTGGACCGTCTCCTCACTGTCCAGCGCCCCCCGCCCCCCGCCCCCCGCTCCGGGCTGCGAGTGGCTTCAGCCGAGCACTCTGTAATCAAATATTTCGCTCTCACCACCTCCCGTGTTACACGTATATTGTACGCGCCCCAAATGTTCCACTTTTACTGAAAAAACATGATACATTTCATGATATAATATTTAAATTAAGCTTCCGGCGCCTGCAGCCCGCCGCTGCCAAAGGGATAGGTATAATAATATATTCTTTTATGTACACATTTCAAATAATTTAACAACTTCCGCACTTCCTAAACCGATCCCAGAGGCACACCGCACACTCGTCACAAACACGACGAGAGAACAGACATTTTCTGTTACATAAACTTTTGCCTCGATCGGAAATCAAACCCGGGACTCCACGGATTTCAGACAGGTCCACCTAGGCTACTGCCATCAATTAATTATCCGAACTTAGGTAACATGTTAAGCCCAAAAAAGAGCCTACAGACTTTCACCAGGAGAGACTAACGCGGCCCGCCACCCTCGCACCCCGCAGCCCACAGGCCGTCACCCCAGCAAGCAGTGTTGCCAATGCTACGGCAATTACCGTGTTCTACGGCCTTCAGGCCAAAAAATCACAAAATCTGCGGTCTACGGCTCGAACCCTAGGGCCGTAGCAAATTCTACGACTTTTCGCAAATTCTGCGATCTTTTTGTTATTTATTAGTTTTGCAGACACTTAACGAATGTTGAAACCCTTAAAACAGCGCCACTAGGCTAATATGAAAAGTGTTCCTTGTTTTGTGGACATCAAATTCACTGCCTTTTTTAGGGTTCCGTAGCCAAATGGCAAAAAACGGAACCCTTATAAATTCGTCATGTCTGTCTGTCTGTCTGTCCGTCCGTATGTCACAGCCACTTTTCTTCGAAACTATAAGAACTATACTGTTAAAACTTGGTCAGTAGATGTATACCGTAAACCGCGTTAAGATTTTCACACAAAAATTGAAAAAAAAACAATAAATTTTGGGGGTTCCCCATACATAGAACTGAAACTCAAAAATTTTTTTTCATCAAACCCATACGTGTGGGGTATCTATGGATAGGTCTTCAAAAATGATATTGAGGTTTCTAATATCATTTTTTTCTAAATTGAATAGTTTGCGCGAGAGACACTTCCAAAGTGGTAAAATGTGTGTCCCCCCCCTGTAACTTCTAAAATAAGAGAATAATAAAACTAAAAAAAATATATGATGTACATTACCGTACAAACTTCCAACGAAAATTGATTTGAACGAGATCTAGTAAGTAGTTTTTTTAATATGTCATAAATCGTAAACCGCAAAAAACATCTATCAAAGTTACAATGAAGTACAAGAACTTTTATATTATGTTACTTGCTGCTACGGAACCCTTCATGGGCGAGTCCGACTCGCACTTGGCCGCTTTTTATTTTTAGTCCGAGCGCTAAACCGATGGTATATAGTGGCATAATTGGATAGCATAATATATTCGCAGCTGTGGACACGGCCCACAGTTGATCTTTTTCCATATCAACACGGCTTTTTTATCTAATGTACACGGCCTTCCCAAAATTTTCATTGGCAACACTGCCAGCAAGGACCACCACGAGCAGGGACAGTCCAGTCTCCCATAACAAGTTGTCGGTTAGCCAGCACACCACTTCGCCCGACGTCTGTACTTCATTCTTTCTACCATTATGTTACTACATAGTATAAAGCAATCAAATAATATAACTTTTTACTCATACAGGTGTCGCTCTACTATCTGGTACTTGATGTAGCTAGTATTGATGGTGTAGGGCGGCAGGGCGGCAGGGCGGCAAGTCGCGCGGGGGGTGCGGGGGGCGCATGCGCCAGCCGCGTTCGATAATTGAAAATGCTTTAACTACATTCACCACACTTCACACTATACCACAATCAAATATCAATCGTCAATTACATGTACCAACATCTCATCGCTGCTACGTTGCACGTTGTCACCGCTTCAGTATATTATTATGTGATGATAGTGAACCAATCAACAGCTAGGCGTACAGTATTGTTTTACCTTTTTAGGGTTCCGTAGTAAAATCGGAACCCTTATAGTTTCAAAGCAAGAGCAAACGCCGAGACCCTTAGTGCTAGAAAGCTGTAATTTGGCTTGGATATACATATTCATTAAAACTCAAGAATCGTAGAATAAAATAATGAAAAAAAATTTTTTTCAAGATCCGTACAGATAACGTGAGGATGAATTTTTTATCCGTTGCATACCATATAGTATGTAGTATCGTTGAAAAGGTCTTCCTAAAATATTATGGGTCATATAAGACCATTTTTAGGGTTCCGTAGCCGAATGGCAAAAAACGGAACCCTTATGGATTCGTCATGTCTGTCTGTCTGTCTGTCTGTCTGTCTGTCCGTCCGTATGTCACAGCCACTTTTTTCCGAAGCTATAAGAGCTATACCATTGAAATAATGAAATAATGATAGGTAATGGTAGGTAGATGTATTCTGTAAACCGCATTAAGATTTTCACACAAAAATAGAAAAAAAGCAATAAATTTTGGGGGTTCCCCATACTTAGAACTGAAACTCAAAAATGTTTTTTTCATCAAACCCATTCGTGTGGGGTATCTATGGATAGGTCTTCAAAAATGATATTGAGGTTTCTAATATCATTTTTTTCTAAACTGAATAGTTTGCGCGAGAGACACTTCCAAAGTGGTAAAATGTGTGTCCCCCCCCCCCCCCCGTAACTTCTAAAATAACGGAATGATAAAACTAAAAAAAATATATGATGTACATTACCAAGCAAACTTCCAACGAAAATTGGTTTGAATGAGATCTAGTAAGTAGTTTTTTTAATACGTCATAAATCGTAAACCGCAAAAAACATTGATCAAAGTTACAACGAACTACAAGAACTTTTATATTATGTTACTTGCTGCTACGGAACCCTTCATGGGCGAGTCTGACTCGCACTTGGCCGCTTTTTTGTAATTAGGGGTCCGTTGGCGAAATATTAATTTGGCTTTAAAGTGCTATTTATGGTTAGAGTCAAGTGCCCCCCCCCCCCTGCTGTACGCTGGGCAAGTAAAAAATTCTCAAAAATAGGTTATAATATGATGAATTTACAAGGAAGACTATTACGGTTATATTAGCATAAGTAATTAATAAGTAATAGTCGATGAGTAACTTACTACTTCGGAACTCTACGTTGCGCGTGGCCTGACACGCACTTGCTCAGGTTTTTTATGGAAATAGCTGACGATCCACCTGATGTTAGGTGGCTATCGTCACCCATGGACATTAGTGACACCAAAGGCATCACTGCAGGTCAAGACTGACATAAGAAATAGAAAGGAAGAACTAGCTCTCAAACCCCCAGCCGGAACACGAGTAGTCGTTTGGCGGCTGACTCATGTCAAGGATGGAACACTGGTAGCTATCCAGACGGACCCCACGGAGAAATAATATTAGTAATAATGGTATTAATGAACTATTAACATTAGTACCAGCAGTGGGCCAGATTTAGTCGCCTCTTACGACACACATCTGGCGTGGGATTTTTAAGCCTCCCCAATATAGTCATATTGCACCCGTACCGTACTTGTCGTACCCGTCGAATGTAAGATTTTGGGAAACCGATACTGTTTTATTTGACAAATATTTATTTATTACTTACGCAATGTTTTCTTATGTACACACTATTATCTCTGGATGATAACAGAACTCTTGTCTATATCGCCAGCTAAAACAAAAGCGCTTTCCTAAATATTCGAGCGAGAAAAATCTGAGCATTCACATTATAAAGTCATTTTTGTGTACGGAAATGGCGATCACACGAGAGCACTAAAAGCCGACGGGTTTATTCATTTAAACATAAAATATTAAAATGAAGAGGAAGTTTTTATTCGCTGCGCATTACGTTATGAGCTCATGGAGGCCGAGCATAATGCTGGCGGCTGGCTGCTGGCTTTGTGCCGCACTTCATTACACCAACAACCAACAACCAACAACCAAGCATTCTGCCCACTTTAATGAGTACGAGTGTGGTGTACGGTGTACGGTGTACGGTGTGGGAGGTGGAATTCAGATTCGTTCTTTTATTACCGCTCGCGATGGTAATGAAAGAAGGAATATGAATTATTAAAACGTTTTGTGAATTCACCGCCCGCCTGGCCACGTACACATTGTTCACCGACACTACCTACACTATGATTATTAGCGTACGATCGTGTGCTATAAGAATATCAAAAGGAATGGAGAACGACCATAGATAACAGAGATAAGAGAGACAAGAGGTCTGTCTTCTAGAGCCCAGACAACAGCCGAAAGACTAGGCGAGAGCCGAAAGAGTTAGTGCCAGTCAGTGACATCTGTGTCGGCATTTCAAAATTGCTCTTCGCCATTCTAATTTCTGTTGTGTTGCGTAAGTTATCCTACGCATGAGTAAAATAAAACTTTTAACATGAGCGAAAAAACGAATAGAATGAAATGATGGTGGTCAGGATAATGAATACGGTAGGAGTGACTGACTGCCAGACCTCACACAGCACAGAAGAATGAAGCATTGGGCCCCAGCGCCCTGCGAAGGCTCAGTTTGCGTCACTATTTTTTTTTATGCTTTAAGCAGGCAAACGAGCAGACGGGTCACCTGATGGTAAGTGATCACCGTCGCCCATGGACATTAGCAACACTGGGGGCGTCACCAACGCGTTGCCGGCCAAGAAAATGACGATAGACCCGCTTCTTGAAGGACCCCATGTCATAGCTTAGGGGGAACACCGATGCAGGAAGTTTGTTCCACAGTTTACACGTACGAGGTAGAAAATTACGTGAGAACCGAACTGTGGACGAATGCCAGGTATCCAGGTGATGTTGGTGGAACCTGGAACCCCGTGACGTGCGGTGTCGAAAACCAACTGCAGGTATTAAGCCAAATAGTTCTTCAGAACATTCCCCATTGTACAGACGGTAGAATACGCAGAGAGAGCCTACATCTCTCCTCAACTCGAGTGATTCTAGTCCGTCTGTAAGCATGGGATCGTCGACAAGACGAATAGCTCGCCGCTGAATTCGATTGAACGGATCCACTTGGCTAGTTGGGGCTGCAGCCCAAAGGTGGGAGCAGTACTCCATGTGTGGTCGAATTTGCGCCTTATAGAGCATCAGCCTGTGCTTAGGCGTGAAGTACTGCACTCCCAGTTTATTTGCAGCTAGTTTGGCCTTACTTACCAAGTGGTCCCGAAACTGAAACCGGTCCCGAAATTGCGTCACTATACAAATAATATTTCTAAATAGATATTCCTAAATAAAATTTCCCGTAATAAATTGAAGGAAAAACCTTCCTGAAAATATTCATTTGCATTTCCTTACAAGTATTAGAAATTAATAATTTTATAACAAAATTTACGAAACAGTAATTTGGATAATAAAGGCTTCACGGGATATTCAAAATTAATCAAAAACAATAAGCGAACCTCGTCAAGGTGAACCTGAACAAACTTATTAATTATTATCGGATCTGTCGGTAACTGGTCAGTGGTTGGTCGTCGGTCGTCGGTCGTCGGTCGTCGGTCGTCGGTCGTCGGTCGTCGGTCGTCGGTCGTCGGTCGTCGGTCGTCGGTCGTCGGCTGTCGGTATCGAGGTAACGTCAAATGAAGCTCGCCAATCAATGGGAGTGTGGGCAAACAGCACGCTCGCTGCACCCTGCACACGAACCGTGGGTACCGTACAATAATGTGAATAATGCCGTGACGCGAGAAATGCAATTAGCACGCAATAACGTGACGCTACGTGTCGCTACGTGACGCTTCACACTACGTGTCGGCGCGGTGCGGGCAACACGGCTCACGGCTATGCAATGCAATCAACTATATACACTAAAATGTCAGTCTGCTGCGGTCATATTTGAAGTTTGTCGTAAACTTATTGCGCGAATTTAAAATTTCTCTACTTGTTTTAAGATTTCCTAGTACCATAGAACCTTAATTCGGAGTTGTTTTACAATATTCTTATAACCCTACATAATTAGTGAATGTTCATGCGTATTGAAGCTAATCCCAACGCTTGAAAGACATTTCCAAAAAAATCATAAATCGAACCTTTTTAAACCATCGTAAAAATGTGCACAGTTGATCATCAGCCCTAGGATGAACTATAACCACTTCATTGCGTCATCCCGATAAACCCAAACATCTGCTGTAAGTTGGTGAACACTGATGAGGTTGCTCGGTTGGTGTCCCGCTCGATCCGATATCATATCATCATTGTAATTTTATTATGACGCTGCAACATCAGCTGCTCTGTAAATGTGTCATCGGTCAGACGCGAATTAGGAGTTACGATGCCACAGGCAAAGATAGACTGACACACGGATGCAGATAATAATAAGTGATAATAGATAATGAATGACACTTACGGAGTGTTATTCCTCGTAAATAGTGAAAATAACTGTGGTCTACATAATTTGGTGAAACAGTTCAAAGATAATTGAATGTTTTCAAAGAGTCCTTGAGGACCCTCTCCAAGCATCTTAAAAAGTGTCAGTCGAGCCTGGCCCGCACACCTGCATCATGCCTGCCGTTGCCGGCCGCCCGGGCGCCGCCGGCGAGGGTCAATTAATCAACCTCCGACTAGATCTCCGCTGCCGACTGCCTCCACTCCACCGGCAGCACAGGGCGGCGCCAGGGCGAGGGCGGCCGCGCGCGCCTTTATATTAATCACAACCAAATTTAATAACACGCCTGATAAATGTACCACCGCGGCACCGGCGGAACATGTTGATGCCGCGCTTACACGCTGGAGGGCCACTGGAACAAGCCACTGCCTGCTACTGGCCCAGCTCACCTGCAGACAACTACAGCATTACCTCCGGCTACGATTAAAACTAGTACATAATATTACTGACCATAATTGCTGACCATGTTTCGCTAGTTACAACTCTTCTCATAAAAAATTGGGATATTATCAAATACTTTGTTTCAACAATAAAAATAATAAAGTTACAAATATTTTAGTACCTACTTGTAAATACTAGAGTATATGTAAGTCGTACCGGCGGGTGGCGCGTGGCGCGTGGCGCGTGGCGCGGCTGCTACCGCTAGTTGGCTGGGTGCGTGTGGACGCGCCGCGGCCGCCACAGGTTAAAGAAAAATTAGGAAAATAAAACATCATAAATAATATCAACCCGTCCTCTTCGCTCCGCTCCCCGCTCGCCGGCCCGCTGTCCCCGGTCCCGGTCCCGGTCCCGTCCCCGGTCTCCGCGCCGCGCCCGGCCCCGCCACTCAACAAGACGATCACATCGACGATCAGGACAAGGTTTTTTATTGTCATATTAAATTGAAAATTCCATATACATTTGATTTCTCACGAATACTTTCTTTTTTTTCTCCTCTCTTTCTTGGCCGGTAACGCATCAGTGATGCCTTTGGTGTTGCTGATGTCCATGGGCGACTATAGCCACTTACCATCAGGTGGATCGTCAGCTCGTTTACCGACTATTTCTATAAAAAATAAAAATAAACTTAAGAGGGACACCCGGATGGAACGAAGTTCCTTGCAGTCAGTACTAGGATAGCAAAAACATGCAAGCGAGTGTGACAAAACAAATCTGGGGTATTAATTTCTCTTCGGCTTTGTTCACCTAGTAGCAATTGCTACTAGCAATTGCGCTTGCATGTTTTTGCTATCCTAGTACTGACTGCAAGAAACGAAAATATCTGGCTTGCTTTCTATGTAAACTACGACGGCAAAAACTGTCGTTACAACTTTTCGTTACAAAATTTTCCGACTAGCCCCCTTTCGCAACGCGCGATAAGGAACTTCGTTCCAAAAATAAAAAATTACTAGTAAGGGGCTGGAGGATCGCAAGGGATGAACTAATGTAAACGATTATAAATGCAATGTTATATTTATTACTCGTGTAGCACGAAGGTCCCCCGGCTGGCTCGGTTCCTCCCAGACCACTAACGAGATGTCTCTACTGCCGGAATGGTTCGTTCTCTTCAGTCACATAGTTAGATTAATTTAATCACAAACCTGTGATAGCTAAACAAATTACTTATCAATATCACATTCAAATTACTTATATTCAAAAATATAATAATATTAAAAATCTATAACGTAGTTTGCTTTTAAAATAATAGTAATACAATATGTCAGAGTTACACCATTACTTAGAGCCCCTTTATCATAGTGTGTATGTGTGAGGGTGTGGTGGTACTGCAGCAAGTCTTCAAGGAGATCGTTATTGTGCCTGACACGTATCAGCTTCCAGCATCAAATAAAAGTTGAAAAGCTACCGGATCGCATGTAGAGCCGAACCCATCTATAAAATTTAATAATCTGTATACTGTACCTAATGCAGATTAATATAATCGCCAGGTCACCTTGAATTTAGTGCCACATCCAGGTCTGCGTTGGTTGGAACGTATTCCTAACTATGCGTCAATTTAAAACATATGCTGAGGAGGTTTTTCACCATTTCTATTCCTCCTTGCCAAAGCACTTTTCTGAAATTGTGATAGAATCAAAAAATAAATAAACGCTTACACACACATGCCCCCCAGTAGGTTTTTACCTGTGTCGCGGCTGGCGTGGACGACACATGTAACACATCACAATAACACCCTGCATCACATAACATCACATAAATATCTGCCCCGGCCGGGAATCGAACCCGGGACCACTCGCTTCGCAGGCAGGTCGCTACCAACTAGGCTACAGGGTCGTGAAATAAATGATTTTGTTTAGTTTTGATCAAAAAGCAGGGATATTACCGCACTTACCGCCGCGGCGCCGCGGCGCGGCTCGAAGTAGGTCCTCCGGGTATCGGGCACAACTACGTGTCACCAGTAATCGCATTAGCTGCGAGCCGCGCTGAACATCACTATTTTATTGCGTGAAGGTATCAGTCGATTGTACGGGTGCATCGAATACAACTCTTAGCGCGTCGCGATCCGCTAATGTCGTTACCGGATCTAACAATAAGCCGTGGGTCGGCTTTCTATCCAGCAACGTCTGTGAGGCTTCTGGTGTTATCGTTTATAATGAGGCATATTATTTATAGGTAGTGGTAGCCATGGGTATCGTGTGGTCAAGTTAACTGTAGTATAGTAGATACTTATACGACGCGGCGACGCCCGCGCGCCCTGCTCTGGCTACCCTTGTACACGTTAGTACATAGCATCGTGGTATGTTGCGAGTGCTGTGGCCTGTGGCCTGTGGCCTGTGACATCATATAATTATGTCTCCCGCACGGCCTCCGGACTGTTGTTATAAATACCGATCGCGTCCTACAGGATGGTACACATAGCATTAACTTATCAATTGTAGGATTTTTTCTATTTATTGAATTTTTTATTAAGTTTTTAACAAATTGAAAAGGGAATCTATCACACTGAAAAATGCTGGATTTCCAACGGAAACAATGTTCCTCTTCATTCCGCTTTTGTATTGTTTGTATTTGTTAGGGGCTCGCAATAATTATGACCGAAGTTTCTCTCCGCTTCGATATAATTTAATGCTATAAACGGGCTCCAGACGAAATTAACAATCAAATAAAACTTTCTCGAGGCTTTATCCGTTTCCGACTGCGGCACGGCGACGGCGCGCGTCGGAGCGAGCGAGGTTTTACCTTTAATTTTACTTTTACGGTTTGGAAATAACGGACTCCGGCCATTTGTTATCGTAAATAAAGCTTTAGCACAATATTGTAATAGATTGAATACTGCCTCGCTGACCCCCTCTCCCCCTCCCCCTCCCCTGCTGGCCGGCGGACTGGCCCTCCTCCGCAGCTCCGGGCTATACTACACCTCACAGGTAGGTTTGTAATTTACCCGAATTGCCCTTACGCGTCCTAGAGCTCCCTACTCTACGCGCATCTCCGCTGTTTATTTATGTGCCCTAAGCTTTATCACGTTTGCAGAGATGTGTCGTGTACAGAGGCAGTACGCTCGACGTTCATCGTGATCCCTCCCGTTGACGGATGACACAATTCGTGTTCCCGATGGATAGCACGACGCCGAGAGAATTACTCCGCTTATTACCGCTCGCAAACATGTGCTGGGTATAATATAATAATAAATATCACGTGTTTATCAATCTAAATAATATCGCTTGCCTAATTCACATTTTAAAGTCCAAACGAGATCAGTTGATCGGACTTTAGTTACTTCAAGGTTTATAAGTATTACACGTTAAACTGAAACGGAGATAATCTAAAACATATTATTATTTAAAGTGGCAGGAAGCTGAAAGTTATGTTTGTTACTATGTGTGGTCCTGTGGTCCTGTGGAGCTGTGGAGCTGGGGAGCTGAGGAGCTGACGGTGCATGTTGTAGTGAGCGACGCCGCGACGCCGCGACGTGCTCGCGCGGCCTTTGGCGCTGTAACCTGGTCGCTAATGTCGGACAAATACAGACACTAAGATAAATCGTATCGTGTTGACGACACCAGGACATACATAAAGCCATGTAAATGAACACGTGAAAACAAGTTTCCTTCTCTTGGCGATAAAAGTTATTTATTTAGATAAGAACTACTTTTATTAGTACCTAAATCACTCATGTTTTTGTTTCTGAATCACAAGAAAACGAATTGATTAGTAGGAGACAAATATTAATTGAATGAATTAATTAACGAACACAACGTGACTGGACTGGTTCCCGAACGGATTTTGAGCCGACTAGCAGGATTTCTATAATATCATAAATTCATATGACGATTATATTATATGATTCATAATGCATGAGTAGGTGGGGACGAGAGGCGTGCTAGCCAGGTTGGTAAAAACCCTGCCACTTTGCATAAGCACCGTCGGGACGAGACCATCCACAGGAGGAACCTGGCGCCGTGTCCACGAGGGAACAGTGGAGGTTTACTTGAGTACAATCCTTAAGGATAGATGCGCGTTATATGCTCACTTATACCTTAATTTAAACCTTGTACAGGCTGCACCGCGGCACAGTGCGCACCGCAGCAAACGTTTTCTGTTGGACCCTTGTTTCGGGTTCGTAATCGTATGATCTCTTCCGTTGGCTTTTATCGCGAGGGCTATTTGCTTTAATTGCGCATTCCCTGCAACTACTCAACGTTTCTACTTTTATCGCCCTCTCGCGCTCCCTGCTCGCTTCTGTGGCGCTCCGCCCCGTTACGTTGCCTCCGTAACGTTGCATTTATGATACTCGGTTGTAAAACGGTAGCAGTGTAAGGTTTTGTGACAGTTACAACTAGTAATAATATATAACGTCTATGTACTATAAGTAACTGAATAAAAAGTTGCAAATGTGCCACAAACTTTTTGCTTTTTCCATTTTTTTTAGGTATTGTTGCTCACACTTTCTCCTGATGGTAAGTAGCTGCCTTGAAGTCACCCACAGCGGCCACAGCCACACTACAGTCTGGCGGAAACACCGATGCAGGGTGTGATGACAGTTGATGACGAATGATGATCGTCTGGACGTCCCCACTGACCCCAGCGAGTAGCGACCGTCGAAAATGAATCGGCTATGTAGCGTATGGTAGCGGTTGGTATTTAATAGTTCATACTCACAGAAGTGCTTATCAAAACTATAATTAAAAATGCAAACTAAATCTTACAATAAATCATTAGCTACTTTAACACTCAAAAAGGTGTTGATGTATTTAACACAATAATCACATCACAGTTAATTACGCCCTCCGTCTGGCTGCCGATGTACTTGTAGGGCTAAAGAGTCACTAGTTGATGCTGGGAGCGCTCAGCCACTGCTGCCGGTCTGACCACAGCGGTCGCCGCGCTGCTGGCTCCGGGGCTGGGGGCTATATCCCGGTCCAAGGTCCCCATGGCCCTTACAAGCTTAGGAACTACCACACTTAACACTGCGTCAACTGTTTCTCCCCGTTACTCATACATCGTTCTAAAAAGTTTGAATTCTATCTACGGAAATATACTATAAGTCTCCACGATGTGGACGCCCGCATTTTTATCCTCGTCGCTCTCGTGGCCGGAGTTGGACAGGTTGATGGCGCAGTTCTGGTACAGCGTGGCCGGCGCGTCCTCCTCGTCCAGCAGGTCGTGCAGGATGTTCAGGCACTGCCGCCGGAAGAACCGCTGCTTCTTCTCCGAGAGCCCCACGTAGTCGTGGTGGATCCCGCGGAAGAACTGGAAGTAGGACGAGTTCTCGTCGGGCGCGAACCCCTGCGAGCTGCAGCTGTCGTCGTGGTACGGCTCGGGCTTGACGCGCGCGACCGGCGACGGCGCCAGCAGCCACGGGTTCTCCACGAGCGGCTTCACCTCCACCAGCTCCGTCTTCGTGGAGTCTGAGGAGTCCCTCTTGCGCACCGCCCCGCACTTCGGGGAATATGGAGATGATCTTCTGGAAAATATAAACAAATCCATTATTATTTTTATTCCCATTCATATATTGTATTATTATAGTGATTAGTGACAATGTAGTAGCCCCATAAAACGTATTGAAGTATAATGAAGAATCCTTCACCAATCCGTACTGCAGCAACGAGAAGCTTTAGGCCTCCTCCGTTTTGGGCAGAGACTCGTGTCCCGTAGGACGCCATTATTAAATGAAAGCTTGGGGCAGCAGTAGCCAGTAGAGGGTGTAGTACTAACTGTAGTACATACGTGTCGGTGGCCATGTGCTCGCGCAGGAACTCGAGCTCGTCGGCCAGGTACCAGCGCGACACCATGCGGCCCTTGCCCGTGCGCACGCCGTACATCTCGTTGCGCAGGTGCCGCGAGTACGAGTTGCGGATGTGCGACCACTTGCGCCGCACCTCCGCCACTGTCAGCACAACACAACACGGTCATCAGCATGTGGCGCAATGGTTACCGAGGGTCTTGGGTTCGATTCCCAGCGAGGAATTTTGAATGAGTGTGTGTTGCCCGTGGCACCCACGTCACAGGGAATCCTAGTGTGGGGCTATGAGTGTGTAGCGTCATTTATTTATAAATACTGACATTACTACGACGCATCGAGCACATACCCAACGACGTCATCCATCGTCATCCCTGACGACGGTGACCAGCTGACCGCTGACCGTCCCCGCTCGCTTCATTATAACGAAATAGATGACGTTCTGTTTACAGTACGAAATATTTTGTTTAACTTTTGTTATTTGTTCCTTTTTAAGTTTGTAATCTGTGATTTAATGATCGAGTCAATTGTTTTAAGTAAAAGTTTTAATTGATAAACAATATTAATAAATAAACGCTTACACACTCATGTCATGCCCGTGCAGTAGTTTCCCCTGTGTCGCGGCCCGCAGGTGGCGGACATCACTAATATGACATCACTGTAACACCCTGCACCCGAGTACTGATCATAAATATCTGTCAATAAATATCTGCCCCGGTAGGGAATCAAACCCGCGGCCCCTCGCTTTGCATGCAGTGGCTGTGGTTAAATGTTATGAAGGTTAAAATATATTACAAAAATACAGAATATTTTCATGCCCGCTCATCTACTCGGAAGTAGGCTGTATAGCCGCTGTACATACGAGTACAATGTACAACGTACATAACATACATAATGCCGCTGCGTAACTAATGTCAGAACAATGAACGTTATCTTAAATATACCTACGTAACATAATTATGTTATCTCCACAAGCAACACTCGACAATAATAAGTACTGCAGTGCGCTTAAAATATAAGTTCAAAATTACGATTACTGGAAAATCATGGCCAGACAAGCTGTTCAGTTAGTGTTGAGAAAAATGAGCTCCGAGTCCTGGACTCGAGCTCCGAGTCGGAGCTACTGAGCCTTCAGAGCTCGAGGCCTAAGGGCTCGCGAGCCTTAGAAGGCTCGAGCCTTTAGGGTTCGAGCCTTAAAGGCTCAAGAGCCTTCAATTGAAGACTCGAGTCGAAGCTCGAGCTTTATTTACTTAGCAATCTATCTAATAAAAATATTTTTGTTTCAATAGGTATACCAAATTGGGTTCTTTAAGAAACTTTGATACAAATATTTTTACTTTAAAATAAAAATGTGTTAGCTCCGACGCACGCCTAGAGTTTAACGCCATCTAGCTTTTAATCGTCAAATCAGTCAAACAATGGATGATGATGATAATGATGGAGGATGATGTTGATGATGAAGAATGATGATGATGATGACGAATGATGATTATGATGATGATGAATGATGAAAACTGGTGATAATGATGGACGATGATGATAATGATGACATTGATGATGACTAATGATGGTGATGATGAATGATGATGATAATGATGAGTGGTGGGGATGATGATGAATAGTGGTGATGATGATAATGATGACTGGGGATGATGATGATGAATATGAATGATGATAACGAATGGTGATGATGATGACTGGTGGTGATGATGACTGGTGATGATGATGACGAATGACAATGACGATGAATGGTGATGATGATGGTGATGATGATGAGTGGTGATGATGATGACTGGGGGGTGATGACTGGTGATGATGATGACGAATGGCAATGATGATGAATGGTGATGATAATGATGATGAATATGAATAATGATAACGAATGGTGATGAGGATGAGTTGTGATGATGATTACCGGTGATGATGATGACAAATGGCAATGATGATGAATGGTGATGATGATTATGATGATGCTGAATGGTGGTGATGATGATGAAGGAGATGATGAAGATGACTAATGATGACAACGATGAATGACGATGATGATGATGTTTCACATCATAAGAATAGGATGTACCAAGATTATTACTATCATTAGATGACGTTGTTATGATCAGCCATCCAACGCCATCTAGATTCTGTGTTACGAATCACAAACATAACGCATAACGCTACGGAGAAAGTTTGATTTTACTCCCTATAAAATTTCATACCGCGGGCTTAATTATGAAAATCTATACCTAAGAAAACTCCGAAAATTTGAAATTCGCAGCGCGTCCTAATTTAAAATTTTAAGGTTAAGGCTTTTTTAGGGTTCCGTAGACAAAACACAGTACGTTTTGGTTAGGGGACCCTGAAATTACAGTGTTAATAATGAGCTTGTTAAAAATGAGCCCTGAAGACAAAGCTCGAGCTTCGACTCGAGCCCTGGACCAGAGCTCGAACCTCCGCCTCGAGCCTTCATGTAAGACTCGAGGCGAAGGCTCGAGCCTTATTAGAGGGCTCGAGCCTTCAATGAGCTCTAGACTCGGAAGGCTCGAGCCTTTTATCAACACTATGTTCAGTACTAAAAAGTTGGACACCTATATTGACACCAAATAGTGCCAACGCATTTTAGTCGGCTGCGAGCAAGCGAGACAAGTAGACGTCATTTTTGAAAAACTCCGACCGTTCAAGAACACATATTAAGGCAATTATGTATTGTTTAAAATTATAATTGGTAAATAAATATATTTTT
Organism: Thymelicus acteon; assembly: GCA_951805285.1. Classification (NCBI taxonomy): domain Eukaryota; kingdom Metazoa; phylum Arthropoda; class Insecta; order Lepidoptera; family Hesperiidae; genus Thymelicus; species Thymelicus acteon. The sequence continues at coordinate 190,909 of OX638227.1, read as the reverse complement.
ACTTACATTTTTTTTAAATATTTAATGGAAAAATTCTTGAACCGAACTTGACCGAACGAAGCGCTGTCACAGAGTATAAAAGCGGCCAAGTGCGAGTCGGACTCGCCCATGAAGGGTTCCGTAGCAGTAAGTAACATAATATAAAAGTTCTTGTAGTTCGTTGTAACTTTGATCAATGTTTTTTGCGGTTTATGATTTATGACGTATTAAAAAAAACTACTTACTAGATCTCATTCAAACCAATTTTTGTTGGAAGTTTGCTTGGTAATGTACATCATATATTTTTTTTAGTTTTATCATTCCCTTATTTTAGAAGTTACAGGGGGGGGGCACACATTTTACCACTTTGGAAGTGTCTCTCGCGCAAACTATTCAGTTTAGAAAAAAATGATATTCGAAACCTCAATATCATTTTTGAAGACCTATCCATCCATAGATACCCCACACGTATGGGTTTGATGAAAAAAACATTTTTGAGTTTCAGTTCTAAGTATGGGGAACCCCCAAAATTTATTGTTTTTTTCTATTTTTGTGTGAAAATCTTAATGCGGTTCACAGAATACATCTACTTACCAAGTTTCAATGGTATAGCACTTATAGTTTCGGAAAAAAGTGGCTGTGACATACGGACGGACAGACAGACAGACAGACAGACATGACGAATCCATAAGGGTTCCGTTTTTTGCCATTCGGCTACGGAACCCTAAAAAATGTGACACGGATTTTGTTCGGAACAGCTCGTCTATATGTAGAGTCCGCCATGGCATATCTACGAATGTGTTATCGTATTTATGTACATACATATGTGACGTAGGCTCGGTGACTCGACGTGACGTCACCTGGCAGCGGACGATACAGTGCAACGACACAGTCTCGGTCGGAGATGTGTGCACGGTGCACGTGAAGCGAGAAATTGTAGTGTAACTAAGTGAAGAGGAAGGATCAAACGATACCGGTCCATCCCATTTCCCCGGCGACGTCGAGCCACAGCGACTTGACGCTGTTGTAGTAGCTGGCGACCGGCATGTTGTTGCGCGCGTACAGCAGGGGGCGCTCGCGCACCAGCCGGATCATCTTGCGGTCGTCCGCCTGGCTCGAGTCCACCAGCCGCCCCACCGCCGCCGCCGAGCGCGCGCGCCGCACCTCCCCGCCCGCGCTCCCCGCAACCCCCGCACCCCCCGCACCCACCGTCACCCCGACCTCACCAGCCTCCGACACCTCGCACGTTATGTACTCGGGACTGTCCCCTGGCTCCATCGCACCGGAGTTCCGCCGCTAACCCGACGCGATCCTCTCCCCGATCGATCGAGAGATCACTCGGAAGTCTCGGAACACGCGGCGCGGCGGTGGCTCGTTACGCAACGGATTAAGTATTTCACGTAAACGGCGAAGGACGCGTCACCCCGCAGCGAGAGCGCGGAGCGAACACGCCGACGCGCACATCGGCAGACAGACACGCGCAGCGGGAAGCAAGCGCGCAAACATCGTCGTCCCGCTCGCACGCGCGCGCCCGCCCGCCGAGTGAGCGGCGCGGACACGAAAACACGTGAAAAAGCAAGAGCGCAGACGCTCGGCTCGTCCCCGTCGGTCGGGGCTACTTTTATAAATCGTTCGCGGCCGTATCGATTGGGTCGCCGCGCCGGTCGCCGGTCGCCGGCTCGCGCTGCCGCCGGACGGCGCATGGCGGCCAGGCGGCCGGCGGACGAGCCAGCGAACCCGTTTTTTCCCTCGCTTTTATTTCGGTCGCCGCATCTAGCGAGTAGCTGTACTTGTCGTCACGGCGCCGCGACGCGATCGCCTAATCAGTAAACACGCATCAGGTAGAGATAGTGGAACAGCTCGCGGGCCACTAAAATGTAAATTATTCTGACATTTCGATAGTCGTCGCTTAGATGCGACTGTTTAGAAACAAAAATAATATGAAGGCAGCGCACTATGTGGAATTTGAGCCTATTTCATGTCATAAATCTATAACTGACCCATTTTTGAAGATAGCAAGGTGATTTTTTTTTCTGATAGACTTGAATATATATACTTTCAAATAATAGAAAGTATTTAGGAATAAATGTATTTTTAATAGTTGCAAAAAAATAATAAACATAAAATTCAGCCAAAATTATTTGAATTTAAAATTATGTTCAAAGAATATTATGTTAAAATATAAAAATAAATATATCAAGGTAACGTTAATCAATAAATATATTAATTAGACAGTTTACATTAATCTAATAGCTCCAAAGCTTCATCTAGAAGATCCATGGACTTTTTTTACGGTTTTCTTAAACTAGTTATATAAGGGTCGGATGTGTATAAAATTATGTGTAAAACGTCTTCATTAGTGGCTATTCTGGAACACTTTGGACCATGATGAAGCCTGAAGACTTTTGAACAACTTTAATCATTTCAGGTCTCACAAAATTGGGGTACGTTGTGCATTAAAACCGCAACTTTTTTTTTCATTCATTGAATTATTATTACATTTCGTACTAACACCAATAACAGAATTTCGACAAGCTTCAGCAACTATCAAAACTCCAATTAAAAATTAGAAATCGTGAAATACTACATATCTTGAGATATTCGTCTCTAGTAGGTACCTATATTTACAAATAAAGTATTTTTTTGTTCTTAATCTAAAAGTACGTACTTTCATCTTTCCGAAATGGTATAATATTTATATAGTTTACTTAGTTATTACACCAGAAATTATTTGCGCTTTATTGTTAACTTTTGACCAAATTTAATCATTTTACGTCTCACAAAATTAGAGTGCATTTCGCATTAAATCCGCAACTTTTTTTTTCATTTATTGAAATATCACTAAATTTCCAATATAATAACACTTTTAATAGAACTTCGATAAGCTTCGGCAACTGCCAAAACTCTAATCGAAAATTCGAAATGGAGAAATACTACCTGTCACGAGATCTTCGTCTCTAGTAGGTATATTTACAAATAAAAAGATTTGTTTTGTACTTAATCTAAAAGTACGTACTTTCAGCTTTCCGAAATGGTATAATATTTATATAGTTTACATAGTTATTACACCACAAATTATTTGCGCTTTATTGCTACCTTTTGACCAAATTTAATCATTTCACATCTCACAAAATTAGAGTGCGTTTCGCATTAAATCCGCAACTTTTTTTTTCATTTATTGAAATATTACTAAATTTCCAATGTAATTACACTTCTAATAGAACTTTGGTAAGCTTCGGTAACTGCCAAAACTCTAATCGAAAATTTGAAATGAAAAAATACTACCTGTCACGAGATATTCGTCTCTAGTAGGTATATTTACAAATAAAGTAATTTATTTTGTACTTAGTCTAAAAGTACATACTTTCAGCTTTCCGAAATGGTATAATATTTATATAGTTTACATAGTTATTACACTAGAAATTTATTTGCGCTTTATTGCTAACTTTTGACCAGATTTAATCATTTCACGTCTTACATAATTAGAGTACGTTCCGCATTAAAGCCGCAACTTTTTTTTTCATTTATTGAAATATTACTAAATTTCCAATATAATAACACTTTTAATAGAACTTCGGCAAGCTTCGGCAACTGCCAAAACTCTAATCGAAAATTCGAAATGAAGAAATACTACCTGTCACGAGATATTCGTCTCTAGTAGGTATATTTAAAAATAAAGTACTTTTTTTTGTACTTCATCTAAAAGTACGTACTTTCAGCTTTCCTAAATGGTATAATATTAAAATAGTTATCATTGCTATGTCACTGCAAATTCAAACTGAAAAATCACAAATTTAAAAGTATTTTAAAATCATTTTTCGTTTAGCGTATTTAGATTCGCTTTACGATAAAATGGTAGCAAATAAAAATGCAAATCATGTTGAATAGTGTAAAGTAACTCCTTAGCTATTATCTAGGGTACAACATATGACTCCATCGATGATTTTGAAAAAGTGATTTATGGCATGATAATAGCTCGATTTCCACATAGTGCAGCGCCCCGGCCGCCCAGCGCCTGGCACCCGGCCTGACGCTCTCGTCGTGGAGACAATGACGACCTTGACCTGCGTCACTCCCGCCCACACACTCAAGGTCATCGGTCTTACATTTACATGACATAATTGTCACCATTTATCACAGTACACATTATTATCTATCAAGTAGGTAGGGTAGTAGAAAAAGCAATGTATTCAAACGTACGAGTACCTATACCACGTCGACATGTTATATTAGCCATCGTTGAATGTGCTGAGCAACGCCACAAAACTGTCTCTTTATGTGGTAGTGCCGCTCGAACCTACCCTGGTTGTGTCTTTCTCCAGAATTTGACAATCAGTCAGCAACACAACCGTGTTGGCTATGCAGTATGCACGACATCAATGTCATCAATTATTTATCACGCACGCGGCACGCGCGCACGAACAACGACATACGAACTAACGATCCGATCACCTGATGGTCAGTGACTCAGTGGTTATCGCCGGCATCGTCGCGGACGTCAACAACACCAACAGCATCATGCCTTGCCGGCCGAGAAAGAGAGAAGAAAATGAAAGACAAAACTGGCTCTCAAAAAAATCTCAAAATAGGTTATATTATGATGAAGTTACAAAAAAACTATCACGGCTATGTTAGCATAAGTAGTTAATGAGTAGTAGTCGATAAACTTACTACAATACTTCAAAACCTTACATTGCGCGTGGCCTGACAATTATAAACGAAAGCTTTAATTAACAGGCTGTTAATTAACAGCTGTTAATAACAGCAGATTACCTTGATTGTTAAATGTGTTTATTTTATTCTTATTACAACCACAAATTGACACTGTTTGTAAGAAAATTTGTAAATTTGCGTATAACAAAAAGGATAAGTAATATTAAAGTAGTAGTGACACCTTATCACGCACGTGTCGGCGACATAAGATACGGAGTAATGTTTTGGGGGAACTCAACGGATGAAGATAGGGGCGTCAACGCTCAGAAGAAATGCATCCGGGCCATCGCAATCATTGGCAATAGAGACAGTTGTATCCCATATTTTAAGAAAAAAATTGTATTTTTGCCACGTTCCTATATATTCGAAATATCCGTTTTCGTTAAGTACAATACCAAATTATATAAAATGTTTAATAGTGCCCACCTTGGAAATAAAATATGTGCAACCATTTCATATTCTGCACTACTTGGGAAAAACATGCTTGGAATGGCACCCAAAATGTATAAAACTACCCACCACAATAAGGAATGAGTTTAAGCATTAACTCCGGGACCATTAACTTCCTTCTTTCTTTAAAATGATAATTTTACATGACCATTAATGATATATACAGCAGTGATAGCCTAGAGGTTAGAACGTTGGTCTCTCGAACAGAGGGGTCCGAGTTCAAATCCTGGCACGCACCTCTAATTTTCAAATATTATGTGCGTATTAGAAGTTAATTATCACTTGCTTCGGTGAAGGAAAACATCGTGAGGAAACCTGCACACCGGAGAGTTCTCCATAAAGTTCTCAAAGGTGTGTGAAGTCTACCAATCCGCACTTGGCCAGCGTGGTAGACTATGGCCTGTACCCCTCACATTGTGGGAGGAGACCCCGAGCCCAGCAGTGGGACAATTATGGGTTGGTGCTTTGCTTTTTTTTTTTTATTAATGATATTAATGAAATGACCATGTGTATTACTGAATTGATATAATGAATTAATTGACATTTACTGTGTATAAATTGACATAATTACTATAATTAATTTTAAGGTACAGCCTGAATTGAAATAATTAATTTACTGACATTTGCTATGTATACCTCAATTTATTATGAATGATTGGTGACGTTGACTGTTTAATATTTGCACGCCAATAGGCAAAATTTAGCGGAATTTACATAATATAATGAATTGTAACATATCTGTACCTAAATTCAGCAAATAAATAATTAAGTATTGTATTATAAATGATGATAGGTAGATAGCCAAATACCAGGGTTGTAAGGATTGAAAAGTTTATTATAAAGATATTGTAAAGATTATTATCTTATATTTATTTATCTTCGTTTATCTTGGTAATTTCAAACCCGGATATAATATGTTCCCGTTATGCAGTCGCTAGTAAGCACTTGTCAGCATTTTTGTATTTTATTGTCAAAACGAGCTACATATAATCTAAATTTTACTAATAAAAAATAACTGACTTCAAAGTCTCTGCTTTCGATTAAAAAAAGAATCATCGAAATCGGTTGGCGTGATATTGAGTTATTCGTCAATTTGTCGCGCACATCTTAACACAAATTTACGACTTATGTGGTTTTCTCATGGATGTCATTGTCAGATCTCAATAAAATTTATGTGGGACCACATGACAGCCACCAGCTTTCGATTAAAAAAAGAATCATCAAAATCGGTTCGCCCAGTCCAAAGTTCTGAGGTAACAAACATAAAAAAAATACAGTCGAATTGAGAACCTCCTCCTTTTTTTGCAGTCGGTTATAAACAGAAGAAGACGTTTATGAGGTATTTGAAATAATTCTTTTTTACTGCGAATAAACTGTCTTCGGCGCTCCGGAGAGCGCCTGGACGCCACCGGAGGACGGAGGGCGAGGGCGGAGGGCCAGGGCGGAGGGCGGTGTGCTGTCACTACAGTGCACCTCTCGCACATAGTGAAAGGTTTACATTCAATTTGACGATCCCATAGTACTCTATGGCAGTGATCCTGCCTGCCAAGTAAAGGCTCCAGAAGTCGATTCCCGGCCAGAGCACACATTTATATGACAAATATGCTACTTCAGTAGATGGCGTTATTAAGCAGCACTAAGCCAATGAGTAAAAAAACACGATTTACCAAAAAAAATACCGAGCACAGCTCGCTCATAAGGGTGCTATTTATTTCCCGTGTTTTATTAGTGTTGAGCCGAACTCGTCCATGTTAGTACACTGACATCACAGTGCCATGCACTCGCGCCCGGGCGCCCTCTGCACCGAGCTCACTGCTCACTATCAAATTTATTGAACAGATACCTGCCGCCACGTCGCCATGCCGCCATGCCGCCCTGGCGCGCTCCCACCACACTTATTAATAGCCGCAGTTCAGCGGAGCGGCAGACGGGCGGCTTTACGGCACTTTTTAGAAAGCTCTTAACTTTACAACATTTTCCAAACTTACGCGATAAATTCGCACTTCCGTAAGGAGCCCCCGGCTTAGCGGTCGAGGCTGCGGGGCGGTGGAGCGGGAGACGGAGGGGGAGGGGGCAGTAAAAGTGACTCCCCGGAATGCAAGCTTCAGCTTTTTATCGTAAATTGGCATCATTTTTACGAGCGACGCGCTCATCCGCCCGGATTGACAATTTGAATTTGGGGCATAATTTTGGAGAGCTTCGTACGCAGATAACCCTTGACGGCGGCATACTAATGGCCCGCTTTAATTGCCCTCGCGACGCGCGATTTAGCGACGGCGGCGGTCGGCGGGATGCATATGTGACACTCGAACCCCCCGACACCCCCATCCCCCCCTCTCCCGCCGCACGCACCTCAATTAACTTGTCCATTATAGATTACGGTCGCGCCAGGACAAGGCTGACCTTCAGAATATTATATTATGATGAGATTAAAAATGAATTCTAGGACAATTAATCATAATGGAACCACGTCGTGTTGTTGAGCTTTGCATACTTATTTACGCTTCTTAGTTTTAAGTGATTTTATTGAACCTTAGTGGAGCGACGAGCGCCAACATCAGAATTCTCGTGGTCACTATAAGTAGGTTGTTCGTACACGTAGAGACCGCGGCGGGCGACATACGCGGGGCGCGGCGCCCGCACTGCCTGCAGAGCACCGGGAGCCGGCCCCGGCGCCCATGACGCTGGTGTCACACCGCCCTTACCATGCGGTTTCCTGTTTTCTGAACATATTTGTGGTGTCACGCTTTATCCTTTAACCACACTGACACAAGACGGTTGCCCTAAAGCGCCCATCTAAAAGGATCGCTGTTGAAAGCGAAACTTTAAACAAAGTGCCTTTTTGAGATTACATTACTGTACCTGGATCCCAAAATATTTGTCGTTTTGGACAACTTCAGAAGTTCAAACTAACATACCTTTATTTTTTACTCGTTGTTTGGTCCTTCAAACCGACAAATAGTATATAGATAGATAGGTTTGACAATATTTATACGAACAATAACCAATACAGTACAGAAGTATAATAGTTCATTCCCGATTCCAGGGTGTAGCACCCTCGCGCCTCACAGAAATACATGTTCTTATTTGTTTGATTCAGAAGCTGTCGCACTTTAGTTATAAAATGATCACAACAGCGCCCTTTACCGTGCGCAACAAATGAAACTCACACTTATTATTTTTTTATGTAAACAGAGGACAAACAGAGCGCCACCTGATTACCGTCCCCCACCGTCCCCCAGCGTCCCCCAGCGGACACAGGGCCATCACAAAAGGCATCGTTTGGCGGCTGACTCACCGGCAGGGCGAGACTCAACCAGCTACTTACACTTCACGGAAAGATAATACGCGAAGCCCTCCCATCAAGCAAAGACGCCGGCTTTTGTTGCCTCTTACGACATTTTCGTCCTACCGGCGGCATGACATTGGTGTACTGGAAGTATTACATAACTTTATCATGTATCATAGGTAGGTATATCGTCGGTGTTGGCCAAGAAGCTCCCAAAATAAGCAAGCGCCGCTTCGGGCGGGGTGAGGGGCGCGGGGCGGGCGGGGGGTCGGTGGGAGGTGGAGGGGATGACACGTAACTCTATCTTGATTTAGTGAGCAATTAAGGAACTCGCACCCAATTTTTTTCCCGCACACTCGGATGGACCCCGAAGCTTATTATTTTGGCTCGGGGATCATTTTTGGAACAGGAAACATCTGGCACTTGTAATGACAGCCATGGCGCTCTGCCGACGGCGCAGGTTTCACTACCATGGGTCCATCCAAGGAGTAGCACAAATTAATTACTTCTATATTAGTTAACATGTCTATGATCTGGGCGCAAGGGCACTGCCTACCTTTTCTCGAAACGCTTCGTCGTTTTTTCTGAACCCTCGTAACTTGGGTTTGGATGATACCACAAAATTCGCGAGATATGATGAAGTTTAAATTATAATTAGCTATTATCAAAGATATTTTACCAGTAATCATTGACTCTTTTATACTTTAGATTCTAATGATATATAAAAATCGCCGATTTCGTCACTCACTGATGATCATCAAAATTATTATGTCATCTACTTCCTGAAGTCCTAGAAAGCTGAAAGCTAATATTAATACACAAACAACAGAAAAATTCTAAAACTTGGAACTTGTAGCCCACAATATTAGTCAAAATATGTGGCTTGGCGGTTAAGCCGCGTTTTCACAATACGAGTGCGCTTGGACCGAGTGTACTCGTAAGAGTTAGGTCGTATATGAGTGCACTCGGAATGTGGTGTGCACGTTACGAGTTCAATAGCATCCGAGTGTCATTATTGTCTCCCTGAAATATTAGTCTTAACGCATCAGTTTTCAAGATGACCACTAATCTTCTGCTGCAAGGTATAGAAGTAGTAGCAGATATGTTAATGGTTGAAATACAAGAGCATGAAAGGAGAAAGAAACCAACCAAAAGAAAAATTTGGACCCGAAAATGGATATTAAGGCGTCACCAGCAGGGCGCTTCGAGTGATTTTTTACGTGAAGTAGAAGAAGATCAGGAGACTTTTAAAAATCATCTGAGATTGAAAAGCGAACAATTTGAGTATCTGCTTGAAAAAGTAGCGCCACGAATTCAAAAACCAGACACCCTTCTTCATATAATTCCAGAAACTTCACCGTATCACGCTTATTCCATTTTTTTTAAAGCCAAACGCTTTGTTATTTTCATTTGACGCCATTTTATTTATATTATTTTATAAGAGTGAGCTCGTACGAATAGAACAATGTCCGAGTCCACTCTGATCGGATGCCGCCGTCCGAGTACACTCGGATCACTTGTTTACATGATACGAGTAGTCATCCGAGTTGATCCGAGCGGGACTCGGTCCGAGCGTACTCGTATTGTGAAAACGCGGCTTTACTACAACAACCATGGTGATTAAGTACTCTGTGACAACGACTATTGAATGACAGAAAAGTAATGAACAGATGTTAATGTACATAGACAGTGAACAGAGAATAAATTTCACCTTACCTCCATGTGACGGAAGGAAACGGCCAAGTCCCTTAGTTTGACTCAGGTGTAGAAGATTGTGTGAAGTTGGGCCTTGTAGAGTTGGAAGCTTGGCTCTACAGGAGATATGGTAACTTTTCTATGTAGAGCCATGTGGTCTCGTCTTGGCAACATTTGACATAAAAATGTGTTTGGTTGGATATGTTTATTAAGTGTGTATTACCGGTATCGGATTTTTACATAGTAAATTTGACGATGTAACACAGTTGTCGCCAATTACCTAAAGGTAGAAGATACACGGCGAAAGTCTGTATTGAATGTAACATCTATACGCACCATATGTATATATATTCTTGACATAACATAAATATAGGTATAGCGGTGTATGTATTGTATAAGGATGGATCGATGTAACCGAACTCGTATAACGAAACGGTCGATCCGTAAAGTGCAATATTAATAATGTGAACACCTATAGTCTGTTCTGTTCTCTTTTCTTCTCATCTAACGCAGGGCTGACCCAGGGTCAACCTGCGTGTTACCTGAGTTATGAGTACCCACTAACATTTTGATACTGATGCTTACAACTGATATACTGATATATTTGGGTTTCCACCCAATGCGGCCTCCTCCATCCCCATTACTAGCCGCTCCCAGCCTCCCATTGTTCCCATGCTGGTCTGATTCTGTTATCTGATTCTGAATATTGTTTGCCCACAAGCCGCCCGACTCATCGGCAACTGTCTCCGAATATTACTTGCAAACACGCTTTCCGACTCCTCGGTAATTGAGACACAACCATCACAATAATCTATTATTGTGCGCACTGATATAACTGTTATAAAACAACACCTTTTACTTTTCTCACATTTAAAACCTCGTGTGTGGAAAATTTCCATTCCTGTCTCCTGAAAAACTTATTGACAATATCTGTCAAAACCCAAGCACAGACTGTTTAAACACATTGATCCAAAGTCCACAGACTACATAAAAGCTCTATAGCTCCATTTATGGTTCGCATTCGCGACACTCCCGCCGGCAAGAGAAACTGAATAAACAAGTATTCAATATTAACACTGATCATATAACTATACACTTATACCAAACTGACTTGACTGACTATTCCATAGTCTTATGCCTGTTCAACAACTCGAAAGAGCGCCCTTTAACCACTCTTTCTGATCACGGAACCAGCTCACTTCATTCTATATAATATATCATCGTAACTACTAGTGTACTTGTGCCTAGACACTATTGTGTCTCCTGATGAATGAAGGAAGTCCTGAACATCGTCCGCGGCTTGTTGCACCACAAGCTCCTGTCTAGAACTGAAGATCAATTATTCAGACACCTTTTAATACTAACGTGTCATTTGCTAAATTTTCGATGAACCAATACTGTTTCATTATGTACCTTTGAAGGATTGCTGCAAATTCATGCATCAATCAACTGTCTTAAATATTATTTTAATACTTAATAATGCAATTGCTAGGTCAGGAACGCTGAACATTAAAAGCTTAATTTAAGTGCTTAATTACTTAAGTTACCCACTTAATTTAACTTCCTTACAAATGTATGCTATTTACCTATATCATACTTTCAATTTCAATATACATTATCTATAACAGCTTAATCACTTATTATTGTATCTGTACTCACTCGATTCGGCATCTCATTCTCATTAGTCAAGCACGAATGACCATTCATATTTACCTTCTACTTCTTTCTTATCTTGTTATTTTCATCATCTTTTGCTATGGGATTTTCCATTTCCAAATCTGATACGTTTACATTGAAAGCAGATCATATATTCGTAAGACCCACCACAACCAGAGAAGTTTGTATCTGATCTTATCTATATCCGAACTACTAAAACTTACCGAAGACTGCGTCGTAAATAAAATTCGTCGTAAATTGCGTCGTAATTAAAATTTAATTTTACTTGTTGCTGCATGCTCACGAAAGCCAAATATGTATGAACTACAAAATATTTTATAACATCCTTTGTAACCATGTTTGAAGCAATAAACAAATGATTTGATTTTATTAACTTTGGTTAAGATTCAGGAACTCTTGTGTTCTCTATGTAATGACAAAATCTTATTTTCACTTCAGTCCCTCTTGGACATCTGAAGGTTTCTGAGTTATCTTAATACATATACTGAAACGTTGATGAGTTTAGTAAATGAACTTAACGCGTTCTCATAATGATAACTCCAATGGTTGGTCTGGTGTGGCGATATAAATATGCTTCTTGAATCCAGGCATATCCTTATGTTTATTGATTACCGAGTGAAGCCATTTTCCGCCGAGTTCCTGAGCCAATGTGGGTTCTACTACATATCTGTGTATAGTAACTGTCTGGCTGAAAATCCTCTTCATGTTATATTTGCTGGATTAAGTTCTGACTGAATATACAGTCATTTAATGATTTTCGGAATTTTGAACAATATGTTGTGTACTCTGTTGCATTCAAATGTAAGTAAATGTGACTTGATTTTTATCCATGTAAGAGCAATTGAAAGCGCAAATGATTGAACAACCTGATTTAATAATTAACATGTTCTATGAGCTGTACCGAGTTCAACTTTAGGTAGGTATAGTCCAGCATGTGCTGATGAGTTTTATGATCGCAGGTATATACATCTGGCATATTCTTTCTTTGAAGCATCTCCAAAGCTATGGAGTGCATATGATTTTGCTTGAGGCATGGGTTATATCTCTTGGTATTTGAAGTTGAGATAGATACTTAATGTCATTGATTAATTCATCCCATTCCTTTATGATGGGGCTAATACTGGTTCATCCCAGTTTAAACCATCAATGAATAACGATTATAATAACACCTTGAATCCATAGACTTAAATATATAGACACGCTGTTCTTAACAAATTTCGTGTCACGCTTTCGTGCCACAGAGTACTCAATCACAGAGTCAATATGCACCCAGTGTTGCCAACACCCTACTCCGAAAGAGATCATGGATACATTACTATAACTCGACATATACCATGGATATATTACTCTGTCTGGATTACTTTGTAGAGGTACCTGAGGATTAATTACGTCATAACGGAATGACCATTGTGTTCATCCATTCATTGTGCATCTGTAATCCCAGGATATATCATTCAGCTGTGTTAAATTTTTTTTATAAGTGTTGTGCACTTAAAATAAAAGAAATGTTCCGTAATAAATTACATTGTTTCATTTCATTATCACCTTCAACATCCGTTTTCATGACGTAAGGACAATTTTGAAGAAATTATAATAAAATGTGTTAATACAATAATATATTTTTTTACCACCAGAAAAATTATTAGAAAACATTTGGAAAATAGGACATAACACCCCACAATTATGAAGGATAATCTCAATCTGGTCTGCGATTGGTCAAATAGTCATTCCGTTGTGACGTCATCTGTCTTCAAGTACCTCGAAGTTATGTATCCAGTTAAAAGTTATAATATTATCCATGGCGACAATCATACGATTTATGCCTTTTTCCAGTTCATCTCGGAGTGACTACTATATATTTTTTTAACATCGTAAGTAAACATTAATAATTTAAATATGTATTTGTATGCATTGTTAGAAAATTATGTACGAGTATAATAGGTTCATGATATAATTATTATAGGTTCATAGATTTATCAATAGATGGCGCACATTATAATTACCTATGTCCCGATATTTCTACATTTATAATTTTGTATGTTATTATGTAAATTTATATTATAACTAGCTGCCCGGACAGACTTCGTTCTATCAAAAAAAAAATTGCAATAAAATAATATTGCGACTATACATTGAGATGTAAGCTATCCTATCTTTCAAGTTGGATCAAACTGCACACGGTGTGCAAAGGGCAATGAACCTAGTTGGCATACCTACAAGTCCGCAATTTTGAAAAAACCTCGATTCGGCGGCCAGTGATGTAAAATATGTCAATCGATAGAATAAATGATTATGATCAAAAAGTATTCAGTGATGAAATGTCGTAAGTGGTATACTTTCTGAGATATTTGAGTTCAAACCCGTAGAAAAATGAAGTAAAAAACTTTGTTTCGGCGGATATTGATAAAACATGTGTCAATCGATAGACTAAGTGATTACGATCAAAAAGTATTCAGTAATAAAATGTCGTAAGTGATATACTTTCTGAGATATTTGAGTTCAAACCCGTAGAAAAATAAAACATTGGTAATTAATTGTCTTTTTTATTTATTAGTGGATCAACACTATAACTATATACATACATATAAAATATCACAATATCATTAACAAAACTAAATAAATACATATTTATTCATATTTACATATATACATATTATATTATATATTAAGTACATAAATATTTATAACTACGTATATAACATGTGGTTGAAGACCACGGGCGAGGACATTCTAATTGCTTCAGGTAGTGCTGCCGAACGTGATTCTTGAAGGAACTTTTGGTAGTCTTTTGATGTCAAGGAGTTCCAGAACAGTATTGCAAAGGAATTCCCGAAATAAGCAGTGCTATGGGTTTCCTTTAAATAAACAGGAGAAGACACATTATTCAAAATAGCATAAAATGTTGAGAGAATTCTGAAGTTTCACCTGTGTCTAATTAGTAGCCATTTAAGTTAGGAATAAAACTGGGAAATGTGGTCATACTTACGTAAGCTGGAGATAGGTATATCGAAGTTTTTTTACTTTATTTTCCTACGGTTTTGAAATCAAATATCTCAGAAAGTATATAACTTACGACATTGTATCACTTAATACTTTTTGATCGTAATCACTTAGTCTATCGATTGACACATATTTTATCAATATCCGCCGAAACAAAGTTTTTTACTTTATTTTTCTACGGGTTTGAACTCAAATATCTCAGAAAGTATACCACTTACGACATTTCATCACTGTATACTTTTTGATCGTAATCATTTACTCTATCGATTGACACATGTTTCATCACTGGCCGCCGAATCGAGGTTTTTTCAAAATGGCGGACTTGTAGGTATGCCAGGTTCCATACAAAAATGTTGGAAGCCCTTTGATTAAAATTGGTTAAGTAGTTTAGGAGTCTATCGCGGACAAACAACGTGACACGTAATTTATATATATAAAGATAAGAAGATTTTATTTTAATTTATAGTTTTACTTATTACTTTTCTTTCAATTTCGTTTTGTAGACCGCCATCTAAAAATAATTAAAGTTTTAGTACCTACATTAAATGAATCGTACTATTTTTTTTCTGGAGCCATCTTAGGAAATACGACTTTTATTTACCCACCGTACGATCTCTCACTCCGCGACGTCTGGCAACCCTGTTCCGTAGTGATTAAGTACTCTGTGTTCGTTCTGTCAAGTTTGGTTCAAGATGTCGGTATTAAATATTTGACACTAAATAATTTTTAAGACTGTAAATAAAAATATAGTTACTTACCAATTATGATTAAATAAAGTGAAATAAAGTTCAAACGTAAATAATGAGAACGTTTTAACTGTGCTCAATAAACAATAATACGTTATTAAGTGTTTTTGAACAGTCGGAGTTTTTCTAACGTGACATTTACTTGTGTAGCTTGCTCGCAACAGACTAAACTGAGGTGAACCCAATTGGGTTAACCTCAGGTGAACAAACTGTAAGTACTGAACAGCGTGTCTATATTATTTAGGTCCATGCTTGAATCCCAAGGTGATTGGGGTGCAGTATCCACATGGATCATACAGTACTGTAATTATACTGAGTATGTTATGCTTTGTTAATGCTTGGCCTGAAGGAATATTTAATTTGTATGAAAGTATACCTGTTATTTGATACTATTATATTCTTAATACTTTGATAAATGCCTTATTATCATTATCGAACTGGTGAAATTGTTCACATTAATCTCCTGAGAAGATCTCCAAGGCAATAATCTATCCGAATTTCATGACAATTTTCTGAGATCATGGCCTGTGCTTCACATGAGTTTTGATTACAGCGCTTGTGCTGAAGTAAGTGAATCACTCTCGGTGAGTAGGTATATAATTCACAAATATATTTTCTCATATAATGTCTGACGCTCTTAAGTTGGTGTTCTACCCGTAGTGGTTCAATATAATTCTTCGCATTCCTTGTGGTCTGGGTGCTTAAACTTCTCCATAGGTGGCTCGTATGATCGTCCAAAATCTCTGTATTGTCTATTCTAGGCGGGTGGTGACTTGAACACCATAATACTGTACTTAAGTAGGTATTTTACCTCTGTTTGAAGTAATCTATTTCTTTCTGGACTGATGAGTTGACTCTTTGTGATGAGTAGCCACTTGCATCATGATGACATAGCCGAAGCATGCACCACATGCAACAGCTCCCGAAGTCTCCCATGTCTTAATATAAATTATAGTTACCATTCAACACTTTGTAAAGTTCTCCTGCATGTGATGTCCATTCTTAACACAAACCATTCCACTGGCCATTCCAAAATCAAAACAGTTCAAAGTAATACCAATAACTTTTGCTGGGCATGTTTACTAAAACTTATTAAATCTCTCTCGAAACATTGAATTCTTTATAAAATCAAAACTGTGATGCATTGTTCACCATTTATCTAAAGAAAATAAAATAACAAAATCCCCTCTATTCAATAATCGCAATTTAGTGCTTTTACTCTACTGATTGCAGAAGTCTGACCATACTAAGTACCTATGGTAGTATGACATAGTCCTTTGAATCCTTTAAAAATCAGGTAAAATATTCTTGACAACAACAGCTAATTTGAAATATTTGTTTTTAATATAAACTCTTAATCTTGTATAATATATTAATATTTGTATTTCTTCCTTGTATTTGTAAGTATTATACAATTATTATTTAAGTAGTTTATCCAATTTATTATATTGTCTGTGCACCTTACCCCTTTCACATTGATTTCTATGTCCTCTGTATCACCATATCTTATTCAGTCTATATGAAAATAGTTGAATTACACTGATCATAGTAGTACCATGATAATACTATCAAATCAATAATCCACATCTATATGGGAGTATAGTTAAGAACCACAATTTATTCCAAACTCATACTACTAAGCAGATAATATCACTTTCTTATTAAAACTTATTAAATCTCTTTGTGTAACATTCTTGGAACTGAAATTGTTACTTACGTTCGACAAAGTGTTTTGTTTCATACAAAACAAAGTGACCTTAGTTTGACGTAAAGAGACACTGCATCCATATTTCATCTTTGTTCTTTCTAATTTACACATGATTAAACTGTTTTGGCATATTACTTCACTTAAATTACTATTATAATTTCACTTATACAAATTAATAACAACATCAAAGAACAACATAAACAAATCTGAGTGACAGTGACAAGGTGACTGATCTGTTTCTGACAAACTGACAGTTCTAGTTAATGACAGAACTGCGATTCATTGCACGCCCGTGAATTCTGTAGTTTTACATGAATAGCGATGGGAAATATCGTTACTTTTATTTCACTATCAAGTCGATGAAGTTATTCATTTTTGTCACTGTTATATCACCGGTGATAAATCACCACCGGTAGCGCACAGTAAGGAAAGATTACAAATGAACTGTGAAGTGAAATCTCACCGAGTCACCGTATCACAAATTTACGAGACACGACGTGGTTATAAATATCAAGTACTCACATAGTTTAATCAAAACCTTATCCTGTTTAAAATAAGACTCATTTTCATTTGAAGTTTTTGATTCGTAGTGATATTATTAACGAAGCAAGTTGAAAGAAATCATACAACTTAAGTCTTATGACGTTGAGAATAAGATGCAATTTCACTTAAACAAATTCTCTCTTCTATCTGATGGCTCTGTGTCGCTCACGCACGTGCCGCACGGCTCCAGTCACAAATGTTGCTTTCTCTCTTTCGCACGATGGAATTCTGTGAATTATATGTAGCTTGGCCGGTGGCCGGCGTTAAGTCACAGTTAAAGGAATACTGTGGTGAAATCACAGTCGTGATAAATGTAACAGACGGTTTCGATGCATGTCACTGGTGTGACAAGGTGAAGCATAATTATATAACAAGTGATATATCCAGTGATAGGTGAAATGTGCCATTTCTACACATGAAACACTGCTTTTACTGTATAAGATAATAATATCTTAATAATAATAATATCCTTTTATTTAAGATAACACATAACCTCATAATGTGCTGCTTCACATAATAACATTTAACAGTCATAACTACTGAGTTTGCAGATATCAAGTGGTTAATTAGTTAGTCTATATTTACAGCTATTCTGTTTCTCTAGCAATATTTAAAAATGACAGAACTGTAACTATGTACATCACAACACTGTTGTTCCTGTTATTAAGAATATCATTTAGTTATTCTGACACCATAATACAAATCATGGTACCATAGTTTGTTAGCTGTTTATAACAAACTTTTAAAGTCTCATTTCATGCAAGAAATAATAAATTCACTTTTAAAATAAACAGAAGGTATTTCTTTACCTAATTCTGTCTCAATCCTTTTACCATAATTTTTATTATTATTTGTTGGGTGTGTCAAAGTTATATCCTGAAAGAAGTACTATACTTTGAAGACTTTATCTGGATCATATTGTAACATTTGTAACTAAAACATATTAGGTACCTACCTGGATGTACCATACACAAACTTTTGAGTCTTAAAAATTTCAAGACCTTCATTCAACATATTATTGCAATAATAAAACAATACAGATTACCTGAATTCCATTAGCGGTGACACAGTCAACTCTCTTTCCGGTCCCTCAGCATGGTCTTATATCAGCTTCCACGAGCACAACTACACAGGCTTGAATGAACTCATAACACTTACACACAGCAGATATCCACGTCTCCAAGGCCTGTCTTGAAGGCAAGCCTTGACTGGGGAGACTGGGGGCTAATTATATTGTATTCTCTTTGTGAAAAAGGCTGAAAATTGAATGTCGACTGTTAGACAAAGTCTAAATTTATTACCACACTCCATGATCTCTTTTTTTTTTTTTATCACAATTTGTTTATTACTGAGATTCTCATGAAAAATGTCTCACATAGACGAAGTATTCCTATTAATGTAACGAATAAGACAGCTCACCATTATAACTGTAATTATTTGATTTGTTGATCCCAGCTCCTCCACCATGTCGCCAATTACCTAAAGGTAGAAGATACACGGCGAAAGTCTGTATTGAATGTAACATCTATACGCACCATATGTATATATATTCTTGACATAACATAAATATAGGTATAGCGGTGTATGTATTGTATAAGGATGGATCGATGTAACCGAACTCGTATAACGAAACGGTCGATCCGTAAAGTGCAATATTAATAATGTGAACACCTATAGTCTGTTCTGTTCTCTTTTCTTCTCATCTAACGCAGGGCTGACCCAGGGTCAACCTGCGTGTTACCTGAGTTATGAGTACCCACTAACATTTTGATACTGATGCTTACAACTGATATACTGATATATTTGGGTTTCCACCCAATGCGGCCTCCTCCATCCCCATTACTAGCCGCTCCCAGCCTCCCATTGTTCCCATGCTGGTCTGATTCTGTTATCTGATTCTGAATATTGTTTGCCCACAAGCCGCCCGACTCATCGGCAACTGTCTCCGAATATTACTTGCAAACACGCTTTCCGACTCCTCGGTAATTGAGACACAACCATCACAATAATCTATTATTGTGCGCACTGATATAACTGTTATAAAACAACACCTTTTACTTTTCTCACATTTAAAACCTCGTGTGTGGAAAATTTCCATTCCTGTCTCCTGAAAAACTTATTGACAATATCTGTCAAAACCCAAGCACAGACTGTTTAAACACATTGATCCAAAGTCCACAGACTACATAAAAGCTCTATAGCTCCATTTATGGTTCGCATTCGCGACAACAGTTGCTTGCTCGGTATTTTGATACATTTTGGGTGGCCAAGGCAATAAGGCAATAAGCCAGCTGAGCTTGCTGAGCGTTCTGTTCCGTACAGTAAGCCCAGCGCTAAATATCCACATCTCCATACCTCTAGAAATAAGAAGCGCTGTGTCAGCGGATATCTCTTCACCTTCGCAGTGAACATAAAATTACCTAATAGTTTTTTAATCTATGTTTTTAATCCTATTATTAATATTGTAAATGTGAAAATTTGTAAAGATGTTTGGATGTTAGTTCCTCAATCACGCCACAACTACATCACCGATTTGATTGGAGATAGCCCGTACCCTGGATTGACACATAGGCTACTTTTTACCCCGGAAAAGTTCAGGGTTCCCGCAGGATTTGAAAAAATTGATCTCTACCGCGGGCGAAGCCGCGGGCAAAAGGTAGTTGTCAAACTTATCAAATAAGGCTAGATTTAAGATTTATTTATAAAATATTTTTCATGCATTTTACCCTCAAAAAGTTGTTCAGTTGGCAGCTGTATTCCCAGAACAGTTCTGGTGGAATCGTAATAGTTTTTGCTAACAAAAAAGTTGTAAAGTAAAAAAAAAATATTTTCGCCGCCCTCTGCGGAGGGTGTGCGCCCCGCCAGCATCGTGGCGCCCGCGTCCTTTGACAGAAAACAGCTGTTGCACATTCTAGGAACCGGGACCTAACGTCAATGGCAGCTCTCCTTGTGTACGGTATCGCCCGGCGTTAGGGTCTACAACGGCGCGGCGGCCGGCGAGGCCCACCGCTGCAGCGCACACGAGGCGCCGAGCGATCAGCTGATGGTCACAGGCGCGAGGCGACAGTTTACGAGCGGCGCATGCGCATAAACAGGATGTATGGCAGTTACAACTTACAAGGGAGCGGCGAGCACGGCGTGACGGCGAGCAGTACGGCCCGGGGCGCGCGCGGCGGCGGAAGAGATTTATTTATGGTTTTTATGGCTACCTGTTTACGACCCCCCGGCCGCGTGACAGTGGGCCCCCGCCCCCCGTCTCTTACACGACCGTGTATGTATAACCTAACATTTTATATTTTAATAAAATATGAAGTAATGCGGGCACGTAATGAAGTAATCAGGTGGCTCGGCTGCTCCTTTGTCGACTATAAGTATAGGAACCGGCCAAGTGCGTTTCAGACCACGCGCAATGTAGGGTTCCGTAGTCGTAATTTCCTTGATTACTACTCATTAATTTATTAAGGTAACCTAAGAGTGATAGTTTTCCTTTTAAATTCAATAGTATCTCGCATGTCCAACACCTACATTTAGCTGGAAGGGGGGGGGGGGGGTGAACTTGCCTCTAACAAAAATTTGCACTATAAAATCGAATATTTTGTAAACGGACCTGTACGAGTACTCGTACATTATGCTGGCACAGCGTCCTTGTGCCAAGCACGAGTGGCCTAGCTGGGCGCGCGGAGCCCGTGAACACGTGCAAGACGTGACTTAGCAAGCGTCTGACACCAATAAAACCCTGTCAATTAGCAACACAAATTAGTGCATTAAACATCTAGAGTCAGCTCGGTCACGTGTTTTACTACCGAACCCCCGCGGACACATTCACGGCGGCCACGCTGCTCCTGCACTCACCATCCTCCTGATTCAGGACCCCTAAATCGCATAGCATGGTATAGACGAGAAAAAAAAAAATCCCCACTTAACCTGTAGGTTTTGTTCTGCGACTTTATATGAAGTTTAAATAAATAATAAAATATAATATGTATGTATTCATGCCAAATTACAGCTTTCCAGTAAATAGTTTCTCTGCGCTATGCTGCTGACGGACGGACATGATGAAACTATAAAGCTGGAAACATACTATAAGCCGCGGCTGATCGGACGCGGCTGACAGCCGCGACTGATAATGTGCACATGACAAAAACATCCAGCGCGCCAGATAGCTCTCGGACGTCCGAACGCCTCAAGGTGCCTCAAGGTCACGTCCGCGACTTACCTCCGATAGTTTGGACAGCTCAGTGTACATTAATTATCTAGATACCTATTACGTCACATCCTTCAGCCGCGTCCGTAAGCCGCGTCCGACAGTTTGTTTTCAGCTTAAGGATTCCATTTAGACTACGGAACACTAAAAACACTTACCTCAGAACTCGAATGTCTTTTTTTACATTATAATATTATTATCATTGTAAGCACATGTCATGTCCGCCGAGCAACAGCACGGTGAAGATGCGGTCAGATAAGCAGAAGGTTCGGAAGAAAACTACATTAAAAACACAAATGAATATCCAACGTTTTATTACTGCTATATCACAACATGAGGATTATTGAGGATGGGAGGCGTCACGCAGGCGGCCGCGCGGCCACTGGCCGGCCGGTCCGCTGCCCGCTGACTACTCTACTCGTACTTAGCAACATTAATAGTAATTGTTTCGGATCACATAACAATCATTGGAGACGCGAGCTGCTTCCCCTGTCCTAGTGTCCCACTCTCAGAACATCTGCAGAGCGGACATTGCTGCTCGACTGACATACAGGTCCACTACACTATTCATTACTCTAAAATGTTCACTCTAGATCTAGAAACATCGTTTTGCACAAAACAGGCACACAGGCGTTTTTCCGGTTCCTCTTGAAGAGACTTTGGCGATTCTCACTGTTGGACGCAACACCTGACACGAGAAACTCACTTATTACTTGTTACAGATGCTAGTGGTCAGGTGGTCGTTCACGACGATTCAAAATACTTCCATGGTGCATATTTTGCATGGTGCAAAATACTGGTGCTTTGTGGAAGTTAGAGACGGCAGCGTTTCGTAAAATATAACTATTGGTCCTTTATATAGCGGCCCACCCGGACCCAAGTAACTTCATGAAATGCTCGTATCCTGTCTTGCCAAATAGACGAATGATCCTGTAGAGGCAGTATGTCTCCCCGTGGCCGCCGCGGCGCCGCCCGCGCAAGAAATGTGATCATCTCATAACACACTCGAGGTGTACGTAGAAAATACTAAGTGTAGTTATTTTATACAACCTTATAAAATCTAATAAATTCTACGATCGGGCCTCGACATATTTATGTTATTTATACTTTGGTAAGAACTGCTCTACTTAAGTTTAACACAAGTTTTACACAGAAATGACTGTTCATATCATAGGCGAAATGAGCTTCATACACAATGAAGTATTATTACATAAGAACACGTCCCTCCTACATTCATAGATCCGCAAGCGCTACACAGCGACGTCTGACTGTCAGCGGGCCCAGCCTGCCCCAGCAGCCGGTGACCGATCACAGTGATGATAAGTGATTAAAGGTACCGAAGTCAGCCACGATCAGAATAGGTCCAGGGAGCTCTAGGGGCTCAGGGCCTCCGGGGCTGCGAGCGGGGCGGAAGGGGCGAGGGTGCCGTAGTGCGCGTAGTGCGCGTAGCGCGCATAGCCGGCGTACAGGCGACGCAGCCGGCGCGCGCTCACTCAGGAGGGCGGCGCCGAGCCGCTGGGCGAGCCGCCCGCTGCGCCCCCCGCGCCCCCCGCCGCGCCGCCGGCCGCCTCGTCCGCCTCGCTGCTGGACGAGGAGTCGGCGTCGCGCGCCCACAGGCTGGCGTAGCTCTGCTGCTCCGCGATGAGCGCCTCCTCCGCCTCCATGACGGCGTTGAACAGCAGCTTCTTGATCCTCACCTGCGTCTGGTAGGGGAACCGCTTCGTGGTCTGGCACATGCCGTTGAAGAAGATGTCGAGCGGGTCGGGCGGCGCGGGTGGCGGCGACCACTGGCGCTCGTAGTACCCCTCGAGGTGGGGGCGCTTGCCGGCGCGCGCGGCGCGGGGCGCGGCGGGGGCGGCGGGGGCGGCGGCGCCGGCGGTGCGGCACAGGTACTCCAGTTTGCGGTCTATGGCGGCCAGGCGGTCGGCGGGGCGGTCGGGGCGGTCGGGGCGGTCGGGGCGGTCGGGGCGGCGGGGGGGCGAGGGCGACGAGCCTCCCGACGAGGAGGAGGAGGAGGAGCGCGCGTGGCCGTTGCGGTGCGCGGCGAGCGGCGCGTCGGGCGAGGCGTCGAGCGGCGCGGCGAGCGGGTGGCCCGGCGACTCGCCCGGCTTCTTGCGCACGCTCATGTGCGGCTGCAGGAACTGCATGAGCCCCATGTACTTCCAGGGGTAGCCGCGCTTGGCGGGCGCCGCGGGCTCGCGCGCCAGCATGTCGCTCTGCCGCTTGAGGGCGTCGCGGTAGCTGTCGCGCAACTTCTTCCATTTCAGCTTCACCTCCTTCACTGGAAATGGAATGTCAGATGAGAAATGGCGCAAGTAAAGGGAAATTTTTTTAAAACCGTAATTTATAGTTCCATCACAAAAATAAGCTTATTTGCAGTCGATAAACTGACCGCGACCCACATTATGTTGATGTAATCAATTCAATTCAGTTTTTCTTTTCATATCCCTTGGGTACGCACAATCCAACTCGCACTTGGCCGGTGATTTTTAGGGATCCGAACGAAAAAAACGAAAAACAGAACCCATATAGTATCGCTCGATACCAAGTGTTAAGAAGGTTTTTCTACATAAACTTAATTACACTACGGAACCCTACATTCCGCATAGTGGCTGCGATGGCGGTGCAGCGGTGACGTGCACTCGATCCCTTATAGTTTCGTCATGTCCGTCCTTACAAATCGTGTTTTTAGGGTTCCGTAGCCAAATGGCAAAAAACGGAACCCTTATAAATTCGTCATGTCTGTGTGTATGTCTGTCTGTCTGTCTGTCTGTCTGTCTGTCTGTCTGTCTGTCTGTCCGTCCGTCTGTCCGTCCGTCCGTCCGTCCGTCCGTCCGTCCGTCCGTCCGTCCGTCCGTCCGTCCGTCCGTCCGTCCGTCCGTCCGTCCGTCCGTCCGTCCGTCCGTATGTCACAGCCACTTTTCTCCGAAACTATAAGAACTATACTGTTGAAACCTGGTCAGTAGATGTATACCGTAAACCGCGTTAAGATTTTCACACAAAAATTGAAAAGAAATAATAAATTTTGGGGGTTCCCCATACATAGAACTGAAACTCAAAATTTTTTTTTCATCAAACCCATACGTGTAGGGTATCTATGGATAGGTCTTCAAAAATGATATTGAGGTTTCGAATATCATTTTTTTCTAAACTGAATAGTTTGCGCGAGAGACACTTCCAAAGTGGTAAAATGTGTCCCCCCCCCCGCCCGTAACTTCTAAAATAAGAGAATGATAAAACTAAAAAAAATATATGATGTACTTTACCATGCAAACTTCCACTTAAAATTGGTTTGAACGAGATCTAGTAAGTAATTTTTTTTAATACGTCATAAATCGTAAACCGCAATTTACCTCGATCAAAGTTACAACGAACTACAAGAACTTTTATATTATGTTACTTGCTGCTACGGAACCATTCATGGGCGAGTCCGACTCGCACTTGTTTTTATTATATCATTGTTGATTTGATAACCCTTAAGTAAATTCATCCCTTATCCTGTAACTAAAACCCCCCTCCCCTTGAAACAGCTAATTTTGTGATACACAAATGAAACCCTTTCATGAAATAAATTCAATCAAATGAAATTCATTTGATATCCATTTGGATATTATTATGTTCACTGATTTCAGTAAATTCATCCCAATCCGCTCCCCCTAAGGCTCTAAGGAACAACTCCTTACAAGGAAAACTGTCCGACATAACACTGCTATCCTAGCATAAGGCTTCCCGCCCACGTCAGTCTTTTTGTAGGACCGATAATCGGGCCGATTTTTCCTGCCATATTATTTCTGACCGACTTTTTGTAGGACGTGTGCGTTGCACTATTGCTATCAGTACGTTCTATTTTTCTCCTACAAAAAATCGGTCACCGATTATCGGACGTGGGCGGGAACCATTGCTTTGATTGATATGTGTAGCACGGGACTTTAAATATTTATTGGATCATTAATTTAATGGATCGTAATGTTAAGTAAAAACCATTCAAAAAATTCTGCATTTAACACTAAACAATGTTATTGTTTAGTTAATTTTTTATCCAAATTACCGCCTTTGACAATGAAATAGCTTTAACTAATATTATAAGTACTATTTTGTCTTTTGTGCTCTAACTTAAAATTCGGTATCAAAGTAGCCTGTTTTGTACTTTTTTTAACCGACGAAAAAAAAGAAGGGGGTTCTCAATTTGACACGCACAATCTGTATTTAACGGACAAGTTTTTAAGTTCTATTCCATACTTGCCCAGTGCATTTTTTTTCCAACCAACTCTCGTCAAAGTTGTGTTGAAGAAAATTAAAAACAAAAATATCCAAAGTAGACGCAAATTTTTCAGCGTTCCCTAATAATTTCAACAAAAGTACCTACTGATAATTGTACAACAACTATCTGAGAGTTGAAAAAAAAAAAAAAAAATATCTGCTCCTATTTTGTGGACTCTACAGGAAAAAGTATTATTTTAAAAAAGGTCAAAATCTCGAAAACTGTGACATTTTTACTAAGATCATTTTTTGCTATAATTATAGTAGGTCCACTTTCAAGCTATCTAACCTCTCGGTTGATTCACTACTTACGGGACATCCTGTATTGTATAATATATCTGACCATAAAGTTTGTGTAATAAAGCAATTTCTCCAAAAATGCTTACGACTTTTTTGAATCCCAGTGAAATCGAATCATAGAAATAAAGTAGATATTTTACGCGTACCTACTATAGATATATCTTAGTATAAAAATCTAACGTTGTTGCTATGCTTATGACGGCATAAATGTTTCTTTCTTTCTTTCTTACTTTATTGTTATCATAAAGTATAGAGTATAATTACCAGAAATTACTTACAATACTTTAATATAAAGTACGGATGGCAACCCTACGTGACATAAACCGGCATCGTTCATCAGTTCACACCTGCTACCATACCTAGTTCCCAACTGCTTACTACCTACAATTTTAAGTAAATAATAAAGTGTATGGGTTAGGGTGCAAGTCCCAGAGGCCACAGGACCAACCTAACCAACGCCCCAACCTAACGGTTAGGTACTTGTCGTAAATCGGTCCTTAGTAAAGAATCACCATACAAATTCTGTTCTAAGGTAACAGTTAGTGGCTCTGAGTTGGGGCGTAAGTCATTCAATTTCTACTAATAACGGCAAGCTATTGCATTGCAAAATTGCAACTAACGTAATACAACGACACGCAGTACACGCAAAGTAAACAAATACAATATTGTCGGCCGTTTCAGTTCACGGCCGCGCTCGCTGCCGTCGGGCGCCGTCGGGCGCGCTCGGCTCGCGTCGGGCCCGCTCGGCTCCGCTGGCGGCTGGGCTGCTCGCTCACCTGATGCGGTGTCCGTGTCCTTCATGACCTCGGCCCAGGCGGCGTCCTTGAGCTCCTGGTCGCGGTACTCGGCGGCGGTGGTGTTCCACAGGCAGGGGTACTTGCGCACCGTCTCGATGAAGTGCTCCATGGTGCGGACGGCGGCGGCGGCGGCGGGCGGCGGCGCGCTGGGCTCGGCTCGGCTCCCGGAGCGCACTGACAGCTGGCGGGCCGGGCCGGCGCCGCGCGGGGCCGCTCGCCGCCGCGGGCCCCTCCGCCCGCCGCCGCTAGCACACTCCGCACGCCGCCAGCGGCCGCGGCAGCCAGTCAGCCATCCAGCCGGCCAGGCGGCCGACACATTATGATATTAAACAATAATTCAAGTAGCACCGAGCGGGCAGCGGCCACCGGACGTGCCCGCCGCTGACCGTTGCACGGAGCACCGCTCGCGCTGCGCTGCGGGCACCTCCGATGGCTCTCATGGCTCCGCCGACGGCCGGCGCCGACACTCTCTGTTCGCTACGGCTCGGTGCGACACGAAGCAGTCGGTAATGTCGGCTGTCGGTAGCACTTATCTCGGTAACCGCGTAGCGACATGATCGCTCGTGCCGTTGAAGTACCTACGTACAGTACATACATAATAATATTAATAAATGAATGAGGCTCGTGGGTCTCGCTACGACAACGACGTGACGAGTGCACGAGTTACCTGCCGACAGTCGCCACCACACCCTGCTACCTCACTTCCATGCCTGTATCGCACCCTCGATGCTCCGTGCTCGCCCTCAGACCGCAGCCCTCAGACCTCAGGGCAGTCGCAGCATCCCCAATCACTTCTACTCCCGTTGGATGATGTAAGATCATGTTCGTGACTCCCACGAATTTTAACTAATTAATAATTATAAAAATATTGTGTAATTTTTTTCTACGGGCCTTAGTTGCCCGAAAACAAATGAAATTGAAAACACAAATACTTTAAAAGTTAATAAATATTATGAATAACATACATATTTGTGATCAGGGACAAGTGTTGCTTGCGACGTGTCACGTGACTCTACACTGTACACGCAGGTAATGCATATTGTGTTCGGTACGCAAACAAATGAAAATTAACATTTTCCTAGCAAAATAACCATTTTTAAACAGTTTAGTAGACTTTATCCTTCCTAATATAATTTCTTTCTAAAATAACCGTACCACATACCGTACCATAGAATAGTATGGGCTTTGTCCCCCGCGTTGGCGCTTTCGCAAATATCTTAGACGATTCTGATTTCCGGCGCCGGCGCGGCCGCGCCGCTCCGCCCGGTCCATCCGGAGTCGCAAAAACCATGCACAAGTGTGTCCGCTTCCTAGTCACATGGGAACGCATCACACGCCACTTTCGCATTGCGTTTTTCACAAAAAATCCGATTTCTTGTTTTCAGTGTTAACTAAATAGGAACAGACCAGCAGACCATAGATTAAAGTATATCAGCAGACCACAGCCGGACGACTGCCTGTTTATTGTGTAATGAGTAGCGCAGCCCGCATGCGACGAGGCCGACGAGCGACCGGAGTCGACCGGAGTCGGCCGGAGAGCCAGCCGATGGGCGATGGGGGAGTATTTTATCAACTTTGTCTCATTCCATCCAAATCATGAACTACCTGTGTGCTAAACTTGTTCAGTAGCTGTTGCGTGAAAGAGTTTCACATTTATTAACATTAGTGGGATGTGATAGTTTGTACGGATGTTTGTTGCTCTGTCACGCCGCGCGTCATTCCTACACGCATTGTGGAGCACGGGACCGGAGGTCAGGGTGCAGGGTGCAGGGTGCAGGGTGCACGGTGCAGGGTGCAGGGTGCAGGGTGCAGTGTGGTGCAGGAGAAATTACTTAGTGCCTCGTAATTAATACCATCGTCTTCCTCATATCTTGTAGCGCGGGCATCCCCGGTGGTCTACTATTACTTAGATAGCCGGCGCGGGCGTCTGATAAATCTATGTATCTCTGAGACATACCTTGTGGATCTTGTGTATCTCCTCTTGAGGAAGCCTAGACCTAGAGCATGGTGGCCCAACCCAATGGGCAATCCACCGACATATATGGCTAACGACTGCTATCTTATAAGAACAACCAACACACACAACACAAGCTGGCTGGCTGGCTGGCTGGCTGGCTGGGTGGCTGGCTGGGTGGCTGCCGCGTTCCACCCTTCTTCAAGGATAGCCGGGAAATTATTTGACATGTTTCGATGGTAGCGTCACAAGTGTTACAACTCACAAGGCAACTAAAAATTGGGTTTTCCATCAGTTGTACTAATTTCCATCAGTTCTAGCCAGTGTTGTAAAGGCGCTTTATCAATGCGATGCGTCTGCAGCCTGCAGCGGCTGCGGCCTCCGTCGTGGAACGTGGTGGCACACTGGTACTGCACCGACACTGCACCAGCTGTGTACCGCCGCGCTGTCAAGACGAGCCCCCTGCACTCCAATATGCATTGCCTCTTCCACGCGTTACATGACACATCACCAACTTCATCGGTTAGTGATGATCGCTGACTGCAAGTCGACAGTATGCTTTGGTAAGAAAGTGAAAAGCTATGCAAACAATGTCTAGCATCAGAGATTAGCGCACTTCAACTGCACTGTACTGTACATGTACTGATGCTCATTTATAGAATGTTCGCAAGCATTTTAAATAGTGATGGGCCGACTATGGGTTTTGCCGATCAGCCGACTAGCCGACTAATCGGTGAGAAAATTGCCGACTATTCGGCCGACTAGTCGGCAATGCCGATCAACCTTACTTTGGTCAAATATTTATGAAAATAAAAGGAATCGATTGCTTCCTGATAAACCTGAAAGTCTGACGTTTCTGCACCATAAATTACATTAGCTTATTCCAATAAAATTAAAATAAGTATGTACATTAAAAATAAATAAAATTGAAAATACGACTAAGTACAAATAAAAGTACCAGGTCAACTTGTAAATTATTATTGCCACATACTAGTGATGTTACGAATATTCGCATAATTTTTGACATAATTTGAGGTAACTTACATAAAAATATGTCCTCAAGTTTTTTTGTGCAAAGTTTTAAGTTACATATTTTGTTTCCAAAACATATCATCAGAACTCGAAATGGTCACTGGTTTTTGAATATTATTATTAGCAGCGACATATTATATCTTTCAATATGGATCAACTATTCCCATCCATTGAGGAGTTAAATATTATGTCTCCAAGGCATATGACCGTAACATGGTCAATGACGTTCTGGTTTTGCAAAGTTATTGAGAACAATTTTTTTTAATAATT
Source organism: Thymelicus acteon (assembly GCA_951805285.1). Lineage (NCBI taxonomy): Eukaryota > Metazoa > Arthropoda > Insecta > Lepidoptera > Hesperiidae > Thymelicus > Thymelicus acteon. The sequence goes on along the minus strand of OX638227.1, from coordinate 160,292 downwards.
ATTAAAATAAATATTGTATTAGCCATTCTATAATTTTGTAATTTTCTTCATTTCCTTTATTTTAAGCAGCGAAAATTAATGCCGAATATTCGGCGATTTTTGCCGACTAGTCGCCGACTATTCGCCGACTAGAAAACATGTCGGCTTTCCCGACTAGTCGGTGTATAGTCGGCCCATCTCTAATTTTAAATATAAAATCTGCCGCGAGACAATGCACGTAGGCTAGGTGACGTAGTGCACGTACAACGACACTATTTTTTGAGTCTGTTGTACCTACACAGGTACTTTAACTAACCTACCTACTTGCTATTTACGTGTATCGGTACTCAGGGCGCGGCTAGAATTCAGCTCTTCGGAAATTTTAGACGTGGAGCGACGGCTGAAGAACGTAAGCACGTTCAAAAATGTCAAGTCCTTTGTTTTCGAGTGGCAGGAGTGGCAGGACTGGCAGGCGTTACAAAGTTTGAACGAGCCCCTAAATGGAGACTGCACCGCATGCATAAGCCGGTGCTACAGAGCACTCGTGTCCCGAGAACAACGGCAAAAATTATACGTCGCATACATATTCATAAGCCCTGCAACTTCCAGCCGCTATCCCCCAGTTTATAATGGAGCCATCCCCCGGCCCGCGCCCCGCGCCCGCACCCTCACCCCGCGCGCGCCCCGGGCCCGCTTAGCAACAGTCACAATCAGCTGGCACGGGACGCCGCCGACCGCGCCGGTAGCGCCTTCTCGCTCCCGCACCCTCGTGCCGAATCGTTCTCTCGCATGCACCGAAAGAGGCACGCCTCTGCTTTGTCTTTTTATGAAAATCTCTCTAAATACACTGTTTAACTCCAAAGTAAACATTACATCGCACGAGGGTGACTTCTCGAGTGAACATTACAGGTTCGCTGGACTGCAGAATGACGTACTTTATATTTAAACCGGTGACATAGATCATAAGCGGCAACCGGCTCTTTGCGCACAGCTGTTTCGGATCGATGCGGTACCCCCGCGGCCCGCGGCCCGCGACCCGCCGGCAGTTCGGCACAACACCGATCCTTTGTTTGTTCCCGATGCATCCCTCGCCATCACCCGTGTGTGCCCGTGTGTGCCCGTGTCGCTAGGTACCACAACGGGGCGCACCAACAACGTTGTACCTAATGTTCATCATTTATTCTAATGTTCCACATATCAAACATCACTTCATATACCTAAATTACTATCACATCACATAATCTTCGGCTAACTTTCGGCTAATTAATAGAACAACGACTCTTACAACTTTATCGATTAACACACTATCGGACTAAAAGTACCTACCGTACGTTTAATCTGTAGCCCGCGAGGACATAGACAGACATAAACGGACATTGAAGGACATTGACGGACATGACGGTAATCTCTTTGAAAATGATCGCACACCGCTTCCATTAAGTCGCTGATCTGATATTACGAGTATTTCTCAGAGGCATTTTTTACGGTTCGGGATACCTTTTTGTCCTCCGGCTACATAAATATCTCATCTGCGCAGGGTATAACCACTTAACACATTAACATACACGACATTGTACGATCACGGCTACAATGAAGCAGACGTGATGGACGTCCCAGTCCAACCAGCTCACCTAGCGCACTCAGCGCACCCAGCGCGCCCAGCCGAGCCGGTCGGGCTGTCAGTACTCAGCAGCATAAATCATGGCCAGGTTTGCTTCCCAGAGACCTGTTCCTGTTATCGGTTGCGTGTATGGCCTCAAAGACTTTGCTGCCTAATGTGGTGCGGATTTGGTGATTTGGTCTGTCCAGAGGATTGGGCTTCTTCCCCGAGGTTTCCCTCCGATCTTGCCTGTGACGACAAGCTTCTCGAGGATTCCTCCATTTTTACGGGCGATGTGACCCAAATACTCAAGGGCTCAACCGGTAAATCAACAATGCGATCATAATCGTCAAAAATAATAATTATATTATCAAGTATTTCATTAAGCAATAGTAGTGGTACCGCTGCTACACACATTTCGCCGAAAATCAAAGCAGCTACAGACAATCAGCGTTGACAGTGCTGTCATCAGTCCAACACTGACGTGGCAACCGCTGGCAAAGTTACGAAGGTAAAGTGCTGTAATACTTTCAATCGAACAACAATAGCCGTATTGGGGCGGCTTAGAATACTAACCCCAATCCCACGCCGGATGGGTGTCGTAAAAGGCGACTATATCCGGCCCGCTGGTGGTAGGACTCCTCGAGGGATTATATTAGTAATATTGATTTTAATTATTAATTAATACCATTATTGCTATTATTATTTCTCCATGGGGTTCGCCTGGATAGCTACCACCCTTGAGCATGAGTCAGCCGCCAAACGACTCGTCGTGTTCCGGCTGGGGGCTTGAGAGCCAGTTCTTTCTTTCTTTTTCTTCTCTCTTTCTTGGCCGGCAACGCATCGGTGATGCCTTTGGTGTTGCTGATGTCCATGGGCGACGATAGCCACTTACTATCAGGTGGATCGTCAGCTCGTTTGCCGGCTATTTCCATAAAAAAAAAAAAACCTCCCCGCCCACTGCTCGCCCCCGCGCCCTCGCCCGCCACCGATCAAACCCTGCTCAAATATGCTACCGATTGGCTTACAATTGAATAAGTAGGCAATCAAACAGTAAATCAGCTTTGGATAAGCAATCGATTCGGACGGGCGCGGCGCGGGGGAGGGAGGCGGCCGCTGAGCGCCGAGGGCTAAATCTCATCAAAAAGCAATCCATCACGCACTTCGCACTCATCAAATTTTCATGCGCCCTCCTAAATTAACTTCCAGCATTTTATACTGTGACACTAGAGATTGAACGTGACACTTTACCGAGCCGCCCGGGCGCCACCGGGCGCGCGGCCCACCGGCAGTACCGGCACTGCGGCAGCGCCTGGCTGACAGGGACTGCAATGTGAGTTATGTGATTGAATTGCGTTTTGTTTACATATTGTTATCTTGAATTGAATTAGGTATCGTATCTAGTATGTTAGTTGACGTTGATCAGGATCAGATGTCTTTAATTAAACTTTATTAAAACTTTACTTTATTAAACACGACAGAGTCGTGGTGGAGTATTTTCTAAGCCTGCTCGAGAGAAGGGACCCGTGCTCTGTAGTGGACCATTGATGGGTTAAAGCAGACTCGACAGACACTTTTTAAAGCACAGAGACAGCGAGACGTACGACATCATTGTTTTAATAAAAGGTTCACTCCTGACTCCAGACAGCAACACATCCATCTGATCCATCACGCCAAACCACCTGCGTGCTCCGCAAAAAAGAACCCGGCCCAATGCGTGTCTGGCCACGCGCATTGTAGGGTTCCGTAGTAGAAAGTTCATCTACTATTAATTATTATTCATTAGTGTACGTAATCTAAACTGGCTGTGATAGTATTTCTTTTGAATTCATCATAAACATGCTACTGCCGAGAATTTTTCAACATCACCAGGCGCTTAGCTGGCAGAGGGAAAGCGGGGCACTTAACTTTCCCAAATTGGCACTTTAGCTTTATATTTTGCAGACGGATCCCTAAGTGCATAAATGGTCTTTGCAAACCCACAACATTTTTAAAAGACCTATTCAACGATATAACACCTCCCAGACCACCACTATGGGGTCGACGAGAAAAAGAAAAATAATTTCAAGATTTTGTTCTAATACAGTCGGCATGTTTTAATGACAAATTTTTAGTAACGGAGGTCTATGTGCTATGCTGCGGGACGTCGAACGGACGTGACGAAACTATAGTAATTTAAAACCAGTGAGATAATTACGTATATATTCCAATAATGAGGACTTATTATATTACTTTAAATATCAATTTATTATTACAACACGCAGTATTTATGTACTTTGTGTTAGAACAGCATAATCTGAATGAATTGAACAGCGCCATCTGCAAGCAACAAAAAAATATTTAATCGCTAGGTGGCGCTTTCTGTTTTCTGTTCTCGGTCTGTGTGTGTATTCTTGTCTTTGTGTGTTGTCCATGGCCCATGATATCCATGCCTCCGCACAGCATAGATAGAGAATCCTATAAAGTGTAGGACTATGAGCGTGTGTAATTTATTTATTTATATGAGAACGACCTTAAATTAAGTTTTTGTTGTTTTTAACCCCCGACGAAAAAAGAGGGGTGTTATAAGTTTGACGTTTCTGTGTATAATATGTGTCTGTGTATCTGTATGTTTGTTTGTGGCATCGTAGCTTCCAAACAATGGAGTATAGGAGGTAGAAAGAGGGCCATCTCTGTGTATGAAAAGTGTCCGTAAAAACGCGTCCAATTACGGGTGGCGCTGCGGTGCGTTAGGCACTAGGCATAACTCAGCAAACTGCACTCCGTGTACAATCTATGTTCATATCGCTATTTCTCAGACACTAGCGCCATTCTGGAATGGCCATTATTGGAACTTCTATTTTCAGTAAGCAGCTGGACACTTTTTCAACTTTCCCCTCATATGAGATGGCCCTCCTTCTACTCTATCCTCCATGTCCCAAACGGATGAATCGATTTTGATCTAGTTTTTTTTTGTTTGAAAGGTGACTTAATCGAGAGTGTTCTTAGCTATGTTTAGTGTAAATAAAACTGTCAGGTTTTTTTTTTAATTTTAATTTTAGATTAATAAACGGTTTCATTTACCTTACCCTTTCTGTATTTGCTTAATTTGACATCCTATATTCTCATAATGAAACTTGAATTTCTTAACAGTTAACAGAACATTGTAAATTTTTGCAGTACTACTTCGGGGGCGTTTGGAAAAATTATACGAGTAAAATTTTTACGATGCGACAGCCAAAAAGCGACATGATGAAGATGCATGATACTAGGCACACAGCATTTGCTGGAATTGTTTTAGATTGAAAGCGCGCGCTGGCGCGGCGGCGCCGGGGCTTAGGTGCGAGCGAGAGGTACAAGTAAGAGAAAAGTATAATATCTTACGTGCGCAAGTGCGTACATAAGTACACACACATTTTTTTTACTAGTACTTATATTGACACGTCATACAATACATTTTTTTTTAATTTACGGTAACTGTCCATCACGTCAACTTTCAAATAAAAACCACATCATATTCGTTCCATTCGTTTAGGAAATAGGGTCAGGGGAAATAGAGTTAGAAGGAAAACGATCATAGCTGCTAAGAGTACTAAGTGTTTGCAGGTTATCGAGTATCAACTTACAACTAAGGAACCCTACATTGCATTACGCGTGGCCTGGTTATACTATAATATCGTTGTCCGGGTCGGGTCTTACACGACCATAGATGTAGAACGACCTACAGTGTGCTTAGGGCGAGTTTTACTTGACATAACAGGCTCGCAAAGTAAATGCGAGTTATCTAAAATTTATATGGGACCGAAGCAGAGCCCTAGCGGCAATGAAAAGAAAAACTTTAGTCCCATACAAATTAAGTTAACTCGCATTTACTTTGCGAGCCCGTTACGTCAAGTGAAAGCACGCAGTTGGCCAAACTGGCTGTCGTCTGTCAGTACTTCAGTCACTTCAGTGTGACTTTGTCCGCTCATTTACACGCGCGTGTCGCGGACCGTCTCGTGGCGCGTCCGTAAGCCACGCCCCCTACGCGCGTGTGAACACCGCGCGAGCGCTCGCGCGAGCCCCTTTGGCGCGCGCCTACAAAACCGCTCCCGACGCGAGCCCGCGAGCCACGAGACTTGCCGCGGTCTGGTCCGCGAGCGCCCTGTTCACACGCGCGCGTATGCGCGCGTCTCGCGGATTGTCTCGTGGCTCGCGCGCGCGTGTAAATGGGGTATGTAGATCTTGAGGACTAAGGATCATGACAGTTGACACCTGTCAAATTTTCTTATCTGTCATCGTGTATGTATCGGTTCGTGCTTTGTGAATTGTGATCAAATTATTTGTTCAAAAGCCTGACAGTTACGAGCAATTGTATTTACAATTGAAGTAAAGAAGAGGATCAGTATGTGAGTGAACCACACAATCCTGATTGTCAGCGAGCGGTATGTAGTGACTGCAAATGTGAGCAGTGCTTGCAGTGGACAGGAGGCGGGCGTCACAGGCGTGTCGGTTTTGCAATCCAGAATCGCTATGGAAGGGAATGCAGGCGCGGACAGAGACCGAGTGTGCGTATAAAACCTTTGAAAGTGCCTTAAAATTAAACGTAAACAGAGTTTTGCCTTTCATGCAATAATAACTGCAACGTTTAGTGTTGTTCAGCCTGCAAGCACAATCAAATTGTAAACAGGCGGAAAATCAATAGGTACTCATCGAAAGAGAAAGGAACTTGGTTGTCGTTTAAATCGATGGAAAGTGTACAATATCACATAATTTTGAACATAATTTGTTACTTATATGAGTAAAATTTATTGAAATTAATCAAAAAGATTTATTCTTGTTTGCTTCACTTATTGAAAACTAGCTGACCCGGCGAACTTCGTATCGCCTAACAAACTATTTTTTTCTAAAATAAAAGTAACCTAAGTTACTCCTTGTTACATCAGCTATCTGTCAGTGAAAGTCCCGTTAAAATCGGTCCAGCCAATTTAGAGATTATCCCGAACAAACAGACAGACAAAAAATATTGTAAAAAATGTTGTTTTGGTATATATACTGTATAAATAAACATCCAAATGCACTTAGTAAAAAGCAGTTATTTTAATATTACAAACAGAAACTCCAATTTTATTTATTTGTATAGATAATTTGATGCCATGATATTAAAGTTTGTAAGTGTATTCTCTTATATTAACCACATATTATGTTGAATGTTTCCTTTGATATTGCTAAAGCTGTACAACATGCTGCCGAGGTTGTGCAGCAATTTTACCGAATGATCCTATAGCTTTTACTAAACATATGCAGGAACTAGTGCACTATAAAGCTTAGTTTTTAAGTTATTGGTAATACAATTTAATTTGGGTGTACATTGTAAAAGTGTCTTTATTTGTGCTATGGTGCAGTTCAGTGCAGTCATAATCATTCAAACTATATTATGTTTCATTTTAAATGTCATTATTGGTTTGACTTGTTGGTAAAGGCCCACTTAGAGAGACTCATGTCAAAATTTCATATCAATCATAATTCAACAAAGCCAATGTAAGTAATTTACATTGATGTATTTAGTTTGTATGAAAATGAAAAATAAAAAAATTTAAAACAGTAATGAATCCTTAACAAAAAAATGACCAATTTAATGATCTGAATAATTGGCCTAAGTTACTGCACAACCTCAGGAGCACATTGTAAATTCTTCACTGAAGCCTTCTTTCCTTCACAACATTAGTTTCTCCACGATAAGCGTAACATTTGTAGAAAAGCTACAATTATTTGCAGTTTAGTTAAAAATATTTGTTGTTTAGTTAAATACATAATATTATTAAATTATTGGTTAACGTGAAGTACTGGATTGATGAATACACATGACATGGTGAAAGTACTATTTGAATATCCCTATGTTTTATCAATGTATGGAAAATATGTTTTGGATCAGTTCGGTTGTAATGGTGGTGGCAATCCTGATGGCTGAAGTTGGCTGTAATGTTGCAGGGCGGGCGAGCAGGGCGCCGCAGAGGGGGACTCGGAGAGAGGGAGGTACAGGTACAGTTATCAGTAAACCATGCTCAATTCATATTGTGTTGCATCAAGTTATGAAACAAAAACAAATTAACATTATATCTTAGTTGTATTACTTTTATAATAACTTTATTTTTTTTAATGTCTCTCACCAGAGATCATAAAACATAGAACATTCATGCTATTCATTGACATAGATTACAATTATTATCAATCATAGACATTTCTACACTACAACTTTTAATACGCACAAGTTGTAAAACTTATAAGTTTTACTCAGTTTTGTTTTTGAATGTAAATAGGTAACAAATAAGCAAATAACACAGCTGATGGAAAGTGGATACATTTCGGGACTTTCTAAGACTGCGAAGTTCCCTAGAGGTTTTGGTAGCTTAGTAGTAGATAAAAACATACAAAAAACTTGAGAGGTGTCAAGGGACACCTGGATGGAACGAAGTTCCTTGCAGTAAGTACTAGGATAGCAAAAACATGCAAGCGAGTATGCCAAAACAAATCTGGGGTATTAAATTTCTCATCGGCTTTGTTCACCTAGTAGCAAGCTACTAGTAGTAAGCTACTAGTAGCAAGCTTGTTTTGGCACACTCGCTTGCATGTTTTATGTTGCTATCCTAGTACTTACTGCAAGAAACGAAAATATCTGGCTTGCTTTCTATAAGAGAGAGAGAGAGACAGACAGAGAAACATGCGCACGCCGCACGAGTTGTAACGACTAACGACGGCAAAAAGTGTCGTTACAACTTTTCGTTACCAAATTTTCCGCCTAGCCCCCTTTCGCAACGCGCGATAAGGAACTTCGTTCCAATAACATTCATTGAAAAATCTAATTAAGTTATAAAAGCAACTAATCTTAATTTATGGTAATATATAATTATGTAAAGAAAATGTATTTTCTTTTTAACCAACTTCAAAAAAGGAGGAGGTATTCAATTCAACTGTATTTTTTTTGTTTGTTACCTCAAAACTTTCAACTGGGTGAACCGATTTTGATGATTCTTTTTTTAATCGAAAGCTGGTGCTTGTCATGTGGTCACACTTAAATTTGAGCGAGATCTGACGAGTAGTTTTTGAGATATCCCTAATTTTGAATTTTTAACTTTTGAAACATATTGATGTCCCAAACCGAACACGAAAGACAAATATAAATAATTTTATTTAGTTAGCATTGTGTAATATAAGTAATTCAGAAGAGAATATACTTTAAAAGTCGTTTTTTTATTATAACTATCAGTTAACTCAAGCCATGGGCCAATTCTCAGGAATCAGTTGCCAAAGGTATGAAAACATTGGACTCACAGTCTGATGACTGATTCTAACAATTATTTATTTATTTATTTATTTATTTTAGTGTAAATAAATTATGTTGGAGGGAATATTGTAAACAATTTGAAATGGATTTTCCCAGACACATCCTACGGGCCTTATTTATTGCATGACGTTAAAAATGTGACTGTGGATGACTTTCCTACTTGTACGTCCAATTAATAAGCATGTATGCATGTAAAGAGACGTAAACATAATGTGTCGTGTCACCGTGTGCAGCATGATGCGGTGCGCGTCCCAGTCGTCGCTGGACGAGTCGTCGCAGCGGCGCGGCGGGGGGGAGGGCGGCGCGGAGGGCGAGGGCGCGGGCGGCGCGCACGCGGCGCAGCTGCTGGGGGCGCTGGCCCGCCTGCGCCGCGACCGCGCGCTCACCGACGTGCGCCTGCTGGTGCGTCTCCTCTCTCTCGTCTCCTATACATGACCTAAACCAGGCCTGGCGCACTCCGCATTCTAGCTATGAAGTTACAAGTACATGCCGCGTTCGACGTGTCGGGCTAATTCACAAAATTCATAAAGGTTGCCACACGTTCGTAATCTGTCACACATATTAAAATTAAACTTTCAGATTAAAAAAAAATTGATTTTTTTAATAAATGTCACTTTTATTCATGTCATCACACATGTCATACGTTAGTTCGATACAAGACGCTGCGTCGCGCTATACCTACGATAATAACTAAAATGAAGGCAAAAGCATATTGCATAGCATTCTGCTCCATAAACAATAACATATAAATCACCCATAAGTTATAATCATAAATAATTTACTTTTAAATGCAAAGAAAACCAAATGATTAGAATTTGTGCTACCAAATGTAAAAAAAGTCAATAAATCTCTTAAATTAAAGAATGAAACATTAACTATAGAGGAATCCACAGTGTTTTTCTAAGGGTGAGCTTGGATAGTAAACTGCAATGGGGCCCGCATGTAGCATCTCGCACAAATAAACTCGCTAGGGCTGCTTATGCTGTTAGAAATATAAGACGGCTAAAATTTTATAATAAAGTCCCAAAGCAAATACGTGCCGGTGGAATCATTCAGGAAACATGTAAAATCTCAACTCGTAGACAAGGGTTATTATAGCATAGATGAATATTTAAATGATAAGAATACATGGAAATGACCAGCCAGGCAGCCAGTTCTGTTTAAGTTAGAGAATACCCAAATTTTTGTAATAGATATAACTTATATAACTTATATAAGTTTTATTTTTATACAAGATGTGCTGAGAAGTTTCTTTACAGCTTTTCTTCTCCTCCATGACCCATTTCCCAGCCAGCTCCTACACTATTAATCATTCAGGGAAATATCAACTGTTATGTGATAAATACAATACATTTTGAGCTAATCAAGATAGTTGTGAACCAATATTATTATTTTTATTTGTTTTATAGACAAGTACACTAAGGGCTTGTTTCACCATCTTCAGGTAGAGTCCTGAATAAGCTATTCGCCGGTTAAAGTGACGTTAAAGTGTCATTTTACATACACGAATTAATGTCAACTTAACCAATGAATAGCTTACTTCGGACTTACTTGAAGATTGTGAAACAAGCCCTAACATAATTATACCGCATGGCCATCTTCTCATTTTTTCATAAAAGTAGCATGGGCATTTAACTGGTAATTAAACTGTCAGATTAATTCATGATTAATTTATTATTCTCTCAAAAAAGATAACCCTAACATTGCCAGAGAGGATAAGAGATAGTGTTAGAAAGAGAATCAACTCATTACCTACTTCTGATTAGCGCTGCGACCTGATTACTCTTTATTGCGACACGAAATGTTTCAATTTCCAGGCCCAAGCTGAAGTCGGCGTGGTGGGTGCGATGCCGGGCGAGGCGGGCGCGGGGGCGGAGCCCGGCGAGGGCGCCGGCGCTGGGGACGCCGCGGGGGCGCTAGCCTCCGGCTCGTCGGGGGCAGGTCAGTTACAATAATGAATTAACCCACTTTTATATTTAATGAAGGAGGTACTCAACTGTTGTCCTGGAAGCTCAATAATAAATAAATAGATAATAGATAATTCAGCAGGTTTTTAATAGTGTTGGTTCTATGTTGGTTACAGGTGGGGGTGGGGGGAGTGCGGCGGATGCGGGGGGCGCGGGAGGCGAGGAGGGCGTGTGGGCGCACCGCGCGGTGCTGGCGGCGTGCTCGCCGTACTTCCGCGCCATGTTCACGCAGTTCGACGAGCGCACGCAGCCCGTCATCACCATCCAGGTGTGTCGACCGTCTCCCTCCCCCGTCCCCCTCCCCTGTCCACTGTCCCCCGTCCATCTCGCCTACTTACTCTCTAAATTAATTTTCTCGATAAATAAAAACAAAGTTATGAAATTGTGAAGAGGTAGGAGACGCGCGAGCGCTCCCAGGCGCGATGCCGGTGACCGTGTGTGTTGTTGTGGCAGAACGTGGAGCCGGCCGCGCTGGAGGCCATCGTGGAGTACGTGTACAGCCCCGACTCGCTCGTCATCAACGAGGACAACGTGCAGGTACCGCAGCCACGTTCATATCCTTATCGTAAGCCCTACCGCATACACATTTTTTTGTCGTACAACTGTTTAGTTGTACGGTAAAAGTATATGAAAATGTATGTAGATCCGCATATAACTAAAAACTAAATAGATAGTTCAATATAATTATTTCATTATAACTTTTTTCACTCATTCTGTAGTATTCATAAAACATGTCTGGACACTCTTTCAGTTTAAAATGTAATGTATGAAAGGTTCCATTAAGTCATCTGGCACTTGAGATAGGATGAACACATCGACACAATATCTTCTTTTTATTATAGTAAACTGATACCTCTTGGGAGAGTTCAGTTGCCTATATTACAGGCTTACGCCCAGTTTAGGCAGCTGACGAACATTTAGCTTGGTCAACATACTATAAAAATGTATTACCCAACACCATGTACATAATATGTAAACATATTCTTGATGAATAAATAAATAAATAAATATTTTTTTTTTATTTATCTTATTATGCTCTTCACAAGCGCGTATTTTTTATTTAACATTGCAATACAAGACGTCTCGTCAATGAAATAGACGAAACTGTAAAATTTCATAAATTGATAACGACTAAATTGACTGTTTGCGCATCACGTCGACTAAACAGTTTGATCGTCGTGATATCGTGCGAGTACACAACTCGACTAAACAGTTTGATCGTCGTGATATCGTGCGAGTACACAACTCGACTACACAGTTTGATCGTCGTGATATCGTGCGAGTACACAACTCGACTAAACAGTTTGATCGTCGTGATATCGTGCGAGTACACAACTCGACTAAACAGTTTGATCGTCGTGATATCGTGCGAGTACACAACTCGACTAAACAGTTTGATCGTCGTGATATCGTGCGAGTACACAACTCGACTAAACAGTTTGATCGTCGTGATATCGTGCGAGTACACAACTCGACTAAACAGTTTGATCGATGTAACAATAGGGTCTTGGACTGTTTTTTCGAAAGTGTCTCAGAGTGTTGATTAGATAATAAAATTTCTGTGAAATATGTTTTCCCGCAGAAATTAATTAATTTTTATGGAAACAAAAGTTAAAATATTGTACGCTTTTGAATTTGGCGCCAAAACTTGTCCTGTCATGTGTGTATGCGGTAGTGTATGTGTGTGTATGTGTGTGTGTGTGTGTGCGCGCAGAGCCTGCTGTCGGCGGCGTCGCTGCTGCAGGTGGGCGGCGTGCGCGGCGCGTGCTGCGCGTGGCTGGCGGCCGCGCTGTCGCCGGACAACGCGCTCGGCATCCGCGCCTTCGCCGACCTGCACGCGTGCGCGGACCTCAAGCACGCGGCCGCGCGCTTCCTCGACAAGCACTTCGCCGAGGTGCTGCACACCGAGGAGTTCCTCGCGCTGGCGCCCGACACGCTCGCGCAGCTGCTCGACTCCGACCGCATCGCCGTGCCCGACGAGGAGGTCATCCTGGACGCCGTCATCCGCTGGATGCAGCACGACCCCGAGGTCAGTCTCCGTCCGTGGGGAGCCGTCGCCGTCGCCCGTGGACGTTCGTCTCGAGGAACACCGATGAGTTGTCTTGAACACGATGATTTTTTTTTATTTGGTTAACAGATTGAATGTAACAGTTTTGTAGTACATTCACAGAAGACATAATAGTACATAAATGTAGTACGTCTTAATTAATTAAGGCATAAGGACGCACAGGGTCCACTCTAAGCACAGCGAATACGGCGTGCAATGCAAAAGAGAAAGTTGCTTTTTACACCCGCGGAGAGAATTAACAGGCGCTAATGTTTTTTATCGGTGAATTTGATAGCAAAAGAGTTTTTATTCTAGAAAAATGTTATCTAGAAATATTGATAAAGTTAAATAGTGGTAACGTGTGTGTGTGTGTGTGTGTGTGTGTGTGCAGGCGCGGCGCGGGCAGCTGGGCGCGCTGCTGGAGCACGTGCGCCTGCCGCTGCTGCCGCAGGACGTGCTGGTGGCGCGCGCCGCCGCCGAGCCGCTCGCCTCCGCCGAGCTGCGCGTCAAGGTCTCCGCCATACCACAACCATTACCCATGTCTCCCTTAGTGGCGGTCGCTGGCTCGCCGTGCACTGCGCTCCCTGCGCTCCCTGCGCTCCGGACTCCGGTCCGAACGAGGGGAGCGGTGAGAAGGCGCGGTGTGGCATATTCCGACGGATGAGCCGAGGCATTGAGAACCATTACAACCTACTTTATCGAGGTTATCAAAAGTAGGACACTTTTGTACTCGATAACCTCGCGAGCAGGTTATTGCAACGGAGCAATCAAAAACTAGATCAGTTCGACCGACGAGTAATTACAGCTCAACATATCAACCGGGTTAAAAACAGAAATGATCAATACAAGAAACAAAAGTGACAGAGAAACGGTTTTAACTAAAATCAGTCACAAGTCTGCTTGCTTATAAACAAATAAAATGTGTAGTCGTTACCTGAAGACCAGCCAGACGAGGTGGCCACGAGGTGGCGGAGCAGGAGTTAGTAATAATAATATGTCGACAGGACCTGGTGATCGAGGCGCTGTCGTTCCACCTGCTGCGGCCGGAGCGGCGGCTGGCGGCGGCGGCGGGCTGCGCGCGCGCGCGTCCGCGCCAGCCGCCGCGCGCGCCGCAGCTGCTGCTGGTGGTGGGTGGGCAGGCGCCCAAGGCCATCCGCGACGTGGAGGCGCTGCAGCTGGACTCCGCGCGTTGGCGGGCCGCCGCCGACCTGCCGTCGCGCCGCTGCCGCGCCGGGCTCGCCGTGGCCGGCGGGAAGCTCTACGCCGTCGGCGGGTTCAACGGTAAGGCTGCTGGCGTCGCATACTGGACCACATCCTACCTAGGCTAAAGCTTCCAGAAGCTCAGGTGTCATTTTCTTCAACATATTTTAATAGATTTTTACAAAACTTGGACGCACCATGGCTTGGAAATTATAATTCGTATCAAAATTGATGTTAGAACTTGAAGGTAATTTATCAAAAAATAATTAACTCCTTGATTTTGTTTTGGCTTGTGTACGAGTTAACAAGCTCTCATACATTGTGCTTAGCGCAGCGGCCTTGCACCAAGCACGTAGTAACCTAGTTGGGGCCGCAGAGCCCGTGAGCATGTACAAGACGTGACTCAGCTAACGTCTGCCACAAATAAAAACCCCTATTAATTAGCAACCCAGTCAGTGCAATAAACAACTACAGTCAGCTCCGCTACGTGTTTTACTCCCGAACCCCCCCCCCCCTCCCCCCCCGCTGACGCACTCACTGCTGCCACGCTGCCCTGCACTCACCAGTCTCCTGATTGTACGAGTTACGCCGTACATCAGCTTGTATAGTTTTCTTGAAAATCTGTAAAACGAGACACTTTTCAACGAGGAAAGGATCCCAAGGGGAAGGAAGGGGGCAAGATGTTGTTTTTGAACTGAAAACTTCTTTAGCATCGTTGTGATTGGAAAGTTGATGAAACGACAAAGCGACAGTAAAAAGAGACAGACACATAAATTCATTAAGATTTAGCGTGGGAGAATATGAGATAGAAAGCATTATACAGTGTTTCTTATGTTCGTGGTTCTCTTTGTGTTACTTTAAAAAGTGCTATGTTGTATTCATAGATGGCGCGAGGAACAACATAGAAGATTAGTTTTATTGCTGAATAGATGGCGCTAGCTGCTCATTTTACTCTTCATATTATGTAAAGAGATGGCGTTAGTTACTACTGTTGTAGGGGCTGCGACGGGACTTCTACGTTTGGTTGTTTGATAGTAGTTGATAGTAAATGATAGTCAATACTGGGAAGTTAATACTTGATAGTTTATTGATATAACCGACTGAATGTAATTAAATGATAGATGCGAAATGATAGAGCGAGCACGCGTGACCGGTATTGCTTGGCTCAATTAGCGCACTGACTCAAAATGCATTAATGTAGCGTAAACTGCTGACGCTACAAAAATGTACGTGCTGCAGCCCGTACATGCTCCCGGGCTGAAAGATAGAGAGTCAGATAATGATGAGATGAGTTAAAACTAATAACAAGGTGATAGACATTTTTGCTTAAAACTAGTTACAAATGGTTGATACAAAATAAAGACAATAACAGTGTAATTAGACACCCGTGTCCGTGATAGTAAACACCGATTGAAGCACTGGTGAGGTGCCACGGTTTTGCTTTTGTTTACGCGAGTTCTTAAATTTTTCATTTAATTCGCTAGTAATGTCACCACTGTCACACTGCACTGCACTTGTTTGCAACTCTACATCGACAAATTGCACTTCACTATTACACTGCACTTCACTATTACACTTAACTTCACTACACTTATTTTGTACGCGATCGCGACCTGCCCGCCTCCGGGCGCGCCGCACGCGCCGCCACACGTAGAATCCGCCGAATACTCCAGCCATTATAATCACCAGGTAGAGAACGGTGTAATGGTGAATGTCGTGATAGGATACACCTGCTGCTAACGGCTCAGTCTGTTTCATGACATCCAATTGTTCTCGTATGGCAAGCAGCTGTTGTTGGCTGATAGTCTCCAAGCTCGTGCTGGCGTTCATCTCTGGTATCGAAATATTTATCAAATGATTAATCGAAGCGATCTTCGGTATACCAATATCGGGCTTTGAGTTGATTTGAGATGCGTCTTGTTTATATGAATAAAAATGGAAATCAGCTGATTTGATAAGGCAGTCCTGCCCAAGCGTAATAAGTCCGGCGTCACTCAATTGAATAGCCGTAACTTGATCTTCGCATAACAACTTGAAGTAGCATTTATTACAACAGAAATAAAAGTAGCTATTAAGTTTACTTGTTGCAATAAAAATATTTTTGCAGGTTTTAATGATTGTTCTACAGCTTCCAAATTCTTCATTCTTCTCACACAAACTCTTGTCACTGATCATATGATAGATAGGCTTCTTGAATCGACACAACACAGTATCTAAATCGCGATCAATGCAGTCATGTAAATCAGTAAATGATAGCGATATAAACGAATCCTTGTTTAAGTTTAACGCGAGGTATTCGCTAATAGGTACAATGCTGATCATGGTACTACCAGATTGTTTAGGTATGGGAATTGCTTTAAGGACTTCGTAAGCGTCTCGTGCTAATAATGGAATTCGGATTTCGAAAATAAGAAATGACTTCGATAAGCGTGCTTTTACATTCAGTAATTTGTATAAATTTGAATAATTCGCGTGATCGATAGGTAGTGATAGGTCTTTAGGTATCTGAGTAGAGATGGCACTTAATTCGTGCTGGAGTTGCTTGGGGGTTAGTAGATGAATATCATACTTCCCGTGGAAAACGTCAGTGATAGTTTCAATAAGGTAAGTTTGTATTTCTTTTAACTTGTTTATGATGTTATTTGTAATTATAGAGGCCAATGTAAATTCGTTGATATATGAGTTATTTGAGACTTGTGACTTTAGTGAGTTTATCGATTGTTTAAGTTCAAGCATCTTTTTGTTGACTGTCTTATGATGCTTTTCCATGATCGACTCTACCCTCTTGATGACATTGAACTCCGCTTCTACGACTGATGTTTGATTCTTCCACAACTGGGCTAGGTGTCCTTGGTTTTTTCTGATCAATTCGATATCCTCTTCATACTTTTCAGCAAAGTTGCTGTCAAGCACCCCAAACAACGCGTTTGCGATATTACCTACACCATTGATGAGTCCCCTGCGCTTACGGGTGAGTAGGTCGCCCTTATCTTGCAACATGATATTGTAGCGCTGTAGTTCCGACTGCTCGTGATTCAATTGATACATGACACCATCGCAGTGTGAATGCTCTCTTATCTTCGAACAGATGGTTTCTAGGTATTCCATGTACTTCGAAGACGCGGCGGTGCCTTCCCAATATGGGTTGAGATCATGATAGACAACGAGTTTCCAATCGTCAGCTATCAAGTGCATGTTTACAATCTTGTCGAAAAATAGACTAGTATTATTTTGTAGTTTATTGATAGTATATAGTCCGTTAGTATTAGTTATAAGGGTCATAAAGAATAATAAGATAGATGTTGCAACGGTAACGAAACTGTATCTTCTATTTCTTTGTTTTATCTTACGCTTTGTTGATTCCTCTTGCTTTAATTCTCGATCTTGTGTTTCTTCTGAGATGATAGGGAGTATTGATAGTTTGATAACAGGTCTTTTCATATAACCATTTTTGGTTTTTAATGTCACAACACGCACGTAGCCGTCATTACCAGGGTGTAATTCGACAACCCTACCGAGAGCCCATTTGCCTGGAGGAAGGTTACCATCATTGATGAGTACGATGTCATTTAATTTGATATTTTCTTGAGGTTGGCGCCACTTGCTCCGGGCTGATAGATTTGTTAAATATTCTTGTTGCCACCTTTTCCAAATGTCTTGGAATATTTTTTGTGTTAAATGCCACCTAGTCCTTAGATCTCGTTCCGTCTCATGAATTGATAGAATCGGACCGCTTGATAGAAAATGTGATGGAGTTAAATAATTTAAATCATCGGCGTCCTCCGTCAATGGACATAGTGGTCTCGAATTTAAGCAAGCTTCTAACTGTGCTAGCAGCGTGCTGTACTCCTCGTAGGTGAGTTTTTGATCACCAACGACCCTCCTAAGATGATACTTGAGGCTTTTCACAGATCCTTCACAAAGACCATTGGCTGATGGCCATGACGGTGCATTAAAGTGCCAATTTATACCCATTTCGGACACTTCTGAGAGAAACTCATCACCAAATGTCTTGAGGAGCTCTTCGTATTCCTGCTGTAAGACCTTATTGGCTCCTATGAAGTTCGTGCCATTATCACTATAAATGTGATTAGGTTTGCCACGGCGAGCTGTCATTCTCCTTAATGCTGCTAAGAACGCAGTACTCGTCAGGTCAGACACCAACTCCAGATGTACAGCCTTGGTCGCCATACACGTGAACACAGCGATGTAACCTTTCGTAGTTTTGATGCCACGGCCTGAGTTAGCCTTGATGAACACGTGGCCCGTATAGTCTACAGCGACATGATGGAAGGGGCGTGAAGGGTTAGCTCTAGCTGCTGGAAGATCACCCATAATTTGATGGTGTTTGGTTGGTTCGTGTCTTCTACACTTGATACAATGACGTAATCTCTTCTTCACAGCTCTGTTACCACCGACAATCCAGTATTTTTGTCTCAAGTAGGCTGATGTTAGCCGAGCACCACCATGGTACGTCATTTCATGCGCCTGATCTATAAGAAGCTCAGCAAGGCGACTGTTGCTGGGTATAATGATAGGATTTTTCATGTCCGGGTCCAGATTGGCATGTCGCAGCCTCCCACCGACTCTTAATACTTCATCTTGATCAATATATGGATTTAGTTCACAAATATTACTTTTTCGATGTATTTTATTTCTTCGCTTCAAATCAGATAACTCTCTTTCAAATCCCGTTTGTTGTATATTTTTGATAATTAATAACTTAGCCTCCTTCAACTCTTGTACTGTTAGGTATTTTATATTTTGTCCTTTTTTGATAGTTAAAAATCTCCGAATCCATGCTACTATTCTTATCGCTTTATTAATTGTGCTATATTTTGATAGGATTTCTTGAATGATAAAATCAGGTTGGTGTTGTGCGACTAAAATTGTTTTTGATAATTTTAATTCTTCATTTGTTGTATAAGCGATCTTATGCCCTTGGTCATTAAATGTTGATAGCCAAGTCGGGCCCAGCCACCACAAGGTCTGGTCTTTGAGTTGTGATGCAGTTAGACCACGACTAGCGCAGTCGGCGGGGTTTTCTTCCGACTTAACGTACCTCCAGCAGTCAGGTGGCATATTTTCGGTTATTGTACGAACTCTATTTGCCACAAACGTTTTCCATCTGGTTGGTTCACCATTGAGCCACCCCAGCACTACCATGGAGTCAGTCCAACCATATATTTTGATATTGTGCCCACTAAGGCACTCTTGGACTTTACCCATTAGCTTTGATAGGAGTAGTGCTCCGCTCAGTTCCAACCGTGGTAATGAGACTGTTTTGCTGGTTGGTACAAGCCTGGCTCTGCCGGCCACCAACACCACAGATGATTTATTGCCCTTGTTGATACGACAATAAATCACACATGAATAAGCTCTGACAGACGAGTCACTGAACCCATGTAACTCGATACTGTCGCACTCATGCATCTGCAGCCATCGAGGTAACTGAAGGTTTTGAATATTGTGCATATCCTCTCTGACCTTCTTCCACTCTACATATACTTCATTCGGTATAGGATCATCCCAGTTAATATTGTCTGCAGCCCACACTTGTTGAAAAATAATTTTTAACTTAGTTGATAGTGGTGATAGCCAACCGAGCGGGTCAAAAAGTTTTGATATTTCTGATAAAAGGTTTCTCTTTGTGACTTTTTTGGAGACTTCCGTCGGTTCTAAATTTGATTGAAACATAAAAACATCCTCTTGTGGATTCCATATTAACCCAAGGGTTTTTGTTTGAGCTGATTGCTTGAAATTAAAGTTGTCGTCCTTTGATAGAGCTGACTCTTCCTCTCTGATTAAGTCATCAGAGTTTGATCTCCATTTTCTCAAATGAAATCCAGCGGATTTTAATAAATTGATAAGGTCTTGTTGTAATTGACGTGCGGTTCTTACGTCGTGACACCCATGGACCAGGTCATCCATGTAAAAACAATTGTTTAATACGTCGGTCGCCTGACTGTTTTGATAGTTGGGTTGTTCATCACATGCAAGCTGTTTGAGGGTCATCATCGCTAGGAACGGCGCTGCTTTCGTTCCGTATGTGACCGTGGTAAGTTGATACTCTTTGATAAGTTCTGAAGGAGAGTCACGCCAAACGATTCTCAATAACTGCTGATCATCAGGGTGGATCCAAATCTGCCTGAACATTTTTTCAATGTCGGCTGTGAATGCAAACTGATATTGTCTCCACCTGATTATGAGAGACTGCAGATCCTGTTGGAGATTAGGACCACATTTCATGACGTCATTCAAGCTATTCCCCGATGATGTTTTACACGAAGCATTAAATACTACTCTAAATTTAGAATTCATGATAGTGTCGTCAGCACGCACACAATGATGAGTTAATACACAATGCCGACGTCCCTGCTTCGGGTTACCGGTAGCTGGAATCATGTGTCCGAGCGCGCGGTATTCGTTTATAAATAATTGATATTGATTTTTAATGTTTTCATGTTTTCTGAATGTGTTTTCTAATGATCTAAATTGAGCGATAGCTTTTGGTTTTGATTCTCCTAACTTATCCGAAAAGTCTGGGGTGAGGGGCAAACGTACCTCGTATCGACCGTCTTCACGCCTGATAGTAGTTGATTTGTAATAATCGATGCATTGTTGATCATCTAATGATAGCGTAGATTCTTCACTAATATCCTCCATCTCCCAGAATTTTTGGATCTCCTTTAAGTCGTTAATGATCACGTTACATTGTAAAGTTTTGACGTTACCGGTTAAAATCCAACCTAAGCGAGTATTCTGAGCTATAGGTATATTATCATTCAACCTACAAATTCCCTCCATTAAAATCAAAGAATAAACATCCGCTCCTAACAGTAGGTCGACCGGGCGACTGATATTAAATTCGGGATCTGCTAACGTGATGTTATTTAAATATGTCCAGGACGGTTTTGAAAAGCTGGAGTTAGGTAAATGTTTTATAAGGCTTTTCATTATGTATACCTCCGGTTCAAACTCAAAATCGTTATTTATAGCTTTGCATTTGATAGTCATAACTCCCTTACAATTGCTCTCCTTGGTACCTACTCCAGATATCACTCCCCGGCATCGAAGTCGAGGTTGGCCGAGCAACTGCGCCGCATGTTCACTGATGAGAGAAGCTTGGGACCCCTGATCTATTAGAGCACGCATGTTGACGAAACTCCCATCATATTTTTGTACTTTAAGTATAGCTGTAGCTAAAAGAATTTCAGGCACATCACATTGCATCGACACGTGTGAGTTGCTTCGTACTTGACCCGAAGTTTCAGGTTTCTGGTTGCTTCCACCGGTTGCTAACTTCGACGAATTATTATAATTATGTTGAAATGATTGATGTAAAATAGTATTATGTGCCTCATTGCACTCGGTACATCTTTTGTCGGAAATACATGGCTTACCGTTATGGGAATAAAGGCAATTTTCGCAAACATTCAGTCTTGATACAGTTTTAAGTTTAAGTTGAGGTGTCATGTTTAAAAACTGCCAGCAATAATAAAGACAATGTTCATTGGTTTTACAAAGTCCACATTTATAAAATTTCCACGAAGTATTGTTTTTCGCGTTTGATTGTTGCAAAGTGACTTTACCGTGCGTCGGAAAGGCTTGCTTATTCAGGTTTCTATGATACCTATTATTGAAATGTTGCGGCGAATAATTGTTGTTGCTATGTACATTTTTTGCAGGGCTTTCAGGTTTCTTTCGAGAGGATTCTAAACTTGTAAACTTGCCTTCTAAAAATGATAGAAATTCTTGCAAATTAGGTAACTCGCGGGGCTCCTTGACTGACGCTATGTATTCATTATGCGTGTCAGCATCGAGCTTTTGCGAAAGTAGATGCACAAGCAATGAATCCCACGAATCAACGTTAACGCCTAAATTTTTGATAGCGTTTAAGGTTTCTAGCGTTGTGTCGTGAATACGCTTTATGTGATTTAAGGACGTATGTTGCATTATGGGGATGTTTAATAAGATATCGATATGCGAGCGGAAAATTAAGCGTTTGTTATTGTATCTATTGTTAAGTATGTCCCAACAGATTGGATAATTATCGGATGATATTGGTAGATGGTGAATAAGTCTCTCCGCTTCACCTCTAACCTTAGTTTTAAGGAACTGCATCCTTTGTGCGTTTGATAATGACGGGTTGCCGTGAATGGTTTCTGTGAATAGGTCTTTGAATGAAGTCCATTGATGATAGCTACCACTAAATGTAGGTATCTCTACGTGAGGGGTCGATTGCTCTCGATGTGATACAGACCACAATTTACGATTGATAGATTTGATAATCTCGTTGTATTTTCTTTCGTATGTGAAAAATGTTAACTCATAATCCGGGTTCCTACCCCCAAGCTCACTGTCTAACTCCCAATGCATATTATCTATTATAGACCAACGCGATTGTATAGCACGTAATAAATGTTCGAATTCCCACTTTTCTGATACTGAATCTAAGTTGATATTTGATACTGTGTGTTCGAATGCCTTAAAATTACTATTTTGTTTGCGTAACATTTCGTCCGTCTTGCTATTAGTCCCCTGGGACTGGGACAGGGTAACTTGCGGCGACGGCTGCCGAGATGGTCCAGGCACCCCCAGCGGCGTAGCGGGTTTCAACACTGGAGTTGCAGGCCTGTCCTCCCTAACCTGATAGGTAGCAATTGCTATTCTAATTTTCTCATATTTATCCCTAGCCGATTCAAATAGGTTACTCGTAAAATAGGAATGAGACTTCGCATACTCTATGCCACATAATATATCATGATTAGATTGGAATTCTGCCCAGTATTTGTCTAGAGTATCTAACCTCCGTTTGATATAATCTGCCGTCTTTCGGTCGGCACTATCCTTTTTAAAATTGCTAAAAAGCTGTTCTATAGCATCGAACAATTGTCGTTGATTTGCCAAAATATCCTCCATGTTGGACATAGTGTTAATAAAAATGGAAAGATCTTACTTGTTCAGATCTGCTCAGCTGCTTGCTGCTCACCGACTCCCGATGATGATAATCCGATGATAGCTCACGTCTCCTGCTGGTTGCTCTCACTTGCGATGCACACTTTTTGTACACACACGCGAGTTTGTCGAAGGACCAGAAAAATGTAGGGGCTGCGACGGGACTTCTACGTTTGGTTGTTTGATAGTAGTTGATAGTAAATGATAGTCAATACTGGGAAGTTAATACTTGATAGTTTATTGATATAACCGACTGAATGTAATTAAATGATAGATGCGAAATGATAGAGCGAGCACGCGTGACCGGTATTGCTTGGCTCAATTAGCGCACTGACTCAAAATGCATTAATGTAGCGTAAACTGCTGACGCTACAAAAATGTACGTGCTGCAGCCCGTACAACTGTTTTATTTTTATTTTCTAACTTTGTATCACTATGATCATTACTAAAACCTACAATTATCATCTTCCCGTTTACGTTCGTCTTATTATCTTGAAACCAAAATTTTTGAAGGTTTCACTTCTACCACGTGTGAATTGCACATACATATATTTTTTTTAATGTACTGTTACGTGAGTCGTGTTCTTTTACTGTTGGCCTCATTCGAAGGCTCAAAGTCACACAGCGCGCTATGGAACGAGCTATGTTAGATATAATTATGTCCGTAGGCGAACAAAAGTTACCGACGTAGCTCGCAGAGCTAGCCGGCTGAAGTGGCAAATTTTTAGCCGTATTGGGGCGGCTTAGAATACTAACCCCAAAGCCGGATGAGTGTCGTAAGAGGCGACTAAATCCGGCCCGCTTGTGGTAGGGCCCCTCACCACCTGGTCACTTACCAACAGGTGGATCGTCAGCTCGTTTGCCCGTTATGTCCATAAAAAAAATGGGCAGGCCACATCGTTCGAAGGACAGATAACCGATGAGGTCGCAAAGTCCTTGAATGGCGGCCATATCTCGGTAAAAGGAGAACTGGGCCGTCCTCGACCAGGGGGACTGATGACCTAAAGAAGATAGCGGGAAGCCGCTGGATTCAGAGGGCCCAGGACCGGTCGGAGTGGCGCCAGTTGGGGAGGCCTATGCAGTGGACTTTAAGAGGCTGTTAGAATAGATTAATATTAGTTTTAAAATGCCTAACGCATTGGGTTGGTAATGTTATATTATTATGCTGTAAAAATGGAAATATATAAATAAATAAGTGAATAAAGCTGCCATCTTTGATTGAGTTACCGCTATTTACGAGTACATGTACAACCGGCAGGCACCCTGCGCGTGCGCAGCGTGGACGTGTACGACGTGTCGACGGACACGTGGGCGGCCGGCCCGCCGCTGTGCGCGCGCCGCTCCACGCTGGGCGTGGCCGTCATCGGGCACGTCATCTACGCCGTGGGCGGCTTCGACGGCGCCACCGGGCTGGCGTCGGCCGAGGCGCTGGACGTGCGCGAGGGCACCTGGCGCCCCGTGGCCGCCATGAGCACGCGCCGCTCGTCCGTGGGCGTGGCGGCGCTGCACGGCAAGCTGTACGCGGTGGGCGGCTACGACGGCACCTCGCGCCAGTGCCTGCACACCGTCGAGAGGTACGACCCGGCGCTGGACGCGTGGGAGCGCGTGGAGGACATGGCGGCGCGGCGCTCGGGCGCGGGCGTGGGCGTGGCGGGCGGCGCGCTGTACGCGCTGGGCGGGCACGACGGGCCGGCCGTGCGCCGCTCCGTGGAGCGCTACCGGCCCGGCGCGGGCTGGGCGCCCGCCGCCCCCATGGCCACCGCGCGCCGCAACGCCGGCGTCGCCGCGCACGCCGACCGCCTCTACGTCGTGGGCGGGGACGACGGCGCCGCCAACCTCGCCACCGTCGAGGTGAGCTGCCTTCGATCTGAGCCGCCGCGTGACGGTGTGACGGTGTGAGTCGTGTGACACTAACGGTCGCCCCGCTCCGCAGGTGTTCGACCCGGCCACGGAGCAGTGGTCGATGCTGAGCGCCCCCATGTCGGTGGGACGCTCGTATGCCGGCGTGGCCGTGCTGGACCGGCCCGCCTGACGCGCGCCCCCCGCGCCGCCCCCCCACCCCGCCGCCCCGCCCGCGCTCTCGGCCGCCGGCGGGTACGTCACCCTCACTCATTCATACCCAAAATATTGGAACGAAAGCATCCGAGTAGGGCCAGGAAGGTCACTCGAGTGCTACGTAAGCTCCGAGCGAGTCGCTCATTATGTTACCTGAATTGGGTGTTAAAAGTGACTAAAATTTTGCTTCCGTAACACTCGAGTGACCGCGAATCTAAGCTCGGCCGGTGGTCCTCTCAACCCTGCTTGCGGTCCAGGTACGCGAACGTGGGCGGGTACGCGGGCGTGGGGCGCGGCGGGCTGTGGCGCCCCCTGCCGCCGGCGGGCGCGGAGGAGAACGTGTACGAGAGCGTGAACGTGGCGGTGGCGGGCCCCAGCGGGGTGGGAGCGGTGGGCGCGGTGGGCGGCGCGGGCGGCGTGCTGTGGTGGCGCGTGCCGGCGTGCCGCCACCGCCGCCACCGGCGCGCCTCGCAGACGCTGGAGTTCAACGAGCGGCTGGCGCTGCACCACCACCACGCGCACGACCACCAGAGTCAGTATCGCCATCGCTTCGTCTCGCTGTATCCGCGCCGTCCGCGTCTGCCCGCTGTGACTAGTGCTCTGTGTCCGGCAGGCACGATGCCGCGCGCGCGGCGGCTGGTGCGCGGCGTGTGCGGCGTGCGCGTGGAGCTGGCGGGGGGCGGGCGCGGCGCGCTGTCCGCCTCGTGCGGCGCCATCGACGCGCGGCACTGCGCGTGCCCGGCGCCCCTGCCGCCCGCGCCGCCCGCGCCGCCCTGCGTGCTGCTGCTGCGCCGTCTGCGCCCCGCCGCCTCCCACCTGCTGCCCGAGAGCCAGCGCCACCCAGTACGGCCCGACGAGGATCAGTATTCTATTCTAATAAGTATTTTAACAGCTGTGAAGTAACGATATTTAAAATTATAAATTCGCTATCTCTGAAGGACATTCAAAGTTCTCTAAAATGCAGAAAGTTGACGTAAAAGCGCGAGCAGTGTCGTTCGTGGCGGCGCCGCGGCGGGCGACCGGTCACACACGATTGTTTCATTTTATTAAGATTTATTTAACACTCGCGGGCTTTGTGCTACGCCAAACTAATTTTTTTCTAGGCTCGGATATCCCCATATTACTTTTTAATTGTTATGTAAGGTCCTTACTAAGGTCCCTACTAGATTACTGTAGTCCTATTTGGAACCCATCATATGCAGTGCACGTTCATCGCCTAGAAATATTACAAAAGCAATTTTTATACCACCTGTCGTACGCAAATAACCAGACCAGAATACTGAGCTCATATAACTCCACCACAGACTGATGCATTATAAAATATTGCCGCTAAATTATAGACGGGATACCGCGGATACAGTGTGCCTGCAGAAATTAATTAGTGGGACAATTGATTGTCATGATCTTGTTGCAAAAATTAATTTTGCTATTCCGCGCCAAGACAACCGTCTCCATACTAGAACAGCGTTCAACCTTCCTGTTTGTAAGCGAAAATATCGTAAGCGTTCGTCGATATATCGTATGTGTTCTACTTATAACAAAGTTTGTCACGCATTAGATATCTTCTCTTGTACAACTTCCTCTATCGAGACACACTTTTATCGTAATTATTTTTCAGACAAATCCTGATTGACGACGTTATAGTTATCAGTCAGGATCTGTCTGTTAAGTTAAGGTAGCTTTAGTTTCTTCTACTTCATTTTTCCATTTCTATTTTTATTACGCATGCTGTGATGATGTGAACACTTCACATCTAGAAGGATGTTCACAATAATCAACTGTATATTATGTAGGTATTTACTAAGTTTGTCAAGTGCAATGTTCAGTTTTGTGAACCTAATAAAAAAAACATGGTGCGCCTTGCCAAATTAAAGCTTCCTTACACGAAGGGTTCTTGAGTTGATCTTCGGACGGACGGACGGACATGGCGAAGCTCCAAAGGTTCCTTAGTCAAAACGGACCGACCGACAGTAGGAAGCACGGAAGCTACACCAGTGATCCAAGATATGTGACGTCATCCGTTATGTTCGCCAGAGCGAGGAGGACGAGTGCTGCGAGGCGGACGAGACGGACGAGGCGGACGAGCCGGAGCCCGAGCCCGAGCCCGAGCGCGAGCGCGGGTACGACTCCGACGAGCGCTCGCCTTCGCCGCGCGCCGGCCCCGCGCCCGCCGCCCCCGGCCTCGCCGCGCCCCGCGACGACGACTGGCCGGACTACTTCCCCGAGCACGGGGCCGACTGAGTCGTGGCCCGCGCGCCCCGCGCACCCTCCGCGCCCCCCGCGGACCCCAACTGGGGCGACGAGCGCCCGCCCTGGGTCATGTGGCCGCTGCGCCACTCGTAGAGCGCGGTGTGTGCGGGTGCGTGCGTGCGTGCGGGTGCGCGTGCGCGTGCCGGCTCGGGGCAGCAGCGGGCAGCAGCGAGCAGCAGCGGGTGCCGGCCACTGGCATTCCATTTTGTAAATAGGATAGATAGATATACTAAAATATTTTATAAATTGATTCTAAAATAAACTATTGACAGTTCGAATTGAAATGACTAAATAGAATGAATTTTGTCATGTAGCTAATATGTGAATGTTGTCGAGAACGAGCAGGGGCTGCGGGCGGGGCGGGGCGGGGCGCGGCGGGGCGCGGCGGGTCCGATGTCCTGTGTCCTTAAAAAATCCTGTGTAGCTGTCCAGTTGATTCTTTTCATAATATTATCTTATCGGTGTTAATTTTAATATTGGTTTAATCTAGGTTAATTAGTATTGAATTTAGACAATAAAAGTAAATAAATTACTGGATGGTAAAGTTGTAAGTGAACCTTCTAGCGACTTCTGTGGGTAAGGCGGAACGGAGGCAGAATCAGCTCCGGTGCCGCGCCCCGCTCCGCCCCGTCCCGCCTCGCTCCGCCCCACCCCACCACTCCCTGCACTGCCATAAGATTTCACTTACGATAAATTAGTTAATATAGTCCGTATTCCGAAATGCATTTATGTCCTTTTTTAGAATAAATATATTAGCAGTAGGTATGTTGAAACCACAGAACATCTAATAATTAGTTAGAAAGGGCATAGCGCGTAATTTGTACGAGAACCGCTGTCGCCGTTTCGATCCCCTCCATTTGCTCACTACTACGAAAATGAACAAATACGCACGAGGGTTGTTATGTGTGCGTGAGAGGCGTGGCACTGTAGCTTAAGGATTGACTGACGATAAACTTTTATCGGTATTTATTTTCGTAAGGTCGACAGATGTGTAAAATAAAGGTTTACCTTAAATCCATAAAAAATAACATTTAGTAGGAATCCAGTCAGGTTGCCTGTTGCAGCGATCCACTGAGCTCGTATAACTGAATCTTTCGGGAAACTAAAATTCATTAAATTCTATTAGAATAAAACATGAAAATGTGGATTCCAAAAATTTTACAGATATGGAATTTGAACCTAGGACCCCTAGTGTAACGTGGCGCTGCACTAACAATTTGAACCACCGTGTGATCAAACCAACTGCCGATTTTCAAAATGGCGGTACTCATAGGCATGCCACCTAGGTTCAATGACGGTACTCATGAACGCTAGATTAGATATAGATTTTAACAAAATAATAAACAAGAAGTAACTGCTTCAAACAACAATATCCTGCCAAAAATCTAACTGAAAAATATAATATAAACCAGTGTTACTACGTGTAAAATACGTCAATGTTCTTTCAAACTATATTTCAATGCATAAAATATTAAATTTATCTGGCCACATTCACATTACTTAAGAACGTTGTTTTTATTATAACTTCGAAAGAATCTATCGAATATCGATGTCATATTTTACTACGACCAACACTAGAGCTACTTCTACGCAATACATTACGCGTTCAAATTGATGTGATAAAAATGACGAGCGCATGCAGCCCACAATGTATATTTTTTGGGAAAAGAATTATTTGAAGGACATTTTGAAGGATTTTAACTAAAATATCGTAGTTTTTTTACTTACCGATGAAAAGAAACGCTTCCTTTGTTTATGTTAAGCACTTGGCTTCGTGCACGGCAAGTAATTACCGCACATGAAGGCATTTTCACGTAATTTAGTCGCAGTGTTTCGCAGTACTTTGCTCCGTTGGAGGTCGCGAGTCACTAAACAGCGCGATCGCGTGTTTTTGTGAAGTATGCACGTTTGCTCATAGTCTTGGCGCGCCTGCCCCGCCCACAACTCCTTTCTAACTAATTATTAGATGTTCTGTGGTTGAAACTAAGCTGAATATACATACAAGTGGTTATGATACTTAACGAACTACGAACATGTTCTGAACATGTGCCGCCGCCCGCCGCCGCCCGCCGCCGCCCGCCGCCGCCCGCCAGCCGGGCGCGTCGGTAACAAAGGACAGTCTCGCCTCAAACACGAGTGTACTTGTTGAAGCAGCGCGCCAGGGCGGTGGCGGCCCGCGCTTCCGTTGTAATCTAGTTAAATTTTTATTGTATGTAAGCAAACTTTACGAATTCTGTACATTATAATGTTAGGAAAGAGTGACGTGTTGTAAATAAAACTAAAATATATGTTCAATAATTCTTCCGCGACGTCACGTTCAGAGAGCAACACCGATTACATGCGGAGACCGAGGGAGGCGGTCCGCCCGCTGGCGGCACCCCGTCCTCTCGGGTCCCCGGACGTGACGTCGCAGTGGGACTAGGGGGTCGTCCGCCTCACCCCACCCTGTATTAGCTGTGATTTCGGTGTCCCTTACATCTATATTTATTTTTCTATCTACTCTTAATCTCGTTGTATTATTATAGGATGTAGATCTTGAAAATACTCCCCGATTTACTATTCGTAGGCGTTAGCTAGTAATACCTATCGTCGGTGTAGTCAAAGGAACAAATAAAAATGGATTATAAATCTCGTTGTGGTGTTTTCATTCGGCCCAAACTTCCAATACTCTACGAATACAAATCCTCCATAAACAATTTACGTACTCGGAGTCCCTCCTCTCGGTCGACTGCGGCGAGACTCGATGAGAACCTAACATGAAGCGATACGCCGTCCGCGCGCACCACAGATGCGTCGAACGGCGCGTACGGGATTTCATGCATGGCCCGATGCCGTCGCTCGAGGGTGTTTCTTTTATAGCGTCCTCTGTCGGTCGAGAACGTGACCTCAGACCCCCGCCCCACACGTGCGGGTGTACCGCAGGGCAGCTGCCTCTCGCCAATGTTGTACGCGCTGTACACCAACGACATCCCCACTCTTGAGGGACACCTCCAGGAGTGGGAGTGCGACGCGGTGCTAGCACTGTTCGCGGACGACAGCGCGTATTTCCTATCATCCCGTAGAGCAGAGCTGGCTGTCAGTCGCATGCAGCGCCTGCTTGCTGGACACATTACCGGACTGGTTGGACAAATGGAGTCAATGTCGGTAAGACGGTCCCCATGTTGTTCACCAGAGCTCGTAGACTGCCGCCGCCGCTTCGCCTCCGAGATCGTGAGGTGGTGTGGCTACCGACCTTAAAGTACCTGGGATGTACCATCGATAGCGCGATGCGGATGATCCGGCACTGCTGCACTGTGACCAGATGGCCCAGCAGGCTCGAGCCGCACGCGCTATTCTCCGACCGCTGTTGACATCCCGGCTCCCAGTACATACTAAACGGGCGGTGTACTCAGGGCCGAGCCGCCCCTGTGTGCGAAGTGTGCGGCGCACACAGGCGCCAAGACAATAGAGGCGCCGCCATCGAAATTATTTTTGTTACACTTACACAACAACATATTCTTTGTAGTGGAGTATCGATAAGTAAGTAGGTACAATAGACGAAACATAATATGTCTTGTAAATAACAAAACATAATTATAATGCGCTTATTGTATGAGTCATCTAAGATAATATTCACGTGTGTGGTTTAATTTTACGCTTAGGGTTTTAGTTAACATTAGTTACGAGCTTAGCGTTAAAATCAAAAAAACCGCCGTGAGTTTGTTTGAATGAATTAAGAACGTAACCCAGTGGCGTAGCGTGGGCTCCCGCCGCCCGGGGCCGACCCAAAATGAACTTTGCCGCCCCCATATTATTTAAAATATTTTTTTATCGATTATTAAAATCGAGTGGCTTGCCGCCCTCTCTTCATGTGCCGCCCGCCCCGCCCCCCACGCTACGCTACTGACGTAACATTGACGTTTCGGTCAAAATTAACAAATAATAAAAAAAAAACATAAGTTGAAACATGAAGATTCGTGCAAAAAGAGGCGCTTTATAGGTTTCGCACACAGGCGCTGTGGGGGGTCAGCGCGGCCCTGGGTGTACTACACCTACGTCCGATCACGATTGGCCTATGCGGCGCCGGCATGGTACGCACTGGCCAGCAGAAGGCAGCGCAAGCGCCTGCAGCAGCAGCAGAACCTGACTCTGCGAGCTGCCGTGGGACCGGGACGCTACGTCAGGAACGACGTAGTGGCGCGCGACCTGCAAGTCCCATCGGTGGAGGAATATGTGGCCAGGCTGGCGCGGACGACGTTCGACCGCGCCGACCACGGGCCACATGTCTCGCTCAGAGGTGTCGCGCCGCACCACGCTCGTCCGCCTGAGGGCTACCCGCTTCCGCGGGAGCTCTTAGAGTCAGACTGAGCCCCCGCCCATCTGGGGGCCGCTGTCTGGCTGCGACACCAGCTTATGTCTTACGGTAATGATAGGATCCACCGCTCAACAGCGGGGCCCGCCCCTTCACCGGGAGACCCTTGTTCTCCCGAGTTTATGTCCGGGTAAAAAGGTTCGCCTTGAGGCCCGCAGACCCCTCGCATTGGTCCGCGGCAGCGATAGGATGACAGCAGTGTGTGAAGCGATACCATCGAGTGAGCGCCAGCGCAGCGTGAAGTGCTGCGTGAAGGTAGCCGCGAGCGACTGACGGCGGCGGCGGCGCGGTGTGAGTGTGAGCAGTGATGGTGTCAGTCAACTCAGTGTGGCGCGCGGCACACGGCGAGCGGCACGTGACGGTACGGCGCGGCGGCAACGGGACCGCGGGCTACATCGCGCAGTGCGACCGTGACTAGGATTGTGCACTACGAGTACATGCAGTGTTAGCAGTGAGTGCCGTATCCGCGGCCGCGAGGCTCGCGAGCAGTTCCGCAAGTTTCATTGCCCCAGCATCCATCTTCGTTACGTTGTTGTTGGTGGCCCAGGAGCCGTCCGTCGCTGGCTGCCCAGGTCGGCCTCGAAGTAGTGGGTAACTAAAACTTAGCCTGCTTGATGGTTACGAATCGGCCGCCTAGAGGCTACTAAGATTCGGGAAGGAGGGCCGGGAGGGGCTCGCTCGGTGACTGAGGAGTGGCAGTCGGCCGACCGTCCCGGGATCCGTCTGGATTTTAACAGTAAATTATCATCAGTATTCAGTCTCCTCTCCAGAGTCCTCTCAGTCAGAGGCCCCGTGGCCACGCTGCGCGATTGGCAGCTTGCACACATGGTCCAGAACCGAATGGTGAGCTCCCATTATGCAACGCCGGTTTCTTCTCGATATTCACACGAGTGATATAAGTATGTATTAGTATGACATAGAAATAAAAAAAAAAATTGAGTGCATGAAGGATTCGAACTAGTGACGAAGCCACGACGCTGAAGTTCAAACCACTATGTCTATGGGGTGTCTGAGAAATTAACAGAAAATTCATAAATAGGTTAATTGAAGGATTAGGCTAAAGAAAAAATACTTATGCTCCAGTCACATTCGGTTTGGACTCGATGTAAACAAACCATTAAAATTCCTTTGTAGGGTTTTCACCAACCGATGTGTAATTCACACACCAAATAACTATAAAGGAACTAAATAACAATTACATATAACTTTTGTGACGTCTTCATTATTTTACGATGGACCTATAACAACAACACTAAGAGAAAACGAGGTAAAATCAGAATGTCAAATGCTAAGATTCAGCTGAACGACCACCTTCAGCCATCATCATCGTCATCCTCGTGGAAGCTATAGCTTAGTGTTAAGCTTTCTAGCTCGGACTATAGACTGAGCAGGTACTTTAAACCACATAGGCACATAGATGTCACATCACCAACTTACCATTAGGTGGGATTTGGTTTTACGTGGTTAAATCAATCCGATATATATTAATGTCGGAACCTGGAACACTAGGGGTGGTCACTTCCACAAAAATAAAACCCGTAGTAGCACTTTTTTACTTCACTTTATTTGACACCACTTACTACTACTTTACACTGGTTTAAGACTCCACTAATGTTCTTCCCTAGTGTTCTCTTCACTGTTCTCATTTGTTCTCTCGTTTTGTACTCAAAAATATTCTCCTGAACCACGGCTCTTATACAAACTACGAGTTACATTCGTCACCGTGATTCAGCTTTTACTTCCTCATTTTAATACTGCCCTCTACATATTTTCTAATACATTATTTTGTATATATGCCAACTAAAAACTGTCAATCAATAAAATTATCATTTTAAATAATAAACAAAACAGTTATTCACTGTCACTAAAAGGTGGCGCTATTTACAACCAGCTAACAGACGATTGTAGGTCGAACAATTAATTTCTTTTATTTATGCTAGCTTTTTTATTTCTTTTGAGAAAGATCTTAACTCTCGAGTCGAGAGGGCCCCTCTACAAAATTTTGATATAGGGCCCCACGAGGCCTAGCTACGCCACTGACCACATGTTTAGGCTAAACCGGAGTATATTATTTTAAACTAGCTGTTGCCCGCAGTTTCGCATACGAAAATAATGTTTTACCTTATTCGTACCTCTTGCAGAAGAATATTTTAACGGTGAATTTATATTGAAGTACTTATACATATTTAGTAATTCATGTATATTTATATTTATGGAACCCACGATAAAATCACAAAGGATTCCTCCAGGAGCGGGTTTTGAAAAATAAGCAATATTCACATTAATTTGTATTTTTTCCTTTTTTTTTTTCAAAATTTTGAAAAATATATATTCCATCAATTTAAGCAAGGAACATTTGTTGCAAATTTGAAGCAAATCGGTTGATGTTTTAAAAATATTCCATACAAACTTTCATCCCGTTTCCCGGACAAACCTTTTAATTTTCCGGGATAAAAAGTATCCTAAAATATGACTTGGAGTATTAGTAACAACTTTACCAATTTTTATCGAAATCCGTTCAAAGGTTTTCATGTGATGCCTGGACAGACAAACAGAGACAATAATTCAAAAAAAAAAAAAAATTTATGCTCTAACACGTTATTGAAGTGCCCCCTAGCCGAATTTTTTTTTAAATATTCAATGTACAGAAAATTTGCCCTTTGAGTTTTATTATAGTAAAGATTATCTATTACTCCGTGCTTCTCATTCCTTCCCTCTAATTAGACATGTCTCTTTAGCGGCAGGTAATCAGGTAGTGGCGGTAGTGCGTCCGTTTGACTGACAGGAGGCCAGCGGGACCACCGGGGCCAGGGGCGGCAGTCAGCGGGAGCGATGCGCGCGCCATGAAGAAGTTCATGCGCACGCGGGGCGCTGCGCCGCCCCCCCTGCCGCCGCCGCGGGACGCCCCCAAGACGAACGGACACGCGAGTAAGACATCTTCCATTCTTTCTTTATCATTATCAGTATAAACTAGCTGACCCGGCGAACTTCGTATCACCTAACAAACAATTTTTTTTCTAAAATAAAAGTAGCCTAAGTTACTCCTTGTTACATCAGCTATCTGCCAGTGAAAGTCCCGTCAAAATCGGTCCAGCCATTTCAGATATTAGCCGGAACAAACAGACAGACAAAAATTGTAAAAAATGTTGTTTTGGTATATTATTATGTTAGGTATTTTTAGTTTTAAAAATAACCCCCAATGTTATTTAGGTAATTAGTTATTTACCTACAACTCGATGATTCTAATGTAGATAGATAGGTACCGAAGTGTTATTTTTTTCAACTTTAAGTTACATAAGTGAATTTTTTTATAACCTGTTGATAATCTATACAAATAAATAAAATTGGAGTGTCTGTTTGTAATATTAAAATAACCGCTTATTACTAAGTGCATTTGGATGTATAACATGGTACATATAATTATGACACTTTATAGGGATGGAGTATTGAGGTAGAAGGAGGGCGATCTCATATGAAGGGAATGTTGAAATAGTGTCCAGCTGTTTGCAGATAATTACTTTTTAACAAAAAATAAAAGCAACGAAAAAAAACTGAAAAGCGAAAAATAAAATAAACCATTTAGTTTAGTATTATAAATTAAAATCCTAAATTAACTGTAAATAAATCATTTTGAGACCGTGCCAAACAAACAAACAAAATTAATTACATAAAGTTCATTTTATGAGGGCAGCGGCATGCGATGCACACAGCAGCGCGGCGCACATCTTTTCAACGTTTGTTTTTTCATTGGTTTGGCACCGCCTCAAATCCCCTATTTTCGTACCTTTAGGGGTAAAATTTTGTTTCCAAATTTACAGAAAAGTAACTTCAAGGTATACAATATTCAATAAAAAAAGAATCATCGAAATCGGATCATCCAGTACAAAGTTATTGGGGTAACGGGTAAAAATTCCGTGGGTGAATAATCAATCATCCCCTATTTTCTTACCTTTAGGGTAGGAATAAAATTTTCAAAAAAATATGGGACCAACGTCAAGACATTCCCTATCCATTAAAAAAAGAATCATCGAAATTGGACCACCCTATGCCGATTGCTGCGTGATCTATATCTATACTAATATTATAAAGAGGAAAGCTTTGTATTTTTGTATTTTTATATTTTTGTATGTTTGCAACGAATAAACTCAAAAACTACTGAACCGATTTTCAAAATTCTTTCACCATTAGAATGCTACATCATTGATGAGTAACATAGGCTACATTTATTACTAGAAAAAATTAGGGATCCTTGCTAAAACATCAGTAACGTGAACCAAAGTGTGAAAAAATTTGCTTAAAAATTTCTTTCATCGCATACGCTGAGGAAACTATTGATGATAGAACAAAAAAATGTTCTACAATATTATAGAACATATCAATATCTACAAAAAACCTCGCGATAGTATATGTCCAACTATTGTCGTTATGTCACTATAACCACTTTTTACATTTTAAAAGTTAATAAAAAAGATGACCAAAATCAGATCATGAAAACCATACCTTCGTATTAATCCTTATCCAAATAAATCATTTCATATTCAAAACTGTTTCAATACCTATAGATAACTTTTTGAATTACTCAAATCGGACATTCCATTCAGAAGATATTAATTACGTAGTAAAGGAACTACGTGACAACGTACAGCGCGGCCGGACAGCTCGCGCATGTTCCGCGGATCCCGATTATGTAACACGGGGAGGGGAGGGGAGGGGAGTGGAGTGGGAGCGGGAGCGGGAGAGGGAGAGAAGAGAGAGAGGGAGAGGGGGGAAGGGGAGGGGAGAGGGAGAGGTAGAGGTAGCGGGAGCGGGAGAGGGAGGACACGGAAACTATAACGGCTAAGAACGGCTGTACCGATTTTAATGATCTCTGATTTGTTACATTCTTAGGCGATACGAAGTTCGCCGGGTCAACTAGTCATACATAAAAAAATATACGTGTCGAATTGAGAACCTCCTCCTTTTTTTTTCGTCGGTTAAAAATAGAGGTTCCAATAAACTCCATTTCATGACGCTAGTGTCCGCCCAATACGAGTAGTTATTCGAACATAGCTGTTGTAGATCGCACCGCAGCGTAGGGTTGCCAACCCCAAATTAAAAAAAACCAGGATTTGAAGTTGGAGAAACCAGGACAACTCAGTTTAAAAACAGGACGCAGTAATAGAGTTGCAATTAGGCTCTGTGATATCGGAACTATTCTCAATACCGGAATAGGTTTTCGATATTGACCCCAGATTCCGGAATTAATTCCGATATTGGTTGTTGAAATTAAAAATTAAAAAAAACCCGCCTGCTATCAAAAAAGCTATTATGATACACTTTTTTAAAAACCTTATGAAGAGCTCTTTAATTTGATACCCATATTGCATTATTCTATTTATTTTTATTTTTTGATAATTCAAACAATGGAATCTCACAGCCACCATATTTGTTTTTTTAACGTCACCTACCTCAGAACACTTGGGTTATCAAGACCAATCTAACGATATCTTAATTATATAAGCGGTGGATGGACGGATGGATGCATAATAAAATAAATTATTTGATTAAAGTTTCATCAGATATGTTCATCATAGCATATTTTTGAATATTTACGGATTACAACTAAATCTTTCTGAATCAAGTGCTGCTTTTGAACACGACAAAAAATTGATTTCATACAAATATTACAATTTCTTAGTCAGCTTATCTATAAAGGTAATAATGGTGGCGCGAGGGGTACACAAGGAATAGAGAGAATTGGATAATTGGGTTTCGTGGGTGCGTTCAGAAATAAATAAACACTCGAAATATATATTTTGTAGTAACAATGAATACCAGAGTTATGATAGTGAAACACTCAGTTCTGGGAACTGAAAAATTGCCCGAGATTCCGGAATAGCGAAATCTCAGAATTCCGGTATCCATGCCCTACTTGCGAGCCGTGAGGCCATCCGTAACGTAAAAAATTTACAAGAGGCGCGCGAATTTTAAAATTTAAAAACCCAGGACGCTGCTTAAAAACTATCCAGGACGTCCCAGGACACTACAAAAACCAGGACGTGTCCTGGGAAAACAGGACGGATGGCAACCCTACCGCAGCGCCACCCGTAATTGGACACGTTTTTAAGGGCACTTTTCATATAGGAACATAGGTGGCCTTGCTTCTCTCTATCTTCCATGTTTATAGGGCATTGTTTGCGGTACCTAAATTTTAAGGTGGTACAACAATTTGTAGTGGGTAATGATGACCCAATGGTCATGCGATTAGAAATAATTTTCGTTCTTCGAGCGATACAGCACGGTTTGTTGCGTCAGATGACGCATTCGGAGTATTCGGACAATACAATCGGTGTGGCTCTGTTGCGGTTGGCGCCGTGGCTTGCGGTTGCCCTCTAACTGTACCTACACGTTAAGGCTCCGTGCCGCCGCCGTCCCGTGCCGTACCGTGCCGTGCCGTACCGTGCCGTGCCGTGCCGTCGTTTCGGTCAATTGTGATCACTGTTTGTGTGAACAGGATAAAGAAATTAAACTTTTTTTTGAAGTGAAAACTTCTTTAGCATCATTGTTATTTGAAAGTCGATGAAACGAAAAAGCGACAGTAAAAAAAGACACACATAAATTCATAATATTTAACGTGGGAGAAAATGAGATAGGAAGCATTATACAGTGTTTCTTATGTTCGTGTTTCTTTAAAAAGTGCTAAGTTGTATTCATAGATGGCGCGAGGAACAAGATAGAAGATTCGTTTTATTGCTGGATAGATGGCGCTAGCTGCTCATTTTACTCTTCATATTATGTTAAGAGATAGTGTTAGTTACCACTGTTTTATTTTTATTTAGTAAAAAATAGTTTTTGAAAGGTAATTAAAACTGATCTATATTTTTATAGGTTTCACTTCTACCACGTGTGAATTGCATACATTTTAATTTGTTACTATTCTTATAGGTGCATGGTGCATGGTGTCAATGAGTGGAAGGGATAATATCTTAAAAAGCACCCCACGCTTTTAATGCACGATTCTTAATTCAAATTTGTTTTCTATTTTTA
Organism: Thymelicus acteon; assembly: GCA_951805285.1. Taxonomy (NCBI): domain Eukaryota; kingdom Metazoa; phylum Arthropoda; class Insecta; order Lepidoptera; family Hesperiidae; genus Thymelicus; species Thymelicus acteon. The sequence continues at coordinate 121,556 of OX638227.1, read as the reverse complement.
GTTGGATATTGTATAAAAGCGTGTTTTTTTTACTATTATTTTTTTCTTTCTTTTTTCTTTAAATGTTGAATTGTCATCGGTCCGAAGTTTGAAAGAAATCTGACCGTTTGAAGTGGATCAAAATCAAGTCCAAAGGAGTCGGTTACAAGTTACAAACAAACAAGCAAACAAAAGCAGAGAAACATACATACATATAGGTGAAGCTAATATGAAATGTGGCTTTTTATTGGTAAAATAATTTTCAAAATCGGTTCAGTACATCCAGAATTCCAGAGATTACCCCCTATACCCTCACAAACAAACTTTACCTCTCTATAATATTAGTATAGACAAGTAAATGCCCGCGTTCGGTAAACCTTTTACAAGCTCCCAATCTAATTAATTACAGACGGTACTCTTAAAATTTAATTTTCACCGCTACCATACATAAATGAAAACTGCATCTAAATGTTAAGCCATACCCGAGATTAGCCGAAACAAACACACAGACAAACAGACAAAATTTGTAAAAAGCTATTTCTAAATGATAGTTTTTCTCAAACATCTTTCATGCACAAACATATCAGTTACTATTTATTACAAGTATGTTTTGATTGATTTTGACACCCCCCCCCCCCAGTCGGAAGGTTTCACGTAAGGGTTAAATTATAAATATATTATTATTAATCATTCATAATATTACTGGTATTTTCATTAAGCCTGCCTGGCCCCCTCTTGCGTGATTCAGGCGACAAATGATTCGTGCTCCGGCTGAGGGTCTGAGGGCCAGTAGGCGCAGCGCCGCGGCGTTACCTCATGTAGGTATCTAGATTTCTAGAATCGAGTCTGTGGGTGTTACTAATGTTGATGGGGATGCAGTCCACTGATCATCAGGTGGCTTGTCTGTTTGGTTGCCGGCTGTTTACGTCAAAGTGTTATTATATCGTTCCATACTTTTACACATTTTTTTCTAATTTTACCGTAATTTAGAACACGAAAAAAAAATGGTTTAGGCGCAAAATGTCCCATTCGCGTAATGTCCGATCGTTCTATTCGCAAAATGTCCTATTCTCAGAATGTCCTTTTCTCAAAATGTCCTATTCTCAAAATGTCCCAATTCGCAAAATGTCCTATTCGCAAAATGTCCTATTCTCAAAATGTCAAATTTGCAAAATGTCGTGTTCATTTTTCATTAGGGGCCATTCATAATTACGTCACACTAATTTCATGACTTTTCGATCCCTCCCCCCACCCTTTTTTCGTCCATTTTTTTGAATATTGTTTTTGGGATTTTTTTTTAACATTGTTTTTCAATATTTTTTTAATATTGTTTTTTGAATATTGTTTTTTTGAAAATTGTTTTTTTTAATAGTTTTTAGGGTTCTATAGCCAAATGGGGGGTTCCCCCATACATAGAACTGAAACTCAAATTATTTTTTTCATCAAACCCATACGTGTGGGGTATCTATGGATAGGTCTTCAAAAATGATATTGAGGTTTTTAATATCATTTTTTTTCTAAATTGAATAGTTTGCGCGAGATACACTTCCAAAGTGGTAAAATGTGTGTCCCCCCCCATTAACTTCTAAAATAAGAGAATGATAAAACTAAAAAAAATGTATGATGTACATTACTGTGCAAACTTCCAAAGAAAATTGATTTGAACGAGATCTAGTAAGTAGTTTTTTTTTAATAAATCGTAAACCGCAAAAAACATCTATCAAAGTTACAATGAAGTACAAGAACTTTTATATTATGTTACTTGCTGCTACGGAACCCTTCATGGGCGAGTCCGACTCGCACTTGGCCGCTTTTTTAATATTGTTTTTTTAATGTTTTATGTGCCGTCACGTGACGGCTGGCAGATGTGAAACATACAAAATATACACGTGCTTAATGCAGATAAATGCACACTCATGAAAATAAAATTTAAAATAATGAAATTAAAATAAATTAATTATTGAGGTCATCGAGGGTGAGGCATCATCTTATGATGTTGTACTGAAGATGTAAGCCAAACACTCCGTACCTGGATAAGTAAGGCAATAGTCTGATGAGATTAATTAGTTTAAACTGTAAGTAAGTATTTATTAATTACAAAGGTTTTCCCTAATCTAAACGATACTGGTCGAGATGTTTATTTTTGTATCTTTGTCATTTATATATTCATTTACATAATATTCAATTCATTTACAGTATAGTACGTAAGTGTCTTGAACAATTCATGGGCAAGTCACGTATCCACTTTGAACTTTATTGTAAAATTGTATTCCAAGGCTACTCAGTACTTAGTTAGATCGCTGCACTTTAGAGTTCACAGGGGCGCGCGGTGTGAATATTTTGTGTCTTTTCACACGAATCGAAATAGTATTGTAACTATTGTATATTGCATGATGGTAAAATCCTTTTGCACTGCCTTTGCCTTTGGTACCATCCCCTTCAGATGTAAGTAAACAAAAAAAGAAAATTAATAAGCGGTTTATAATTAATTCACGTGATCCGCATCACACAACATTTGCATTGCTGTCTCCGAAATAGGACTTTTATGCAGTCAGTCGCTCATGCAAGTCGCACATTGAGCAGTAATGAGAACAAAGTAAGTATAAATAATGCAGATATGATGAAATCATCATACATATTAAAGTTTTCTGCAAGAGACACATGTGATGCCCGTGGCGAGGTGCGGGGGCCGCGGGGGCGCGGGGGCCGCGGGGCGGGGGCGCAGTTTCAGAAAGTGTGTACATAACTGTGTACACATCGGATCGCTCGGAACACTTGAACGGCGGCTGACAGGTGTAACGAGAGCGCACTGGGTTAATGTGATAACGACACGGTCCACATGGCACACGGCGCGGGTATCGCACGCCGCACGCCGCACGCCGCACGCCGACCCGGCCGCAGCAGCACGCCGCAAGCACCGGGTGAAAGTTGCCAAAAGCATTGCGTTCTCACGAGCACACGACGAGACGACACACGCACAGCGAGCGGTCGGTTCTATCTTCTAACGAGCGTCCATTTAATGATTCTCATTTGTTAACCGATTCATGTAAGTTCCGACACCCGTGAGCAGACTGCTCGGCTCCGCAGCGTTCCTGGTCCCACCACGGTCCGTGTGTGCGAAACGAATCCCGCACTGGTCTGAAGTCTGTACTAACATCACTGGCGCTTTTTGTCAATCCTTAACTCAATGTTAACGAGTGAGATGAGTGAGTGTCGCAGACGTGGTGGTGGCCCGCCGGCGCGGCGCGAGCGCACGGCGCTGCTGGCGGCTGATAGCGCACGCTCGCTCCATTTGCATACGCTTAATGGTCCATTGCGACATTAAGGTTGCAAATATCTGTCGTGCCATGTGGACTTCGTGCGGCGTGCGGCTTGCGGCTTGCGGCGTGCGTCTCCCTGACTCAACGGTCTCCGTTCGTATCGTATAGGTTCAAAGCCATTGCCTGTTTTGCCACTGCAAAATTTTGCCTTGTCTATTAGACAAATATTAAAATTATTGGTAAAATAAACTATGCATAATAATATGCAGGCAGGTGCAATACGAGCATTATAGGATATCTCACTGTCGCGATGTCGCGGCGGCGCCATTGAGTGGAAACACTACATTTCATTGTAGGATACGGTGTCCGTGTCGATGGGTCGACAAGATGGTTAGTGAGCAGGAGCGCAGTTGCGCACATATTGTTACGGTTCGATTCAGCTACTTTCCCATAAAGCTAGTGCGGCGCTGTTCTGTGCGCACACACTCGCGCGGCGCCGCGCCGCTGCCGCGCTGCGGCCTGCGGGACAGCACTGCGCTCATGCCATAGCTCACGGAATGACGGAACCTTTTTTGTTCTAATCACGGCGCGACGCGACGGCTTCAACACGTAAAAATTTAGGCAAAAGGGTACTCCTACTAGGCGAGGCGCCATGCCTGGGGAGCGGTCGAGCTCTGGCTCCTACTGACTTGCGATCGGAACTTGTATAATAATTTTATATACAAGCGATCTTAAAAAATTTCGATAGCGTGATTCAGGTCGGGTGTGATGTCACCGTGTGACAGTAGGACGATGTCGCAACATTAGCAACTACTCTACTGCGTGAGCAGTAACATTGCCTTCACGATACAGCCAGGGCAGGCCCCAGGCGTCGTGTTAAAGGCAAACTATATCGTTGTTTGATTGTTACAATGTGGGCGTCTTTTATTTATTTATTTATTTATTTTAAATCACATTACATGTAACATTACAGGTAAAAAAACATATAAAACATAAAAATTAATATTTATAATACATTATAAAACATAATTATATAAAACACGAGAAACCGCCCTCGCTTTGCTTCGGTTTTATTTTTTTACACCTTGGGTTACATTATTGGAGTTTTATTAAGGATCCCTAATTTTTTGAAAATATAATATAGCCTATGTTACTCGGGGATAGTGTAGCTTTCCAACAGTGAAAGAATTTTTGAAATCGGTTCAGTAGTTTCGGAGCCTATTCAATGCAAACAAAAAATCAAATCTTTCCTCTTTATATATTAGTATAGATTAAAAATCTTCTAATCGGCGTCTTTTAAGTTTTAATCGACAGTGAATGGGTTTTGGAACGAAGTTCCTTATCGCGCGTTGCGAAAGGGGGCTAGGCGGAAAAAATTGGGACGAAAAGTTGTAATGACACTTTTTGCCGTCGTTTATTAATTTATTAAAGCGAGTAACTAGGCGACCCTCGAACACTTCTGCTCGCTTAGTATTAATCGAAAGGAACTTCGTTCCATCCGGGTGTCCCTTGACACCTCTCATTTTTTTTTAATAAGCGATTTACCAGCCAACACTGCGTCACACACACATTGCTTACAGGTAGGGTTGCCAACATTTCTTCAGCGAATATAGTATTTTTCAGACGAAGCTATAAAAAAATATAGTACATTAAAAAAAAATAGTATTTTATGGAAATCGCAAAAAGTAGACGAAGATGTTTGCTACTTATTTATTTTTATAAAAACTATATTTATTTGCACTTCTTGCATTTTTAACATTTTTTTTTGTCTAAAATAAAAGTGTCATAATTTTATTAATCTGTATCACATTCAATTTTTAAAATAATGTTAATGAAATTTTATATTTATTATATATTTTTTATATTGTTATTGTTTTAATAGAGTACTCCTACAATAACTCTGCAATGAAGTGACAGCGGTAGTTAGTGAAACTTTTATAATGGCAATACTGATTTATAGACAACTAACAGGTTTAGATGCTAGATATTATTATTTATTAATTATTAATGACTTGATAAAATATAAGTTTATCAATGCTTTATTTATTTATCAATATTATGTATTTCGTATAGAGAAATATTATGTATTGTAAATTTATAAATAAAAATATTATGTATTATAAATTAGTAAATTAATAAATAATATATACACCTATGTACATTACTCACATAGCGATCGGAACGTTTTGATTATATTTTCAGTTATAAAAATGAATTTTCTTTGATAGAATGAGTATCTTTCTATCGAAGAATTATTAAAATCAGTCCATTACTTCCTAAATCCATAATTTACATATTAATATAAAGAAATATTTATTATTTAGGCCATACATCATATTTAAACGACATACAACATAAATAAAACATTGACGATAGTAATAATACAATAAATGATAATTTCCTGCAAACATTGCTCTTTTTGCTCACGAACAACCTCCAACTCTTCTTTTATCTTGAATATAAGTTCTCAAACGCCACTTTTAATGCTCCATTTACACGCGCGCGCGAGCCACGAGACAATCCGCGAGTCGCGCGCATACCCGCGCGTGTGGACAGGGCGCTCTCGGACCAGACCGCGGCGCGTCTCGTGGCTCGCGGGCTCGCGTCGGGAGCGGTTTTCTAGGCGCGCGCCAAAGGGGCTCGCGAGGGCTCGCGCGAGCGCTCGCGCGGTGTTCACACGCGCGTAGGGGGCGTGGCTTACGGACGCGCCACGGGACGATCCGCGGGATGCGCGTGTAAATGAGCGGTAATAGTTTTACCCATTACCCAAACTTATACATACGTCAATGTACGTCAACTTTGAAAATCATTCAAAAAGTGATACCGTAGAACGATTTTTGTTTCTACCAGTTATTATCCATATGCAGAGTTAACGTGGGATTATATTGCCTTTTTAATGTTTTTTTTTAATATTGTGTTTTTATATTGTTTTTTTTTAATATTGTTTTTTTTTTTGATGCCAAAGAAGTATAACTTCTTACGCGCGTGCATAAGTACACGTTTATGTTTTTTTAATGAGATACTACGTCTGTTTCTTTCTTCTCACCATTTCGAATTCATAAGGGGCCATCCATAAATTACGTCACACGTTAGCGGGGAGGGGGGGGGGGGGGTCGATGAAGTGTGACATTGTGTGACAAGGGGTGGGAGGGGGTCCTAAATTTCGTGACGTCACATTTCAAAATCGAATAATTGGTATGTATAGGTAAATAAAAAAAATAATGGAAATAAAATCTATTTCGGAACTGCTGTTTTAATTTCATAATTTCTAGGTGAAAAATTTCATATTAAGTGACGTCACACTGGGGGGAAGGTCTCACATATGTGACCAGCTGTGACAAGGGGGGGGAGGGGTCAAAAAGTCATGAAATTAGTGTGACGTAATTTATGGATGGCCCCTAACCGAAAATATACTTTCTGTGGATGCTGATGTAGCGGGAATAAAGAACAGATAATCAAATGACTCATTTAAGAATTTGGTAAATCCCAAAATAAAAAATAACCAATGACCAAACATACGTTTGACTGTCAATTTGACATTGACAAGTTCGGAACGCAGTACGTTCGGATATGCTACACGCTATTGTCATGCTATCAGTCAAAAGTTAATTAAACTTTCATATATATTTAAGATCTGTTTTAGATATCGGCGTTGAAAATATAGTAGTTTTGTGTACTATGTGTTTCTTCAACAGTATATAGTATGCAGACTCGAAATATAGTACATACAATACTATACCTATATTATAGTACGGTTAGCAACGGTAGTACTAGTAACCCTACTTACACGTGGGATTGTAAAGGTGATTGACGATCAGACTTGAAAGTCGAATGGAGGATATAAGTATCATATCATATCGAATGTTTCAGTATCAGGGAGCAGGGTGGACGTCATAACACCTGCTATCTACTGGGAAGTAGTTTTTTCTAGCTTGTTGTTTGTTTGTTTTTGAATGTACTTCACCGTTGGATCCGTGAGCTTGATACTTTGATGGAGATAATTTACATGTGTTCGGTTTAACAAATGGACCCTCCCCGTCCTGGAGGTACCGACTGGATGTGGTCAGTATTAGCAGTATTAGCATGCAGCATGCTGCAGCTTGCTAGTTGCCAGTGCGACTTGCTTCATCGCCACCATATTTGTGTTCAGAAATGTCCTCGCGCTGCCGCTACGCCTGCTGAGTACCGAGGAGCTCCGACAGAATGCGTGCGGTGTGTCGAAATGGTCGGCGCGCGGCCGGCATACTGATGGCCGCTAACTGTACCGCGGCCGCGGCTTGGCGGCTCCTACACGCTGTCTGCGCTGCCGCCACTGGCCACTCGAAGCCACCAGCGCCTGGTGCGTTGCGAGTTGCGAACCCGCTCGCGCTGTCCAATGTTGTGCGATGTACCTCGGCTTGTTGTCTCACCGTACCTACCATATTATAATGTTTCAGTGGGCCTAAATCCGGAAGTTAACCAATACAATATATTATAATCTTAAATTAAAATTAAAAAAACTCCCGACAGTTTTATTTACATGAAACATAGCTAAGATCACTCTCGAATTCTCGATTAAGGCAGTAAGTAGTGAGTAGTTCGTACGTAGTTCGAATTTGCGTGGCCGTTATGCAATCATCGTCGCGGACATGTCAGCAACCGGTACGACGCGGTGACGGTCGAAAGCGTTGGCCAGCTGGATGGCAGTGGTGGTCGCTGCCACAGACTGTTGCAACTTGCTGAACTTGCGCGCATAGACAATTAATGTATTGTTGATACTTGTAGCCACATGAATACTATACACAATGATGTTGCAATGATGTTGTATGTATCTTTGACTATACAGAATGAAAACTTCATACGAACGCCATGCGCGAGAACACTGACATGCACAGCTATGTGTGCGTGACCTGTCACCGACAAGACGGGGGAGCGTGCGCCGGCCAATGAGCTAATGCGCCGGCGCACAGTGGTTCCAATAGAACAAGCTAGCTAGACAAAATTATTTATTGGTTTTGTTTGCTTGGTACGGCTTTCTGATGATGTTTTATGTCAGTTTAAGTGCAAAATATATATAAAAAAAGCGGCCAAGTGCGAGTCGGACTCGCCCATGAGGGGTTCCGTAGCAGCAAGTAAATTCAAACCAATTTTCGGTGAAAGTTTGCATGGTAATGTACATCATATATTTTTTTTAGTTTTATCATTCTCGTATTTTAGAAGTTACAGGGGGATGACACACATTTTACTACTTTGGAAGTGTCTCTCGTGCAAACTATTCAAACTAGCGCAAGCGTAAAGTTCAGGTGTGCCAGCGGCGGCGCGGCGGCGACACGAGCGACTTGTGACGAAGTATTGTTTTTAAAGATGCCAAACTGTTGAACTGTTTGTTTATGTACGGACTGGCCGTAACTAATATGAGATTAAGAAATAAAAGATAAAATAGGAAATAAAAATACTGTATTAAACTGAACTTAATAGAGAATGATTGTGGAGTATGAAATATGAGTAACGCGCGGTGCTCTTAATGACCGGAATCGTGCTGAATATAATTTATTACAAAACTAGTGAATTTAATAAAATGATGATGTTGCAATGCGAATGAAAAGTGCAATGTACGCGCTTGACCGTACATATTCCCGGGCGGGAAAGATTAGGTAGATAAGATGAGAATGATTAACAAGGTGATTAGACAATATTATCTTAAATTTATAAACTTAAAATGTAGAAGTGCCCAAGTCCGATACATTGAAACGTGGACGACGATCCGGTGTCTTTCTCTTGTAATCGCACACTATGCACTTTAGGCAACATGAACTCACTTTTCACTGCACTACTATTAGAAAATTCAGTTACACTTATTTAATTTAATTTACTGCACTGAGAAGTAGAACGGTGTGTGGAGGCCGCCGGGGCCACCTGACTTCGCCCGGCCTCCGTCACCTGGACACTCCGCCGACTCCAGCGAGCGCGAAAAGTACATATATCGCTGCGTAATGATGGACATTATGATAGGACATTCCGTTTGGTATTTCTCATGATCTCAAGATCTCCTGGAGCTGGACGGTATTGTTAACGCTGAAGTCGGAGGTATAATTTAAAGGTAAGTGCGGTAACGAGATGTTCACAGTATAGTTTATTTGTGGAATCTCAGGCGATGGAATATTCGATGTTAAGCTTATTTTGCTCTCATCTCTATGTGAATACGTAAAGAAGTCGGGTAGTTTAATAGTGCATCCTTGGTCAATGCTAAAAAATGTTTGTCTGTTAAGTCGGTTTACGGACGGAAAATTGAATCATTTTAATTAAATTACCATTATTTTGTATAGGAAAAGGAGTGAAATGAAATCTACATTTTGATTCATAAATTAACTTTTATTTGCACTAATTTGCACTAATGATGGAACGGACGCACCGGCTGATCGAGAGGAAGAGAGATACATGCGGCACGAACCGAGCGCTTCGGCCGATCGTAGCCGATCGTGCCTCTCTATCGCTTGTTCCGCGCTCTCGCTCGCGGAACGTGACATGACGTCACGGAACGAGACAGTGAGTCATGCTTTTTCGTGCGTGCACCCGGCGTTCATCATTTTTATAGACGTTGTCACGTCAAAAAGTCCAGAGTTGATCAAATTAATATTTGCTATTCTATCGTTGCAAACAAGTTTTATGAGACATGGTTCACAACAAAAGTAGAAAAAATATTTAAGCCATTTAGAGCCTCCCGTCTATTCTTGCACGTTGTTAAGATAGTGTCGCACTTTCTGGATTGTGGTAATGTTACGCAGAAACTCTGGTCGTCCTTAATGAGATAAATGGACTGCGTGAGGTGACATAAACTTAATTTAGGATTTTGGTCTATACATGACCTTAAATATGATTCAGTCAGTTTTATAAAAGAGTCATGCTTAAGATTAACGGCCACATGGCCACTTGTATTACCACCATCTCGCGTCCGCCGCTCACGACCCGAGGTGCCTGGATTATTCTTAGTATTCCATACACGTCATCTATCAACGGAATCGTGATTTCAAATATTATAAATCTATAGTTAGATGTCGCTCTTGCACGGACTTGCAATAAATTATAAATCTGGGATAGACCGTCCACACAACTGTCCATCCGTCTGTCCGTCTGTACTCAATGCTGACTCTCGCTCGTTCCGCACTTGCCCGTTTTATTTTTATTTTTAGTTTTATTTTGAGTAACCGAGTGACAACCCTATAAAAGTAGGTAAGAATTTTAGTGTCTGTTACGCTTCCCGCCCACGTCAGTCTTTTTGTAGGACCGATAATCGGGCCGATTTTTTCTTCCATATTATTTCTGACCGACTTTTTGACCGACTATTGCTATCAGTACGTACTATTTTGCCCGTACTATTTTGTCCGATAATTCGGTGATCGATTTTTTGTAGGAGAAAAATAGAACGTACTGATAGCAATAGTGCAACGCACACGTCCTACAAAAAGCCGGTCAGAAATAATATGGCAGGAAAAATCGGCCCGATTATCGGTCCTACAAAAAGACTGACGTGGGCGGGTAGCCTTAGGAAGTTTACATTCTGGTTGTTATCTATTCATGTGCTTGTAGCCACTGCTCTAAACAGAAGGTAATGAAAAACACTGAGGTAAAACGTGTCCAGTATAGCTCTGTCTATTTAGTGTAGTGGTGAAGGGAGCTTCATTACTTATACCTATAAAGCTTAATATACCAACCACAGACATGTATAACTTCTGTGATACCAAACCAACATACTGAGAATGTAACATCGAGGTAAAAATATTATACTTACTGCTCGTAGTGTTAGAAAATGAAATACAGCTTTATTTTAAAAATCAAAAAAATCATTGCGACATTATATTAATGTGACTGTTCCGACCTTTTACAAATTTCTGGATGAAAACGTCGCCGGGCACCCTGTCGGCCAGGGCCGGTTTCATTGCGGCTGCACTGCACTGGTGCGGCCATAGGTAGACCGGGTAGACGCCTGCTAAACACGTGCGGTCGTTTGTTGCAGACGGCTCGGTGGGCGCGGGCGGCGGCGGGGGCGGGGACGGGGCGCTGCTCGACCACCACTCCACGCTCTCCAGGTACGTGTCAACTGTAACCGACTGCGACGGACAGGGACATCAGGGCACGAGAATATAAATAAAATATCACCAAACACCAACATCCTAAGGCTGCCTGCCTGCAATTGTAAGTTCACGGTTTTACTGTTAAGCAGGTATCAGATCTGAAGAGCCAGCCGCCGGCGGCGGCGAGGCGAGACGATAGCGAATGATGTTGTCAGAGCGTTTGTTGTATATACTAGCGATCTTTGAAAACTTCGATAGCCTAATTCAGGTTGGCGTGTGACGCGAGTGAATCTTAAAAATGGACAGAAACAACTTGTTATGGTCTTCTTAACAACAAGTGTCTTTGATGATGTACAGGTACTGGGAGGGGTCGGAGGGCAGCGCGGGCAGTGCGGGGAGTGCGCTGTGGGAGGACGAGGAGTTCCCCCCCGGGCCCGCCGCGCTGGGCGAGCGCCGCGTGCGCCGCGTCCTCTGGCTGCGCCCGCACGTGAGTACCGCCACGCCGCCACCACCATGGAGGGCATGCCCTCGATCACTATGATCATTACCATAACATAATAAGAAGCAGCAAACGGATATCAACAATTATTACAAAATTTGACTACCTCCTGTGTTGTACATCAGACCTACTAATCTCTAAAGCCCCAACGCAGAGTCACTAACGGTTACTTAAATCCCTTCTTAGTAAAGAATCACCATACAAATTCTGTACTAAGGAGCGATTCAAGTAACCATTAGTGACTCTGAGTTGGGACATTAGTTTTTAACACGTGCACTCGTAAAATTATAATTAACCACTAAATATTATTGTCAGCTGACAATAAATAAGGTCATTTCATGAAACATGGCCACTCTGCATCGGTGACGATATCGAGCAACAGCATTTAGTTCCGTTCACTGCGACACGTCCGGGCGACCTGTGTCGATAATGAACGTTCAACAATAACAATTCTGTAGCAGGAGGGACTCTCGCATGACCTTGTCATCGGAGGCGCCTATTCTTATCGCGGAGGGGAGGGGTGAGGGGGGAGGGTACGACCTGGTTCCCACATTTCCCACCGACCGCGACGCCGCGGTGGCGTCGCCGGAGTCGTTAGAATATACTGATATTACAATCACAACATCCACCTGCGGTAAAACTATAGATCTAAGGTACCTGCGTTCGGGGTGGGGAGTGGGGGGAATGGGAGGGGGGGGTAAAGGGGAGCCCCCCACTACAATTTTTATGTACCGGAAAGGTATAGTTTTCGAGTTATGATTTTTTTTGTAAAATCATAACACATAGGAAAAACCTTGGGTATTTCTTTAGTATCAGTGGAAGGCGGGTGGAGTTGGGGGGAAGGGAGGGGTTGGGGTAAGGACCTCCCCCCCTTAAAGGTAATACGTGAGGAAACACATAGTTTTTGAGTTTTTTTTATTTTTATTTTGAAGTTAAATCTGTGAAAACTGCTTAATATTTATCATAAACTAGTGTAAATTACTGTCAGGTTGTGGAGGAAGAAGCAAAATTTCGACCTCCGTATGGGGAGACACTACACCACTTCTACTATTATTTTGGAAAAATAATGACACAAATCATTATAATTACAAAATTACATTATATGCACTTTTAGGGAGAATTTAGGGGTTTTTGATACACAAATAGGCTTCCCAACGTCTCCGGCGCTGCGGGAAGTGCAGCCCCTCCGCCCTTGCGTAACAAACTGCAGGCAGTCCATGCTCGCCTACGCAGCTTCGGCTTTTTGGTCGCCTTCGGCGACCAGCCTCAGCCGCTTACAGCGGGCGGGGGCTGCTCTCCCTCCGCGCCTCCGGGGTTTACATTCACTCTAGGGGTAGGGCAGACTAGTACCACGTGGGGTCGGGGTTGACTAAGTCGGTTTTGTAACCATTTCGACTTACATCTGGAATTTTTTTTAAATCCAAAACAAACACAAGCGACCAGCCTCAGCCACTCCGGCTCGCCCGGGTGCCTGTGCTTTGTTACAGCGGGCAGGGACTACTCTCCCTCCGCGCCTCCGGCTTCTAAAAAACACTCTAGGGGTAGAGCAAACAAGACTGCGTGGAGTAGGGGTAAGCTAAGTAACGTATGAGAAGAAATCAAATCAGTCCAATAACACAGCAGAGATCGTCGAAAATCCAAAAGAAACAAGAAAGCACATTCACGTAATACGAAGATTAACGGAATAACTGAACACAACATTGACAGTGCAATAAGTCTTGTGCTACCTTCCATTTCACTCGTTTTTGACGAAGTACCCTCTAACTCTAGACCAAATTGACAAGAATAGGGTATTTGACAACATTGAAAATATACTACAAATTGTTATTATTCTATCAGATAGTAGCACTAAAAAACATATTTCACTTTATTTTCAAGTAAATCACGTATATTTTTGCAAATAACACGAAATTAAAATACTGTAATTTTAGGAAATTTAACCAGTGACCGAAACGCCCTGTGATTGGTGACAACTTTGATGACGTCACACGCTAGTAAAAAATCAGATCTTTCCTATATAGAATCTTAATAGATACTTGCGTGTGACGTCACACGTATCATAGACCGCCGCCATGACAGAAACAGCGTTTTTGGCGCGGTTTTGGAAGTTTAAACTTTAACATTGATTTTTATTAACAATACTGTTAATTTTTTCGGAAATATCAATGGAGTGGGTTTATTTTGTAATAAAGAATAAATTAAAATGATTTTTAAAAATTAGTCAAATACCCTATTGTCTTTCATAATACGCAATTTTTGTTAAACTTATTTTTGTCGTAATTAATTCAAAACGCATCTCCGGAACCTAAAAATAGTTTTAAACGTTCACACTAAACCCTAGCTACATCTCTCAACTCACACCAATATCAAATTCAGGTACCTTAGATCTATAGCCAACCCCCACCTGCTAGCAGCTGTTGTTCATTAGCTGCCATAGTGCCCATAGTGTTCGATACACACTCTTAAAGATAGCATGCACGAGCCGCTCTCGCGACCTCGCATGTCGTAGGTCGCGGGCGAGAGACGCGAGCCGCAGCAGGATCGAATCCTGCTCGCTCGGGCCGTACGTATTGTACACGTCAGTTTAGTATGTAGGGAATTAGGGTATGAGCGAAGTGTTATTGCAGCCGAATACTAATCGAGTTCCTCGGTGTGAGGGGTTCCCAAAGATTGTGATCCTGCGCCCCGTGCTCCTGGTGCTACTGTGGCTGCAGGGCGGCGCAGCGCAGATCCGCTCGAGCGTTCCTGATATCGTGTCATCTCGATGCGCATCTGACCGGCACGGCCGCCTGTGTGGCGGGCTGGCGGGTGTCGGCACTGGGTCCAGCACTTCACAGTGCACGCGTTAAACACACGCATGTCGACGTGTCTAATGAGCGGCTGATCCAGGAGTTCTGTTTGCTTGAACCGGCCGAGGAAATAACAACGTGGCACAGATGTTACACATATAAAAGGCGTCCACTTGACAAGTTTCGTTACGACGCTTGACAAGCGATTATCAATAGGTAAATCATGGCCCAGCTCATCAAACCTCTAGAGCTAGAGAGCTGACATTTTTCACTCTCTTTTATATTGAATTGTAAGATATCTTTTTAAGAAAAAGTTTTTAGTAGGTACCGAATATTACTTATTATAATAATAATACTTATTATAATAATATGGTGGATATCTCTAGAAAATAAAAAGATTTTTTCTGGGCGAGCGATGCCGCGATGCCGCAAGCAACAGCTACTTGTAAATAAAACCGGACACTGGAGATAATAGAATAATCGAATAGCGGGAACTAAAACGACCGGTTTTTATGCGAACCCTCTTTTCTTTAGGTTATATGTAGGTAGTCGATAAAAACAACTATGAAGTACGTCATAGACTCCTATTACCTGTAAGTACTTCCTAAACGATACGGCATGTAATCACACCGCTACGCCCGGGCGCCCACTCCGCCGCCGCGCAGCCGCGTCGCGCCGCTCACTGTCACGGTGGCGCTGGCCAGTCGATCCCGATATGTCGTAATTGCAACATAACAGTACGTTCGATACCGACCATTAGTGCCATTACCGCCGGCATCACGTAACGGCCGCCGCCACACGTCCCGCCACGCACCACTGCCTAGTGGTCGCCGCCTCGACTCGGCCGCCCGGCCGCCGCCCGGCCGGTGCTCGGATTGCTCGGGGCTCGGCCCGTGTTTCAATATTACATTATTTTAGTACCTATAAGTATAACATTAATTTGTTAGGCGGTACTAATTTCGCCAGGACAGCTAGTATGACATAAAAATATCCACATAGTCAATTGGACATTTTGAGGATAGGTCATTTGACAGATTGATGGAGAGGTTGATTATAATTGATGGCGGATGGGAACGGGGCGCATGTAGTAACTCCAGTCCTTCGCGGTACACATAATGAACGACGAGACTAACAACCGTACTGCTGCCTCTAGATCTAGACCCTCAAAAAAGCTCGTCAAAAATATCGAACCGTTTATCCCCTCTTGCAACGCGGTGTTTTCTTTAACAAAAAGCTGACGGAAGGATTAAACAGCGGACGCTTACAAACCCTAAATGGAACCGATCTTGAAATGGATCTTGAATTGTACATCGATCGGTGCGCGGCGGTCAGCTGTACACTCTGTACAGTGAACTACAGTGCCGACTGCCGCGCCGCCCCGTGCCGCGTGCGCCGTGCGCCGTGAGGCGCGTCCGTAATGAGTAAATATAATTTGAGGCGTTGCGTGCGGAGCGGCGCGTGCCGTCCTGCGCGCTTCCGGCCACATCCATCACTCGCCAGCTCGCGATGCCACACGTCATCAATGGTCGACACTGGCCGTCTCTGTCCTCGGCCGTGGGGTCTTTTTAGGGTTCCGTAGCCGAATGGCAAAAAACGGAACCCTTATGGATTCGTCATGTCTGTCTGTCTGTCTGTCTGTCTGTCTGTCTGTCTGTCTGTCCGTCCGTATGTCACAGCCACTTTTTTCCGAAACTATAAGAGTTATACCATTGGAACTTGGTAGGTAGATGTATTCTGTGAACCGCATTAAGATTTTCACACAAAAATAGAAAAAAGCAATAAATTTTGGGGGTTCCCCATACTTAGAACTTGTTTATTATTCTAATAAATAGATATGTGCTGTTTCATTCTCTGTCTCGCTCTCTTCGTTCCCGGTCATTGAGTTAACTAGACGTGTTTTGTGGTGCTCCGTTTGTAATATAAATTGTGAAGTGATTGCATTAAAACCAAGTGTCCAGAACCAGTGCATTTTCATTCAGACAATATACCCAGTAAATTAATTCAAGTACATTCAATATTATACATAAATTTGGTCCTTCGTCGCCTTGAAAAACTGTGCTCGGAGCGTGAACAAGATCGCCATTTTGTTTTGTGCTTCAAGGAGATCGTCGCGCGTTATCGACCGTGCCACGAACAATCAATTCATTCGATCAATTTCGTTCATCTTTCTTGTGCTGCACTCTGGCCGGGGCGGGAAGAAAGCATCTGCAAGTCGAACCTACACAGCGACATCTACATTACTACGAGACGTACTACATTATCGTCACCAACACCGCTTCGGGGCGCACACGCCAACTACAGTGACTGCTACGCTACCTATATACAACAACCACGCGGCGCATACGCCATCCTACCTACCATACTTTTCTGCCATCCTACTGGCATATTTCTCGGCGCACACGCCAATTTACAACATTAATTACTTCGAGGCGCATACGCCATCTATTAACAACAGAGTGCAACTGTTCCATACTGTTTTATCAACACGTCAGTGTACTGTTTTATCGACATTCATACGTCATAAGACATTCATTCAAAACGACTCACTTCACTCTTTCTTACTTGTGGACATGGCGGAACACCGCATCTTTTCTACGCTCAAAGTAAAATAAAATCCTATTTAATCTCGGTGTACACACCAAAATTACTAAGCTGCACACAGCAAATATCGTAAAAGTAGTTGGATTAGTGAAATCCACGAATATTTCACCGTTACTTCGAAGCTTCGAAGCCACCAGCGCAACTTTGCCACGATGCCTACAGCGGAAGAGGAACAGGTAACGTCTTTGGATGCTCTGAAGACGCAAAGAAGCTCAGTGAAGGGAAAATTAACACGCCTATTCAACTTCGTGCAAAACTACAATCCTCAAGTAAACAACGCCCATGAGCTAAAGGCGCGGCAAGCGGAGATCGAAAAAATCGTCTGCAAATTTGAGGACTTACAAGATGCGATCGAACTGTTGGACGCTGATCCAGAACGAGCTGGAGCTCATGAGCAAGAACGTACTGTTTTCGAAGAAAAATACTTTTCTACCAAAGCGCAAATTGATGCTTTACTAGCGCCTGCGACTACATTGCGATCGTCATTCGGACACGATCCGTTGTGCACGACAATGTGTAACGATACCTGCACTTCCAGGAAACCTCGCGTAAAATTACCACAATTAGAACTCCCTAGATATGATGGAGACATTCGACAATGGCCTGCGTTTAAAAACATTTTTATGGCTTCTGTAGACGGCACTGATCTACCCGTTGTCAACAAACTGCAGTATCTAAAGTCGGCTCTAACTGGAGAAGCAGCGGGGCTCATTTCTTCATTACTCATCACTGAGGAAAATTATGTGAAAGCTTTGGATATCCTTACTAAAAGGTATGAGAACAAAACCATAATTGTAAACTTTCATTTGAAAGCTGTAACAAATTTTGTCACTATTACTAGGTACAATTTGAAAGACTTCTTAGTCACTTTGCAACAAAGTCTAGATTCACTAAAGGCTATCAGCCTACCGGTTGACAGCTGGGACGTTCTATTAGTGTTCATTATCTCGCAAAAATTGGACAACTCCTTAAGAGCTGCATGGGAGCTAAACAGAAAAGAAAATACTATTGCCACTATGTGTGAGTTGCTCGAATTCCTCAATGCACGTAGAACTGCTTTTGAAATGCTTAATGCGGATAAACCAAGTGATAAACTAAATGTAAAGTCTTCCCATGTCACTTCTACTGAACCAATTCCATCTTGTATATTATGTCAAGGCAAACACTCTTTGCATAAGTGTCCAAGCTATCTTGAGCTATCTGTTATTGACCGTGTGAACTTAATTAAAGCTAAATCTCTATGTTACAATTGCTTACAGCATTATCAAGCCAACCACAAGTGCTCTAAATACAAGTGCTTATCATGCAATGGCAGACATCACACAAGTATACATATGGATAAAACTAAACAACTGGTTAGCTTTGCTTCTATCAATTCATTACCTACACCACCCACCACGCAAAATGACATTGCTGAGCCACAACTATATACTACAAATTACGCTTCGGCTATGGGTATACCCATTGAAAATACCACTCTATTGCAACCACATGCACCACTCGCTCAAATGCAACCACATGCAACTACAGCTCAATCGCATTTACATGCACCTGATACTACTTTGCAACATGCATCTCAAACCTCACCTTCTACTGTACTAGTGTCTAATGCTAACAAGCAACAAATATTATTATCCACAGCTATCGTCAGAATACAATCTGCATCAGGAAAGTGGGTGAACGCTCGAGCTCTTCTGGATGCGGGCAGCGAGGTCAACATTGTTACCCACAGACTGGCTTCCTTACTACAGCTAGAACTCAAGCAAGATCATAATAATATATCTGGTATTGGCAATACTCTAAAACATTCTCAAGTAAGTGTTCATACTAACATTTCATCTCGGTACAACAACTACTCAGCCGATCTCACATTCATTGTCATGGACAACATTGCTGTTCCTTTACCACATAACTACATACCTACTCACACGTGGCACATACCTACACAACAAGCAAACTCACTAGCTGACCCTACATTTTTCATACCTAGCTCAATTGATTTATTAATCGGGGCCGAACTTTTTTATTCCATTTTACAGACAGGTCGTTTGAAACTTGGCTCAAGTTTACCCTTCTTAATTGAAACTACCTTTGGATGGGTTGTATCAGGCTCTTTCGTCCCTGACACTCATGAACACACATCTAACAACAACACACATGTTAGCATGCACCTGTCTCATACTTCCTCTGATGACATACTACAGTCTTTTTGGAACCAAGAGGAAATACTACCTACACATAAGTTACTATCCCCCGATGACAAATACTGTGAAGACTTGTTTACTTCTACTACTACTCAAGATGACACCGGTAAATATGTTGTAAACTTACCTATACAGACAGACAAACTTGACGGTTTAGGAAATTCATTTAATACTGCTTATCATTGCCTACTAAAATTAGAATCAAGACTGACAAAGGATACTAATCTTTACTCTCAATATAGGTCTTTCATCAATGAGTTCATTGTCCTAGGTCATGCTCACTATGTATATAACTTCTCTCCCACTGACCCACATGCTTACTACATGCCTCATTTACCTGTGATAAGACCTGATAGTGCATCAACTAAATTGCGTACTGTCTTCAATGCAAGTGCTAAAACTTCCAGTGGTTTGTCTCTGAATGACATACTTTGTGAAGGTCCTAATATTTATAATGATATTTTTGATATCATACTCAGATTCAGACTTTACAAATATTCCTTTTCTTGTGACATTATTAAAATGTTTAGAAATATTTGGATTAACCCACAACATACCTCCCTCCAAAGAGTCTTATGGAGAGACTCTAAGTCTGACACACTACAGTGTTTAGAGTTGGATACTGTCACTTATGGCACTAAAAGTGCACCCTACCTTGCTTGTCGCACAATGCTAGACTTGGCTGACAAACATATGGTCACTCACCCTCGAGCAGCTGACTGTATAAAGTCCAGTTCCTATATGGATGACTATCTATGTGGAGCACAATCCTTACAGGAATGTATTCAATTATGTTCTGAACTGACTGACTTGCTAAGTAGAGCAGGTTTCCAACTACATAAGTGGTCAGTCAATCACCCCCACATTTACTCACATATATTGAGTTTAGATTCAACTACACAAAATCCTACACTAGAAACTGAAAATAATTCATACAGTTTTACACTAAATGAATCAGTAAAAACCCTAGGTTTGCAGTGGCTACCTACACAGGATACGTTGACTATTTCTATTCCTAATTTTGAAGAAAATGTCCCTTGTACCAAAAGAAATGTTTTATCTAAAATTGCCCAAATATTTGACCCTTTAGGTATTCTAGCGCCCTCTACTATCTTGGCTAAGATACTCATGCAAGATATTTGGAAGCAAAACACTGATTGGGATTCTCTAATTCCCTCTGATTTACAAGAAATTTGGAACAAGTTTATTTCTCATTTTCATGATTTAAAATCGATAAATATCCCTAGGTACTATTTCTCTGACATACCTACACATATTATTTTACTAGGTTTCAGTGATGCCTCTCACAAAGCCTATGGTGCTTGCTTATACCTGAAAGCAACATATCCTAATAGTAAACCCACTTGTACTCTTGTGACTGCTAAATCTAAAGTTTCTCCTATTAAAAAACAACAATCTATTCCCAGACTAGAACTCTGTGGAGCTCTTCTCCTATCTAAACTAGTAAATAGATTCCAGGATGCCACAAAGAATAAAATAAATATTAATAATGTCTATTTATTTACTGACTCATCTATTGTACTGAGTTGGATCAAATCACCCCACAAAAATAAACATGATACTTATGTCACACACCGTCTCATGCTAATCATCGACACTACTAGAAGTGAGGATTGGTACTATGTTAATACTAAACAGAACCCAGCTGACTTGATCACACGTGGAGTTATGCCTAATATTCTACCTACTTGTTCACTATGGTGGCAAGGCCCTCAGTGGACCTAAAACATTGGCCCATTACTTCAACTACTACAAAAACAGACATACAACAGGATACCAATTACTTACCTGACACAAACAATTACTTACCTGACTCAAAAGTGGTTAATATCTGTTCCAATGTAGGTATTAATTATTCCTTTTTCTATGAATATTTTTGCAAACATTCAAGCTTTACTAACTTGACAAGAACAATGGCTTACTTGTTTAGATTCTTACATAACTTGAAAAACAAGAACAACAGACTTACTTCTTACCTGAGTGTGACAGAACTAAAATACTCTCATGACTTCATCATACAAACTACACAATATAACACATATACTAAAGAAATTCTAGAATTATCTAACATTCATCCAAACACTAACATACAATCTCCTACAAACACACACAAATTATTCACATTCACTTCTAGCCCTCTCAAAAAATTAAACCCATTCCTAGATCAAAATAACATCCTACGCGTTGGAGGTCGCATACATCACTCAGACATTCCATACAATCAAGCACACCCTATCATACTACCAAGCAAAGATCACATAACTGCTCTTATCATTCGTCACTATCATTACAAACTACTACATTCTGGTCTTCAAAATACATTATACAATATAAGACTTACCTACTGGCCTATACATGGTAGGCGTGAAGTTAAAAAATGTATTCATTCTTGTACCAGATGTATTAGGTATCGAGGAACGGTCTGTGGACAACAAATGTCTAGCCTGCCAGCACCCCGGGTCACATTGACTCGACCATTTACCCATGTAGGGATTGATTTCAGTGGTGCCATAGCCATTAGAAGTTCTATGACTAGAAACTGTAGGTACTCTAAAGGTTACATATGTTTGTTTGTGTGTTTAGCTACTCGTGCACTTCATTTAGAGCTGGTCACTGACCTCTCTACTCAGGCTTTTATTTGTGCTCTCAAGAGATTTATCTCAAGACGTGGTATACCTACTTGTTTATATACTGATAATGCAACTAATTTTAAGGGTGCAAAATCTGAGCTTCATGATTTATATAAGATGTTCCTTAATGAAAGATGTTACAGTGTAATAAATGATTTTTGTGCCTCAAACTACATTGAGTTCAAGTTCTCTATTCCATTAGCAAGCCATATGGGTGGCATATATGAGGCTGGTATAAAATCAGTTAAGTCACTGCTTAAGAGATACTTATTTAATACTAAGTTAACATATGAGTTACTTTATACTGTCTTAGTTCAGATTGAAGGGATTCTCAACTCTAGGCCCTTATATCCTATTACTGATTTACCTAATGATTTAACATGTTTAACTCCTTCTCATTTTATTATAGGGACAACACTGACTGACTTGCCTGAACCTAACCAGCTAGATATTAATGAATCTAGATTGAATGTTTACAAAAGAATAATTCAAATCAAGCAAAGATTTTGGAAACAATTCTATTTTAACTACCTGTCGGAACTACAAACCAGAAATAAATGGCTAGGAATTCATAAAAACTTAAATATTGGAGATTTAGTTCTAATAAAAGATGAGGCTACTCCTCCTACTTTTTGGCCCCTAGGCAGAGTTATCTCTACGAATTTAAACAAAACTGATGGCCTAATCAGGTCAGTACTGGTTCGTACTTCTAAAGGTAACTATACTAGACCTATACATAAGTTAATTTTATTACCAAATAAGTCTGATGACATGACATAAATACTTATAACTACCTTTACCTTTGAATTATTTTGCTTACCTATTGTAGAAAGTCAACTGTATTAACTACCTATCTATAGTCCTATTATGTAATGTAAAACTAGCTACTTACCTTAACTTTACTTAAAACATTCATTTACCTAGGTACTCGTAATTACTTTTTTAATTAGTAGAGCTATGTACTTAATATATTGCTGTTGTACTTAATACATTGCTGTTTATATATACCTATTAGATTAGCTATTGGGATATAGGTTCTAACTAATTAAATAAAAAGCAGGACTCTTAAAGTCAACATTATTTTTGTATAAACTTAAATAGTAAGCTTTGCACTTTAAAAAGGGGCGAGAATGTTTATTATTCTAATAAATAGATATGTGCTGTTTCATTCTCTGTCTCGCTCTCTTCGTTCCCGGTCATTGAGTTAACTAGACGTGTTTTGTGGTGCTCCGTTTGTAATATAAATTGTGAAGTGATTGCATTAAAACCAAGTGTCCAGAACCAGTGCATTTTCATTCAGACAATATACCCAGTAAATTAATTCAAGTACATTCAATATTATACAGAACTGAAACTCAAAAATGTTTTTTTCATCAAACCCTTTTTTCTGTCATTCCCTGCACGCTATCCTTGCCACTAAATTTCAGGTTGAGGGACGAGACAGAGGAACCGCGCTCGCAGGTTACCACCGGGACCATCCCAACAGACTCCCTCTCCGCGGACATAGAAGACCCATCCCCTACAGGCTTGAAGTCAAAACTACTAGTAAAAGTAAACGTCATCCGTTCAACCCTATTGATTAAAACAAGTAGAAGCCTATCTAATCGGTCTTTAAGAGCCTGCGTTGTCTCAGTATCCGCCACAACACGACTTAAGCGATGAAAGAGGTGGTTACATAAAGCCTGTATCCTATTTACTCTCTTGAGTGGGAGGGGTTTCTGGTCAAGAAGCTCCTCCAACTCAGTGATTTTATTTGAAATTAATTTTAACTCCGCTTCCACGTCCCCATCAAACTCATTTACTTCATCGCTCGGAAACTCCTTAGCTAGACGAGACACCTGTGCCCGCAAGCGTTCCACCGTGGTTTCAGGTACCGCACCCCGGACCGTTACCTCATAAACTAATTCCTCCTTGTTAAGCAAGTTGAATTTATCAGACATCGTGAATGTAGGTAGTGAAAGTTTAAATTTAAGGGCCAAGTGGTATAAATTATAACGCTAGAATTCAAATTCAATCAGAATTGTATTAGTAGTCAGAACTTAGGTATAATGGTTAGTACAGTAATACACGGATTGCAGTACCCTTCAACGTTAAAGTAAAAGTTTTATCAATATCGACACAGCCAATACGTTACAGAATGAAAGTCCAGTATCAGGTGAAGCCTCCACTGAACCCTCAATTCCCCCACTACAGTAGCACACGAACAGTATTCAGTTTCAGTCTAAGTACACAATAAAAAAAAATTAAGATATGACCAGCCAATCCGTCACTGAGCGAAAGACCAGAGGCGGGCAGGAACCTGCACAAACCAGCGAAGGCCCCACGTTGGGCGCCGATGTAATAGGGTTTTCCCGTGGGGGGAATAAGAGGTAAATAAAAGAGGTTGTTCAGGTTTAAGTCCGAATAATAACATTTATTGTTGCCTAAGTTTTAGGTGTAAGAATTCGTACAGTTGACAATAATTGGAAGAAAGGGGGGAAAGGGGTCCGCTGGCTTGTTTGGCTGGTCGTATTATACGTAACCCTGTTTGGTTCAGTGATGTCCGTTCTAACGGACACCGCCGATGGTTATACAATTTTACCCGGAGTGGGTCCTCACTAAATCCAGAAATCAAAAGGAAAGCTCGCACGAATTTTACCCGTTTAGGATGAAGTTCGAGCGGGGTTATTAAACTAATAAAATTCTTAACCTAAAGGAAAGCTCGCACGAATTTGACCCGTTGAGGATGAAGTTCGAGCGGGGTTATTAAACTAATGAAATTCTTAATCTACAGGAAAGCTCGCACGAATTTGACCCGTTTAGGATGAAGTTCGAGCGGTGTTATTAAACTAATGAAATTCTTAATCTACAGGAAAGCTCGCACGAATTTGACCCGTTTAGGATGAAGTTCGAGCGGTGTTATTAAACTAATGAAATTCTTAATCTAAAGGAAAGCTCGCACGAATTTGACCCGTTGAGGATGAAGTTCGAGCGGGGTTATTAAACTAATGAAATTCTTAATCTACAGGAAAGCTCGCACGAATTTGACCCGTTTAGGATGAAGTTCGAGTGGTGTTATTAAACTAATGAAATTCTTAATCTAAAGGAAAGCTCGCACGAATTTGACCCGTTGAGGATGAAGTTCGAGCGGGGTTATTAAACTAATGAAATTCTTAATCTACAGAAAAGCTCGCACGAATTTGACCCGTTTAGGATGAAGTTCGAGCGGTGTTATTAAACTAATGAAATTCTTAATCTAAAGGAAAGCTCGCACGAATTTGACCCGTTGAGGATGAAGTTCGAGCGGGGTTATTAAACTAATGAAATTCTTAATCTACAGGAAAGCTCGCACGAATTTGACCCGTTTAGGATGAAGTTCGAGCGGTGTTATTAAACTAATGAAATTCTTAATCTACAGGAAAGCTCGCACGAATTTGACCCGTTTAGGATGAAGTTCGAGCGGTGTTATTAAACTAATGAAATTCTTAATCTACAGAAAAGCTCGCACGAATTTGACCCGTTTAGGATGAAGTTCGAGCGGTGTTATTAAACTAATGAAATTCTTAATCTAAAGGAAAGCTCGCACGAATTTGACCCGTTGAGGATAAGTTCGAGCGGGGTTATTAAACTAATGAAATTCTTAATCTACAGGAAAGCTCGCACGAATTTGACCCGTTTAGGATGAAGTTCGAGCGGTGTTATTAAACTAATGAAATTCTTAATCTACAGGAAAGCTCGCACGAATTTGACCCGTTTAGGATGAAGTTCGAGCGGAGTTATTAAACTAATGAAATTCTTAATCTACAGGAAAGCTCGCACGAATTTGACCCGTTTAGGATGAAGTTCGAGCGGTGTTATTAAACTAATGAAATTCTTAATCTAAAGGAAAGCTCGCACGAATTTGACCCGTTGAGGATGAAGTTCGAGCGGGGTTATTAAACTAATGAAATTCTTAATCTACAGGAAAGCTCGCACGAATTTGACCCGTTTAGGATGAAGTTCGAGCGGTGTTATTAAACTAATGAAATTCTTAATCTAAAGGAAAGCTCGCACGAATTTGACCCGTTGAGGATGAAGTTCGAGCGGGGTTATTAAACTAATGAAATTCTTAATCTACAGGAAAGCTCGCACGAATTTGACCCGTTTAGGATGAAGTTCGAGCGGTGTTATTAAACTAATGATTTGATTATTATTTAAGAAACAAAATTTCTGTGAACACTGCCAAATGTCTTCAAGTTACTTTCACTCGCAAATTAAAACCTATTAATTATAAATACCATATTAATAACATTCCAATCAAAAGCGGCCACTCCGTGCGTGATCTAGGCGTAACGTTGGATGCAAAATTGACGTTCGCCGAAGCTATTGATACGATTGTTTGTAAGGCCTATAAAAGCAACTTGGTTTCATCAGACGTGTCTGTCAATCATTTACAGATATAGCGTGCATCAAGGTACTATACTTCTGCTATGTAAGAAGTGTCTTAGAATATGCTTGTAGCGTCTTGTCTCCGCAATATAAGGTATACGTTAAAAGGCTAGAATCGGTTCAAAAAAATTTTGTAAATTTTTTAAGTTTTAAAGACCACAGAGATTTCGATTCCTATAGTGAAGCATGCAAACACTTCGGTGTTGATCTATTAGAACAAAGGCGTAATCAGTATGACATCGTTCTACTTCACGACTTACTATCTGGGAACATAGACTGCAGCGAACTCCTGGCCTGTATTAATTTACAAGTCCCATCCTACCGTACTAGACACACACCTCTGCTCCATGTACCTTTAGTAAATACTAAGTATGCTGAAAATTCGGTTATCTGTCGTTCAGCTCGCAACTACAATAACCATTACTCAAGCTTAGACATTTTTAATTTAAAATCTAGTCAACTTAAAAAAGAAATAAAAAAATTGCACCTCCAATAAATTAATAAATATCATTATGTAGCATATGACACGCACACACATACGCATACACATACACAAACACACACTTACACACACATACACGCACACTCAAGTACACTCACATACTTATACATTTACATACTCACACACATGCACACACACTTTTAAGCACGGTTTCAAGAATAACAAACTGTTCATAAAAAATTACTAGTATTTTTTGTGTAATCCGTTTTTGGCCATAGCATTTAAGTAATAAAATTGTTTTGTATACAATAAGTAATTCTGTAAACGCTGTAGGATTACCTAAGAAATAAATAAATAAATAAATAAATAAATAAATAATGAAATTCTTAATCTACAGGAAAGCTCGCACGAATTTGACCCGTTGAGGATGAAGTTCGAGCGGGGTTATTAAACTAATGAAATTCTTAATCTAAAGGAAAGTTTGTTAACCTAATGCTAAACCGTTGCCGTCAGGGAACTTAGATGTCAGGTGTCGTAGTTAAGGAAGGGTGAGGCCCATACTGACCCAACCGTGAACCCCCTGGATGAGTAGTAGGATGGGGAGACACCCCACTCCACAATATAACGGAATAACAGGAACAATAATACAAAATAACGGAATATAGTACGGAAAATAAGGCCTAAGCCGCTCCCGTGGGTGGTGGAGGTCGGAAGCACCACACTCCACAACAAAAAAAAAGGAATTTAAGGAAAGTAAGGCTGCCGTTCACGTCGGTGATGGAGGTCGGCCCGCCGAAGCCCCACACCACGGCGCCAGCTCCACGCGCCTCAGCACCCGCGGTCGCTCTCTCTCCGGCGCGCACCCCACCGGAGAGGGGTCCCCTCCGGAACTACACTCCCTCTCGGAACGGCTCTCCAGAAAACACCTCCTAGTATAGTACAGAAATCACGTCTTACACAACAGTTTATACAGCCCTCGCGGCTACTACGGAACCACGGATATAGTTAATTAATTATTACAATGTCTAGTTATTAATTAATCGACTTAGTAGAACAACGGTCACTCGGCTAGACACATTTAGTTGCCTCACCGACCTTTACAGATCCAACACTATGGCTCACCGCCCTTCTATTTAAACAATTCATATAATATTCGTTCTGCATTAAGCCCTACGGCCCAGAATAATTTAGCGTACAACAACATACATGAAGGGCATGGTTCACTCGCTACCTGGCAAATACAGATATCATCAGAACACCCACCGAGACGTCCCGGGAAACGTTCCTGGCGGCGGGCGACGCCAGTGCACGAAGCACCGGGCGTCGACCACGGCGCCACGCCGGCGGACAGCCATCGTGGCCTCCTTTAGAAAACAACTCTAGGTTACACTGTTTACCAATTGACTAATTCACCGCGTGACAGAGAATAAGTTTAGCATACCTGTTTAGGGAGGTGCTACGCGCTCAGCGAAGACAGACAGACGCAGAACGAACAGGGCCGTGCGCCCACCAAGCGCAACCTGTGCACAAGGGAGGACCCCGTTATACACACGAAAACACTCAACTTCGGCTTAGCCGCAAAATAGAAAACTTACTTACTTGTAGTATTGGTTAGAAGCCGCCTCACGGAACCAACCAAACACACCGTGTCACACAACCACGTGGTGCAGACCCAGTACCAAGCAGCCACACTGCAAAGATTCCTCACGTTATTCTCTAAGAACACTCCAAATCCCCATTCGAAAATCCCCGTAGGACTCCCCAGACTTACCAGCAAAGAACCAGCAACACCAGAAACACTCAACACTCTATGGAAAACACCACTTGGACCGGTGCGTCACCACGCAACTCAGAACAGACAACGGCACAGACTGTAGGGATACTCTCGGGAACAAGAAGGACGCCGCGCTCATCACCACGCTTTTATACTGCCACCCTTGCCACTCAAATCCACCAATCGCAACAACTCCCAGACGCGGGACATGGTTTGTCATTTAGTGTGGGGTATCTATAGATAGGTCTTCAAAAATGATATTGAGGTTTCTAATATCATTTTTTTCTAAACTGAATAGTTTGCGCGAGAGACACTTCCAAAGTGGTAAAATGTGTGTCCCCCCCCCCTGTAACTTCTAAAATAAGGGAATGATAAAACTAAAAAAAATATATGATGTACATTACCAAGCAAACTTCCAACGAAAATTGGTTTGAATGAGATCTAATAAGTAGTTTTTTTTTAATACGTCATAAATCGTAAACCGCAAAAAACATTGATCAAAGTTACAACGAACTACAAGAACTTTTATATTATGTTACTTGCTGCTACGGAACCCTTCATGGGCGAGTCCGACTCGCACTTGGCCGCTTTTATATTTGTCAGCTCGCGTGGAAAGTGTTGTTTACCGACGAGAAACGCTTTTATCACACGTCTAGCGCAAACGGCGCGCTTTCCACTCCAATATTTGAACAAGTGCAAGCGCATCCTCTCACTCGTACCCGCTGACCCCCTGCCCCAGTGCTGGTGCCGCAGCACGACATATATTTCGATTCGAAATATGCACGAGTATTTCCGGTATGCTCACTGCTGGATATGTACGCACCTATACTCGCGCTCCCTACCACGTACCCACCTACATACATATGTTACAACCATAACTTGAACCTGTGCATCATATCTCTAAACACGACTGAATATAGAATGAAGGGCATGGCCAACACACATAAGACATAACTGTAACAGGTATGAGTGCCATGAGCCGAGTACAAATATTTATGTCACATAAATATCTGACATAGCCCGCAACCGGTACATAGAAGGAATTCCTAAAGTAGATGTTATGTTACATTGTAAAGTATATTAGTAAACGGTGCTGCGTGGTTCGTGTGTGGCAGGAGCTGTGTTTGCGGCCGCGGTTCCTGGGGGACGAGGGGGACGGCGAGGACGACACCGACGACCAGCGAGCCGCCAGGTTAGTGCCAGGTAGTGCCAGGTAATGCCAGGCAGTGCCAGGCAGTGCCAGGCAGTGCCAACGGGATAGTAATGCTTAATAACTTTTCGGTTTGAAAACGTAAAGATGGATGCACGTCTTCAGCCTAAAGCGCTAAGTAATTTAAGGCGCATTCCAGCGGAGCCGTCAATATTAACGTTACCACAGGATGTAGAAGAGACGTTAACGTGGTAGGACGCAGATGGAGCAGCGGGGACATAATACATACTCGTAATGTTGGGAGTAGAGGCTGATGGATGATAATAGTGCGTGTGTGTGTGTGTGCAGGTGGTGCACGGCCGGGGGTGAGGCGTGGGGGGCGGGGGAGGCGGGGGTGCCGGCGCTGGCCGTGGCGGCGGGCGCGCTGGCCGCCACGCCGCGGCTGCTGGCGCGCGCCGTGCCGCCGCAGACCTTCCAGCCGCCCTACACGGGCGCCTTCCGGTCGGTACTCGGCGGCCACATTCGGTTGTCCAGTAGCTAGTTCAACCAGAGTCTGACCACGGTGTTAATGACTCGTGGTTTTTTTTTCATGCACTAATTAAATTTAATAAGTCAGTAAACAATTTAATCTCCACATTCCTGTAGTAAATTATTAACATGCGGTTCGATGTGCCCGCCCCACGCAGGAGTCTGTGCCGCGCGCGGCGGCGTGCTCGTCCACGCGGTACGCAATGTTCCCGTGCGGCGCTGGGGTGTGCTGGGGTGTGCTGGGGTCAGCGTCCACTCCGCCTAATGTCCGCTTCGCCGGTGCAGGTTCCGGTTCTGGGTGTTCGGCGTGTGGCGCGAGGTGACGGTGGACGACCGGCTGCCGGCGCGCGCCCCCCGCGCCCCCCGCGCGCCCGGCGCCCCCCCGCCGCGTCTGCTCGCCTCGCGCTCTGCCCGCCTGCCCGATGACTTCACGCTGCCGCTGCTCGAGAAGGCTTACGCTAAGTATGTCCTCCTTCGCCCCCGTCCTGCTCGTCCGTCGATCTGGGGTAGCACCAGGGGTCGCTGGCGTATCAGGAGGAGTCCGGCTATAAAAAACCTCCCACCGGGGAGGCCTGTCGACCTTCCGTCTCGATCGTTTTCCCATGGGACGATGCACCCACCCTATCTAACGACAATAACGACATATTTCCGCACTGAACGCAGACTGTACGGGTCGTACGCGGCGGCGCGCGCGGCGTGCGAGCACGGCGCCGCCAGCGCGCTGCAGGAGCTGACGGGCGGCGTGGTGCAGAGCTTCGCGCCGCCGCGCCAGCCGCGCGCGCTGCTCTACCAGGTGCTCAACTCGGCCGTGCCGCGCTCCACGCTGCTGGTCGCCACCGTCGCGCCGGTAACACGCCACCCCCACCACTCCACGAGTATTATACTTTATGTACGAGTAAAACCAGGCCTGGCGCACTCCGCACTTTCGGTGTGAAGTTACAAGTACATCGTTCTAAGTTCATAAGGGCTGTCATACGTTCGTAATCTATCACACATGTCACTCGTTAGTTGGACACAACGCGCTGCGTTATGCTAAACGATATTAACTAAAATGAAGGCAAAAGCATATTGCATCGTATTCCGCTACCCAAACAATAACGCGAGGATCCGAATCTCACGTTTTTTGTGCTATGTCATTCCAGATTTGATACGTATACCTGCTTAAAAACCTAACAGATAATATTTGCTTCATAGACAAGGTAAGTACATACCAATATAATGCCGTGTTGCCATCTTCTTAGGTTAAATAATTAATAGATTCTTTAACAGACATTATCAAATATTTTTTTGATCTACGTATTACTAGTAAATATCTACTTACTTAGCCTAGATTTATTTGAAACAGCATTTGTTCATAAGAGTACCATGGGCATATATCTGGTAATTAAACTTTCAGATTAATTTTATTCTTTCAAAAGAAACAACCCTGACATTGCCAGAGAGATATAAGATAAGAGATAGCGTAGAAAGGAAGGCAACTCATTACGCTTTTTTGATTAGCGCTGTGCGACCTGAATTACACTTTATTGCTTTGGAGCAAGAGTCAATATTTATTTAAATGATTTTACGGAATGCGCCTTCTGTACTATTATGTCTTCTGTGGTAAAACTAAAGCGAAGCCACTGCAAGTTCGCTAGGGTCTTAATACTCGTGATATTGGATCAGGTCTAGCTTCACTCGGGTCTTATCAATCTGCAGACCGGACTCTGCATGATGCAGCGAACAACAAACTTCATGGCAGCAATATGCATATTATATTTTAAATATTTTCTAGTACCGATTTTTATCCCTATACCTATGACAAACTGAGGGTCAACTCGTGTTAAACGCGTGTTAAAGGAGAAGAACGGCGGCAACCGGCGGCTTCGCAGCGGGCTGCTGGCGGGACAGGCCTACCTAGTGACGGGACTGGCGCGGGTGAGGGAGGCGGGCGGCGCGGGGGGCGCGGGCGAGGCGGAGGGCGGCGGCGCGCTGGTGCGGCTGTGGGCGGCGGGCGCAGGCGCGCGCGGCGAGTGGACGGGCGCATGGGCGCGCGGCGGGCGCGAGTGGCGCGCGCTGCCGCCCGCCGACCGCGAGCTGCTGGCGGCGCGCGTCGACCGCCCCGGACACTTCTGGTAGGTCTGGTAGGTAGGCTGTAGGACGGGGGCGCGGTGGACAGACAGAGAGTACAGGCAGGGTGTGTGTGTGTGCGCAGGATGTCGTTCGCGGAGTTCGCGCGGGCGTTCTCGCGGCTGGAGCTGGT
This sequence comes from Thymelicus acteon, assembly GCA_951805285.1. NCBI lineage: Eukaryota > Metazoa > Arthropoda > Insecta > Lepidoptera > Hesperiidae > Thymelicus > Thymelicus acteon. The sequence continues at coordinate 88,979 of OX638227.1, read as the reverse complement.
GCACGTGGGGCCGGACGACTGGTTGGGCGAGCCGGCGCTGCGCGGCAAGCGGCCGTGGCGCGCCGTGCTGGCGCGGCGCCGGTGGCGCGCCGGGTACAACGCGGGCGGCCCGCCCGGCGGCCGCGCCGCGCACACCAACCCCCAGGTGCGTCGCCAGCTCCCGAATCACCCGAGCCTTGTTACGCGAGTTGTTAGCTAGCATCGTTAGCTAGCCTCCTTCTAGAGTCGACCGAAATGACAGTTTTAGTTCGTCTCGTTGACCGGCCACGCCGGTCGGTGATGCCGCTCGGCGTCATCGTCCGGGGGGCGGCGACCACGGCGACCACGTGACACCGGGTGATGCACGGTCCGTGCTCAGTCGTTAGCTAGTCATAATATAACAGACTGATAAGTTAGGAACCGATGCGATCGCCAACAACTCCGTCCGTTCAGTAACGTGTGTCCCCTTTTCAGTTCCACCTGAGCGTGCCGCGCGCGGCGGCGGGCCGCTGCCACGTGGTGGTGTCGGTGACGCAGCAGTACGCGGTGGGGGGCGGGGGCGCCGGCCGGCTGCAGAGCGTGGGCTTCGCCGTGTACGAGCTGCCGGCGGGCACCGCGCCGCGCCGCGCCGCGCTCGCGCCGCACCTCGACCAGCTGGTGAGCGAGCAGTCCGGCTGCGTGCGATAGCTGTGTCCGGTGATCTGGTGTGTAGCGCGTACTGAGTACTACTGAGTGTGCGGCGTGTTGCAGCGCGCGCTGGACGTGACGCACGCGTCGCGCGCGCGCGAGGTGGCCACGTTCTTCACGCTGCCCGCCGGCCAGTACCTGGTGGTGCCGCACTCGCGCGCGCACCGCGACGCCGCCTTCATGCTGCGCGTGCTCACCGACGACCACACCGATGTTTGGTAAGTGCCCCGCGCCCCCGCGTCCCCCCCGCCCCCGTCGTTCCGAGGCGCGAATCGATCTCCTTCTAAATATATCGCTGGTGTGTGTGCAGGGAGGTGAACGACGACAACGTGATCATCCGCGACATCGCCGCCGAGGTGGCGGCCGACCCCCACGCACTTCCGGTGAGCCACCCCCTCGCCCCCTCCCCTTCCCCCCGACCTGCTCCGCTCGGTAGCACGAGTCAATAATGTCGTATTACCTTCCAGCCCGAGCTGCAGGCGGCGATCGCCGAGATGCTGCGGAGGGTGGACTCGGACGAGGTGAGGTTCAGCTCTGCTTCGCGGCGGGATCCGCCGGACGTAGTCGGATTCGTTGACCGTTGCCCTTTCTCCCGGCTCACAGGTGGACGCGTGGGCGCTGCGGCGCGCGCTACGCGGGGTGCGCGGCGTGCGGGGCGCCGTGCGCGGGCGCGCCGGGCTGGAGGTGTGCCGCGCGCTGGTGGCGCTGCGGGACCCGGGCGTGGCGGGGCGCGCGCCGGCCGCCGCGCTGCCCGCGCTGCTGGCGCTGCTGGTGGCGTGGCGGGCGGCGTGGCGCGCGCGGCGCCCCCCCGGGCCCGGCCGCTGCGCGCGCGCCACGCCCGCGTACGAGCTGCGCGCGCTGCTGTGGGCGTGCGGGCTGACGGCGAGCAACAAGGTGGTGGAGTGCGTGGTGGTGCGCTACGCGTGCGGCGCCGCGCTGTCCGCCGAGGCCTTCCTGCTGGCGCTGGCGCGGCTGCACCTCGCGCACGGTACGCCACCAGAATAAGAGCAATATTCGGTTCTACAAGTCTGTACGGAACCCTCGGTGCACACTTGGCCGGGTTTTTTTATTGGAGTTTAACTCCTTTAGAATCGATATAAGTCCGGGATATGAAAATTTATGGGGAGTAAAATCAAAAGCGTGATTCAGGTTCGTAAACAATGCCATCTAGTTTGTACTTGTGTAAACATAGGTAGTACACAAGTAATATTTTATTATATTAGTGACTTGAATATTGAAGAAGTATAACTTCTCACGCGCGTACAAAAGTACACGCACCCTTTTTTAGTTATAAGGCTTTATAATGTTCTCCCCTTTTTTATAGACTGAAGGGCTAACGCCGACAGGCCAAATGACAGTACGTGGTGACCGTCGCCTGTGTCGGCCATGAAGGACAATAACACTTTGAGAGTCCTTGATCAACTACTACACTCCTTGTCGTGATATCATAATTATGATCTGATTTAGAAGTTTATTGATTGCTTGATATCTTGAAATTATACGAATCGGTATGCTTTAAATTATATATTTAACTTGATTGAAACACTATTGATAAATGACTGATTTATGGACCATGCTGTCTTACGTACGACTAAAATTATTGTAGGGGCTGCGACGGGACCTCTACGTTTGGTTGTTTGATAGTAGTTGATAGTAAATGATAGTCAATACTGGGAAGTTAATAATTGATAGTTTATTGATATAACCGACTGAATGTAATTAAATGATAAATGCGAAATGATAGAGCGAGCACGCGTGACCGGTATTGCTTGGCTCAATTAGCGCACTGACTCAAAATGCATTAATGTAGTATGTAATGTATTTAAATTCAATTATAGTAATCGCGCGACTCATGTAAATCGTCGACACAGCAAGATGTACGAGTTGGCTCGTACGACTTTATACTTCATTATTAATTATATACTAATTAAGTTATTATTAATGGCTCAATATAAATAGTTCCATTATTTATGAAGACTTCATTTCCAGAGCGGTACCGCAGTCTCGACTCGAAGATGAAGTCTAATCCTCTCTCCTTGGAAGAGGTGAGTATCTCCGCGAAGGGTAACGTGACGTCACCCGCAGCCCGCAGGCCCCGCGGCGAACCAGCTCCGTCGAGCCACGTGTAAAGTGCGCCTTATTTGAGTTCCATAGCCAAAACGGGACCCCTACCTATAGTTTCGCCATAATGTATATAAGGTGTAGACATGAGAAAAAATTCATGACAGTAGTGTTAGTATGTATATAATATTACGGCTCCTTGTTTTTCGTAATGTATTCTGGTGCTGGGATGGAAATGCAGGGGCGTAGGTAGCTACCGCCGTATCAGCCGTATCAATTATACGGGGCCCCCACTAACACTCCCAAAAAAAAGCTCGCCAGCGGCCTACAACCGTTGGCACTCCTTTTATATTTGACGGCTGACGTTGAGGGGGCCCCACACCAAATATTAATATGGGGCCTCCTTAGGGCTAGCTCCGCCACTGTGGAAATGTCACCGCTCACCTAAACCGTGCTGACTGCTGACAGCTGCTGCTCGGCTTGCAGATGATCCTGATGACCGTCTACTCGTGACAGCCCCCCCCCCCCCCCTGCGCTGCGGCCCGGCTGGCCCGGCGTGAGCGGCGTCGGACCCTGCTGGCTGTTCATATATTCATAGACAGAGAACTGCTTAGGAAACTATTTACAAAGTTACAAGTATTATCGTATTTTTGCAGTGGATTAATGTAATATATAATATTGTAATGTGCGGACACGTTGCGCTCCGAGCTTGCCGCTGTAAATAACAGTTATATAGTTGTAAGTTTTGTTTTTATTGTTGTGCAGCGACCAAAGACATTCCGGCTCTCGGAGCCTCGCGCCCCCACGCCTAGGCGCCCCCGCAGACATTCACTACAAAATTATATGAACGAGGGTGCACGCGTCGGGTGCTCGTGAACCGGCTTCGAGTGAATTAGGACACGTGGGATAATTTTATTTGGCACATACCTAAACAAATAAAGAAACGCAATCGTAAAAACGTATTCTGGAGGAGTGCATGCCCTACTCGATCATATTCACGCAATAGAGGAGGGCAGGAGATCCTCCCAGCGATACACATCCATCCGGAGCCCGGCCCCGGCGGCCCCTGGACCTGGGAGCCCGTATAGTCCGAATGGATACCCCTCTGTCTACTTAATATTATTTATTACTCCTGTGAAATCCTCTTGTACTAACCTTGTATTAATTATTTATTCATTGATTTAACCTCGTATAATATTTAAGTAAGTGGGTACCTACATTACGCTTTATATCTGCCAAAAGTTACCTAAATTATTTAAAATTTCTACAAGTTACACTAATTTCAATATACATTATGTGTAAGTATTTAATACGACTTCAATAATAATGTGATTTGTGATTATGAAAAATAAAAGTAAGTACAGTAAAATTAATTGACTATTTACTACTCATTTGGAGCTCGGCTCCCCCCCCCCCCCTCTATCGCCCTTCCTCTATCGCCAGCCGCGCGAGGTGATCTCCGGTAACTGTCGGAATACGAAAAACCACAATATTATTCATTTATTTTACTCTTTCATGAGCATAAAATTATTTATAAGAAATTAAACAAAGCCGAATAACCAGTGAACGAATATACTAGTTCATTGCCAATAACATTAAGTTTATGTATTTTAAAATAGACTATATCGGTTTTATACGTGACTATTCCGTGTTATTTTAAACTATGGCAAAATAAATATATAGAATTTGAAAGATCGAACTTATAAAAAGTAGGGTTTGAACGATACTTTCGATACTAAGTAGGTATCGATACTTTTGTTCGCGATACTCGATACTCTCACCTGGTACTCACTCGCAAGTACTCATATGAAACGTCGGTATCGAGTACTTTTATAATACTGAATACTTTTCAGTGTTGTCAATGCAAGTTCAAAGTTGCAAAGACTCCAGGTGAATGAGAAAATTAACATTGCCCCTAGCGATCAAGCCGTTTTGATAATACATGGGAAGGCGGGTAAAAAGCCCTCTCTCATGCATAGAGGTAAAGAGCTCAACAATCCGGCTCCAACTGCAACCCATTAATGGCCCACTACTGAGCACGGGTCGGACGGCTGTATGGGCACTCGAAGCACGGGAAAGCTCAATATAGCGCAATTTTTAAAAATTATGGATGGCTAAAATATTTAATGTGACTAAAACGTTTCCTTTTAAATTCCACCTTTGATATATTACTCTATCTGGATCATAGATTTTGTAGAGGTACCTGAAGTTCGATGACGTCATATCGGCATGACCATTCGACCAATCACAGGCTGGATTGAGGTTGTACAGTGCGACCAACTTATCTGTGAACTGAGGGAGGGCGCTGTCGAACGCATTGGACAAATCACTGGGACGCAATTCGAGACGTAGTAAATGTCAATGTCATTCATTGACATTAACACAAAGAACTTAAGAATGGGGCAGCATTAGTTCCAATTTTCGCCATTTCACAGATAAGTTGGGCGCACTGTACTTCATAATTGCAGGGTGTCCACACGTAGAAAGATTATGTCCTATTTTGATTTGGTTCTTCAAAATATTTTCTATAGGTAATTTTTCTGGAGCTAAAAATTATTATAATATTGAAATATGTAATAGGTTTTATTAAAATTTCTTCAAAATTAAAGAATTGAAATAATTGCATTAAGAGTAAATTGTAAATTAAGTTAAGGTCACCCGGGGCTAATGCAACTGTGATATCCCATTTACACGCGCGCGCGAGCCACGAGACAATCCGCGAGACGCGCTCATACTCGCGCGTGTGAACAGGGCGCTCGCGAACCAGTCCGCGGCGCGTCTCATGGCTCGCGGGCTCGCGTCGGGAGCGGTTTTGTAGGCGCGCGCCAAAGGGGCTCGCGCGAGCGCTCGCGCGGTGTTTACATGCGCGTAGGGGGCGTGGCTTACGGACGCGCCACGAGACGGTCCGCGACACGCGCGTGTAAATGAGCGGTGAGGCTAAAGATACTAATGAAATTTTCTCTAAAAATAACCGCTCATTCATACGCGCGTCCCGCGGATCGTCTCGTGGCGCGTCCGTAAGCCACGCCCCCTACGCGCGTGTGAACACCGCGCGAGCCCCTTTGGCGCGCGCCTAAAAAACCGCACCCGACGCGAGCCCGCGAGCCACGAGACGCGCCGCGGTTTGGTCCGCGAGCGCCCTGTTCACATGCGCGCGTTTCGCGGATTGTCTCGTGGCACGCGCGCGCGTGTAAATGGGGCATAATGGTTCTTATAAAACGTGCTATCTTTTGAGTAATAGAGCAATCGTTGCTTTTTTTAATGAAATAAGATGGCATTTCTAGGACTCGCACAATTGTCAAACAGTCAATCTGACAGAGTATATTTTGACATCGACCATTTTGGACAAAAGCGTAGCGGTGCCGTGTTCTGAGTTTGGTGTTAGAAAAAATATTTCCAGGAAAAATAGAAGTTCATCTAAGTAAAAAAATAAAACGTAAGTGCATTTGGTTAAACTCTACGTCGTACAGTTAATATAATAAAATATACTAATCATCTTAGATGTTCTTATACCATTACAAAAAATCCATTTAGAGTAATATATCTATCTATCTATGGATTCCACTAAACTTGGGTGTATGCACTGTATGCACTCCCGTATGATTGTAATTTGTAGCGCTCACAACCAAGTGGACTGTGGAACGGCAAAAACCACGGCCGTGTCGTGAGCGTGGTTGTTGTGAAGTTCATTAAGTATCTGTGGTGAAGTTTGTGAACGTGAAGTGGAACGCACTCGAAGGGTATATGTGTTCTGTGCACTCCGCTGATATTTAGGTATGATATTGATGACATTGATGTCAAGCTGTCAACGTACAGGACGTCTCACGTCATTTTGTTCGCGTCGCGGCGTCGATTTGAATTGAATTTGAAATTGGAAAAATTTGATTAGTAGTATTAGTACTGTACTGTATCGTGTGGTGTAGAGTATAAAGTCATTAGATATTAATTTACGTGGCTGGGAGGGAATATCTCATAATTATTAAATTGAATATCATGCAATACAGTTAATATTTAGGATACATTTATTTTTTTAAGAAATGAAGATTGCAACAGTGTTATCATTTATATACATTTTAGGAGATATAGTGAGTTTGTTGTATTGTTCTTCGGTACCGCGAGACGACTACGGCGAACTTAAAATATTCGGGGCGCCGGCAACCTACAATGTGGACACGACAGTCCTCCTGAACGATGTCTCCAGGAAGGATAAGGAAGTCGGTTACAAGATCAAGGCCTCCCTGGACTTGGTGCCAGTTTGGAGTAATGGGGATTCGGAGTTTTTATTGAAGTTCCAAGTAAGTTTGTACATCCCGATCGACTTCCGCCGGTCGCTGGTCGCCGGTGTCACTGCAGTTAGCTTGCTGCGGGACCTCAGCATTTAATAAATAGCTATAAAATAATTATTTCCAAGAAAGTTGATATTTTAATACCTGGCCTTATAATTTTGTATATAAATTCAATTTAGTTTAAATTTATTTTACTTTTATTTATATAAATTGCCAACAAACAAGCAAAGCCACCTCGTGTAGCCAGTCAGCATTGCCAGGACCTCTCGGACTGCCCGGACTGCCCGGACATCAGGAACATAATATTATATTAATGGCCTAAACAGAGAGGACCCGTTGTTACTTCCTTTTTCAAATTTTTCTTTTTCTTATTCATGTGCTACTGATCTCTATCTGCAATGTTTGTTATGGTTATTGTACTGTTAATTTTGCTAAAATAATTCTAAACACCTGTGCCGTGGTGTGCAGTTTATGGCACATTAAGCTGTGCGACACCTGCTGACCTAGCATTCCGTTAGTTCTATTACCATATCCCAATAACATTAAATTATTACTTTGTAATTAGTATGTGACAATATGATTTCATATTTTGTAATTTTAAATTTAATACAAAATTATCATATATGTACATAGGTATCATTAACACACTTATGGACATTGTATTTTTGAAGTTATACTTCTTTAGGCGCTTTATGAATAAATGGAAAAAATTATGAGAGTGAAATTTTAAGATTTGTGACACGGTGATGGTGACACAAAAAACAATGGTAATGAAAAAATGTCACCTAAAAACGCGCGTTATGAAAAAATATTATTATTATATTGATTTTTTTTTAATATTGTTTAAATATTGTTTTTGAATATTGTTTTTTTTTGGATTTTGGGATCCTTGGAGGCCCAGCAGCAATCTCTTGTTTTTGTTTTAAATTGTTCTTTGGTCTTGTTTTAAATTGTTCTTTGGTCAACAAGATAGGGGGCGTGGTTCTCGAGATATTCTAACAGGAATTTTTGGAAAACCAAAAATCCGGGATATCTCGAGAATGGTGTGTCCTAGACGATTTTTGACCAAAAAATCGAACCCCTCTCCCTATCTACCCCTAAACTTTATATATAAAGTATATCCTTGAGCCCCCTACCAGTAGCAGTAACAGTGTTTCATGCTGTGGTCGAGAAACATTGCACCTGCAGTAGTGGTACTATGAACTTTGGTAAAGGCGTATCGCTCCGTGACTCCGTGAACTGAACAGTAAATGTAATGTTTCTGTCCTATTGTATGTACTTAACAGTTTTGATATTTAAATTATGACATCATACAATCTAGCTAGCTATCCATGAAACCCCTTTTTCATTTTATTTGTTTGGATATACTTCTTTTTAGCCCATACCCATTTTTGAATTTTGGTATACCTATGTATTTCGACGCGTCGCCGATAACGAATGTCATGGGCAAAATACTCGCATATTTCATTTTCAAGGTCGCCTTGAAAAACCGTGATTTGTTTTTTTTTTTTACGTTTATTTGGCAAAGTATTGATTTTACAGAAAAATATTTTCCACAAAAGTTGCATTAAAATATTGACATTTTTTGTTCAATACATTTTTCTTGTGGAGCCAGTTGTTTGGGAAAAGAATGCGAAATTCGTTCCGCATAATTTTTTGGTACAATTTCACTTGTCATACTTTTTTGCACACACCGCACACACACGAAACGAAACACACACACGACAAGTCAGTTTAGTTCTTGCCGGGAAACATTTCTTCTGTAATGGCATAGTTTCTGTCACGGCTCCGGCGCCGCGGCGCTGCGGGGCTCCGGCGGTCCCCCGCAGCTTCGGCCTCCTGGGCCGCCTCGCCTCCGCGCCTACGTGGGTTAACATTGCACTCTAGAGGTAGAGCAGACGAGACTACGTGGAGTCGGTTTTGCAGCGATTCGTATCTTTCACTGACTATTGTATACAATATATTGACTTACAACATAATAACATTGACTTTTTAAGACTTTAATTTAATTTAATTGTAAGTTACTTCAAATGCTATTGTAATTGTGTACAAATGGTAATGTGCCTAATAAAATATTCCAAATAAAAATCTACCATGTTCATAGTATGTCATTTGAAACAGTACCAAGAAATCATGCACAAAAATTATTAACGACATTCGCATTTTTCTCCCAAACCACTGGCTCTTCAAGAAAAATGTATCAGATATAAAATGTCAATCTTTTAATGAGCTACAACTGTTGTAGGAAACATTTTTCTGTAAATTCAATTTTTCGCTAAACAAACGTGAAAAGTTAAATGTATTTTCAATGTGACCTTAAAAATGAAATATGCAGGTTTGCCTATGATATTTGTTATCAGCGCGTCAATACATAGCTACACCAAAATTCAGATCAATAGGAGGCATGGGTTAAAAGGAAGTACTCCCATTTGTTCTTAGCTGACATCACCTCGGCTGCACTCCAGAGGCACCCACATCACCGCCGACTTTGTCCCGTACAAGTCACCTTGGGACTCCCACTCCCACTCCACCTTCTATGCACACTGGAAAAATGGGCTCATCGAAGCATCCTACCTGGACAGCGGCGACCCCGTGGACATCCTCAACTACAAGAAATCTCTGATAAGTCTGTTTCAGGTGAGCATCACATATGTCCCGCCAATGTCCACTCCACTACCATGAGCAATAAACACGCAATACCAATTTACACATTTCAGTTCCAAGCTATCGACGGGGAACACAACGAAACAGACATCTCGGGGACCTGCAGCGTTACGTACGAAAGTCTCTCAATGCAAGTCATAAGGAAAATCAAGGTGAGATAGTTCGTCTGTTATCTTAAAATATATTTATACGGAACATTACAGCTCGATAATGTCGTTCGACAGAACAAGTGCTGGAGCGCGGGCGAGAGGCAGGGCGAGGGGCAGGGCGCGGCGGACTCCCGGCGGCTGACGCGGTACTCGCTGAGCGGCGCGCTGGACGCGCTGGACGAGCTGTACGCCGAGGAGCTGCACGTCGTGGGCGACCCGGACTCGGGCGCGGCGCTCAAGGCGCGCGCCTGGCAGCGGCTGACGCGCGCCCCCACCGCCCCCGCCGCCCCGGCGCCCCCCGCGCTGCCCGCCGAGTTCTCCGCCGCGCTCGCCGCGCTGCCCGCCGCGCTCACGCCGCAGCTGCTGGCGTTGGCCGCGACCGCCGACTCCTTCGATGACCAGCCGGTGAGTTTTGCAGGTGCTGCAGGTTGTCCTTCGAAACGAATTTGAGGGAGTCGTGCCAGGTGTGGCAGGTCGACCTGATCGATTAAAATATAGCATTAGGTACCGAGTATCGCTGCTTATGTAATGATTTGTTGCGTTATCGTGGAAAGATAAATATAATTATTTATGTATCGAGTTGCTTCTCGGAAAATTATGGTAAATTTAGTCATGCTCATTGTATTGTAATTGGGCCGAGCGGAAGAGATTCCATCTGGCAGGAGCCCCGCAATCTTAAAGTATTCAAGAGGAATACGTTGCGGGACACGTGGCGCATAGCTCGGACGCAATGGCCGTTATCTAATGTTTTGTTTAACAAGTAACGGCACTATCGCCGCAGAGGAGACCCGCGATAGCGCGCCGGCGCGGGCGGGTCAGCGGTCGGCCGCTATCTCTTAATTGACCGTGAAGCGATTGCCAGGTTTATTTAAGTACCTCCCAGTCCTACTAATGAATCATGATGTATGTCGTAGACGCTGTTATGGATTGCTTTTGTGATAGAATCATTATTAAAGTCAATTACAGAACATTGATCCATTCTGATGCCGATCCTGCTGGGTAGCATTACACCCTACTACTTTGGGTTAAACTACACTACGATGAAAACCCTAAAGCAAAAAAAAATGGTTGTCTGTAAAGTCGGTTTACGGACGGTAGTTTAACGTGACAACGTCATGACAAAACATTGATGAAATGATTGCATACTTTTATAGATAAAATTGAATCATTTTAATTAAATTACCATTATTTTGTATAGAAAAAGGAGTGAAATGAAATCTACATTTTGATTCATAAATTAACTTTTATTTGCACTAATGATGGAACTCGGACGCACCGGCTGATCGAGAGGAATGAATGAATGAATGAATGAATGAATGAATGAATGAATGAATGAATGAATGAATGAATTTATTTGCTCAAGTATGCGTACATATTCGGTCGTATACAGTGCATTGAAATCCAGCACACTTTGCCGGTGGATCCGGCGTACAAATGTCCAAGTAAATTACAAAAATCCTAATGTCATCCAAAATAATTATAACCAAAAATAATAATAAAGTAATTGTCATAATAAATGTCATAATAATAATAAGATCATAAAATTCAGCTAAATCTCGTATAAAAACTTATCACTAAAATAATCTTTTAAATTATAATATTGTTTGCTTAGCAACATATTGAGCAATTCCGTTTTTAAGTTTTTAACTGTAAGTTTATGATATTTGTCCGGTAAGTGATTATATACTCGAACAGCCATACAATATGCATTTTGTTTGAATTGTGTTAGTCGTTGTTTGGGAAGCCATAATTTATTTTTGTGTCTACATCTATCAAGACCAACCTCATTATATGTCTTAAATAACTGTTTATTTCTAGACACTAACAGACATATCTCGTATATGTACATACACGGTAGGGGTAATATATTTAGATCTTTAAAGTGTTGCCTACAGCTGTCTAGTGGACCTAAACCACAGATAGATCTGATGCAACGTTTTTGAAATTTAAGTCCTTTATCTATTGTTCTTGTATTACCCCAAAGTACTAAGCCATACCGTAGAACTGATGCAATGTAACCGTAATATGCTATCAGAGCCGCTTCCCTGGATACAGTTTGCCTTAAACGTTTTAGTACGTATATAAATTTATCCATTTTTTTAAATATTGCATTAATGTGTACATCCCATTTAAGATATTTATCTATATGAATACCTAAGAATATTGTTGAATCTACATTTTCAATTTTATTATTATTGAATGTTACGTCAATGTTCGGTATTTTACTATTTACATATTGAAATTGTATTAATTTAGTTTTATCAATATTGATTTTTAAATTATTGTCAACAAGCCAGGATATAATATTATTTAATGTCTGTTTGATTTTACAATTGTAGTTTTTAACGTCTGTACATTTTATCATTAAAGTCGTGTCGTCTGCAAATAGGATACATTTTTCTTCGATACAATCAGGAAGATCGTTAATGTAAATGATGAACAATAAAGGTCCTAGAATGCTTCCTTGTGGTACACCGGTGCTATTGTTTTTATAGTCAGATTTATATATATATTTGTGCTTTTCTATTATTTTAGATATTTCCACACATTGTTTCCTATTGGTTAGGTAACTTTTTATCCAATCCCAACATAATCCTCTTATCCCGTAACTATACAATTTATTCAGTAGCTTTTCATGACAAACCAGGTCAAATGCTTTGCTCATGTCCAGAAATATCGCTGTTGTAGGAAAACCATCATTTAGGCTTTCTGTGACATATTTTATTAGGGAAAAACATGCAAGTGTAGTTGATTTATGTTTTATGAAGCCAAATTGTTCATCTCTTAAAATCTTTGTTGATATTACAAAATTATACAGTCTGACGTACATCGCTTTTTCCATTATTTTTGAGAGAATTGGTATTAAAGTTATAGGTCTATAATTATTTATGTCCTTACGATTACCTTTTTTATATATAGGTTTTACAATGGACATTTTCAGTTTCTCTGGAAAGGCTCCCTGCTCAAATGTTAGATTTATAATATAACTTAGAGGGTGACTTATGTATGTCGCTATTAATTTTAACATTTTTACGTTTAATAGATCGTATCCAGTAGCTTTTGTATTATTTAATGTCATAATGATATTGTAAACTTCTTTTTCGTCTATGGGATTTAAAAAGATAGTTTTTTCTTTGTTTGCTAGCGGTTTTCTGTATACATTGGTTATGGAACTGTTATGAGAATTATTTCCTATATTTATAAAGAAGTCATTAAAAGATTCACATATTTCAGACGGTTCCTTGAGTTGTTTATTATTAACATTAATTTCGACGATGTCATGACTAGCATTGTTATCTTGAACTTCATCTTTAATTATGTTCCACGCTGCTTTTGCGGTATTTTTAGAGCGTTTAATATACTTTTTATTTTCAATCTCTTGAGCTTTTAATATGCATTTTTTAAGTGTCTTAGAATAATTTATGTATTGCGTTTTATTTCTTTTTTTATTGCACTTGGAAAGGTGATATGTTAGGTATAGTTTCCTTTTTACTACACAACATTTTTTTAAACTTTTAGATATCCATTTAGTTTTAGCATGTTTATTGACAATTTTCACATATATAGATGGAAAGCATAAATTATAAAATAAAGTTAGATAATCATGAAAACAATTAAAAGACGCATTTGCATCCTTCTGTTCGAAAACCTCTTTAAAAGATAGAGCCTTAATTGCCGATTTGAATTTTATTATATTTTCAGTACTATAGTCTAATTTCTTTTCGAACCAGAAAGTCGTTTTTTTAGATGTATCTTTTTTATTAATTTGTATGGTAAGAGACTGGGCTGTTTCATGATCAGATAGGCCTAACAGATGTATTTTTGAGTGCGCGTTGAAAACATTGCTTACTATCAGATCTAGACAGGATTGTTTCCTAGTATAAGTCGTTATATAATTTTTTAAGTTATAGTTTAATATAATTGATTTCAATTCATTAGAATATTTATTATCCTTCAGGGGGTCAATATTCCAATCACCACATAGTATTATTGATTTCTTATACTTTTTGCTATTGGTAAGTTTGTCCAGTAAAATTTGTAACTCTTTTAAAAAGAATTCCGGTTTCGATAAGGGACTTCGATAAATGCATACCACAATCAAATTGTAACAAATGATTTCTAACGCACAGCATTCAAAGTCTATTGGTACTGGGCTTACAATATTTAATGGTTTAAAATCTAGTCCTTTTTTGATTAAGATCCCTGTCCCTCCTCTAGACTCATTGGACCGAGAAAAATAGGCACATAAGTTATAATTATTTAATCTTAAATTTGATTCTCTACCTGATTTTATGAATGTTTCAGATAAGCATATGATATCTACTATACCAATGTCCTTCGAAAGCTCCTCTAATGCCAATTCAAGCAAGTCTCGTTTTGCTAGAACGCCTGCAATGTTTTGGTGGAGTAATATTACTTTATATATATTAAGTGAGGTATTTTTATTCTCGAAAAAACATGCTGGACGGGGGCTTAGTAAGGTCTGGAGAATTAACTTTTTTAAAATAGTAGGGTATTGTTCCTGGTCTACATGCTTGGGTCAGTAAATTATGTTTGTGCGTGCTATGTTTTGGTACCGAGATATTTTTTTTCTTTAAATGTGTTTTAATTATATCATATTTAGGAGTTAGATATAATTCTTTATATTTAATGTAGTCAATTTGTATGTTTAGTTTATAATTTATCTGCGTAAGTAAATATTTTGAGTATGAGCTGTTCTGATTTATGATATTTTCACATTGTATAAAGTGACAGTTTGTGTAATGTTTTAAAAATATTTTTAATTTTTGATTTAATATATTTTCATTAAGGTATGGATTGTGAGTTACATTAATTACAAAATATTATTGTTTCTAAAGTTATTCAAAAAATTACAATATTCTATTATTAATTCATATGGATTCTTATCATTACATCCTAATCCTAATATAATAATATCATGTTTCGTTAATTTACTTAAAAGTCCATTATAATTTCTCAAAATTTCAGTACTAGTCGCATTTGGTTTAATAAGCGATTCCACGCCGTATATGTCATTCCACTTAAATTGTCTTGTTTGCCTCATTTTTATTGATAAACCTTTTACTAATTGGTCTCCCAAAATATAAATTTTTGGTTTAGTATCAATCTTGTCTTGATAGGTTTTTGATTCAGCTTGAGGTATTGTGCATTCTATTTTCAGTGGTGTTGATGGTGAGTCTGTGCGCTTCTTTGTGAGTCTGTGCGGAAGAGAGATACATGCGGCACGAACCGAGCGCTTCGGCCGATCGTAGCCGATCGTGCCTGTCTATCGCTTGTTCCGCGCTCTCGCTCGCGGAACGTGACATGACGTCACGGAACGTGACAGTGAGTCATGCTTTTTCGTGCGTGCACCCGGCGTTCATCGTTTTAATAGACGTTGTCACGTCAAAAACACTTATTAATATAACACCTTATAGTAGGAGCAGGCTCGTAAAGAAAGAAAGAAGAGAAAGAAAGAAAACATGTATTCCGTCAAAATTCACAGTATACTACAAGTAGCATTACATAATTGCGATGAAAAAAATGTGCAGCTGCAGTCGGTGCCCCCCCCTCCTGACGGATACGACCGCACTCAGATTTAGTGTGAGGGAAGTCACACATCCTGATATGCTGTGCGGCCGTGAGCGTTTACGCGTAATTCTGTCAGACTGGTGTGGTATATATTTACATATGCTTTTTAAACAATTGGAAGAATATTCCCCCAAAATATCAGCCTTGTTATAAATTGCTCTCCCGATGACAATTTTATTTCGCTTTATTTTGGCACATGCTTGCAACCCTCAAAATAGGTTGGAAATTTTTTTACTCTTAAACATATGTAAACTAGAACCTGTTAAAATTGTAGCCTTGTGGGAGAAGGTTAAAAATACTTTTTTGCATTTTCAAAAGTTTAAGGGATTATGACGCAACCGCGAGACGCATGCCAGAACGGTACTTTCTTAATTGACTGATAATAAAACATTAAAAAAAATTTGAGCTCTATAGGAAACGGGTTAGTCAGATGGTTCAGTAGCTCTTTTTTTATTAGGTTCACAAAACTGGACGTTGCACTTTACAAACTTAGTAAATATATGCATAATGTACCTACAGTTGATTAATGTGAACATCCTTCTAGATGTGAACACTGCATGCATAATAAAAATAGAAACAATGGAAAAATGAAGTAGAAGAAACTAAAGCTACCTTAACTTAACAGACAGATCCTGACTGATAACTATAACGTCGTCAATCAGGATTTGTCTGAAAAATAATTACGATAAAAGTGTGTCTCGATAGAGGAAGTTGTACAAGAGAAGATATCTAATGCGTGACAAACTTTGTTATAAGTAGAACACATACGATATATCGACGAACGCTTACGATATTTTCGCTTACAAACAGGAAGGTTGAACGCTGTTCTAGTATGGAGACGGTTGTCTTGGCGCGGAATAGCAAAGTTAATTTTTGCAACAAGATCATGACAATCAATTGTCCCACTAATTAATTTCTGCAGGCACACTGTATCCGCGGTATCCCGTCTATAATTTAGCGGCAATATTTTATAATGCATCAGTCTGTGGTGGAGTTATATGAGCTCAGTATTCTGGTCTGGTTATTTGCGTACGACAGGTGGTATAAAAATTGCTTTTGTAATATTTCTAGGCGATGAACGTGCACTGCATATGATGGGTTCCAAATAGGACTACAGTAATCTAGTAGGGACCTTAGTAAGGACCTTACATAACAATTAAAAAGTAATATGGGGATATCCGAGCCTAGAAAAAAAATTAGTTTGGCGTAGCACAAAGCCCGCGAGGCGTGCTCCTTTTTTGGTAATGTGATCAATGTGCTCTGAAATCTAATTATTACTTCAGTAATGGCTACAGTGTTGATAAAATAAGCTCTCCTACTATTAACTCGGGTGACGGCTTTATCGACACATATAACAGATTTCAGTTCTGTCGGCCATGTCTTCCGATACCTACAGCCACATCTCCGGCCTAAAGCGCTAAGCGAGGCGCGTCCCGGCGCGTCCCGGCGCATCCCGGCGCGTCCCGGCGCAGCCGTCAACATTAACGTTAATGAGAACGGTTGGGGTCGTGCAGGACTTGGAGGCGGCGCTGGCGGAGGTCGGCGCGGCGCTGCGGACGGAGGGCGCGGGCGGCGGCGGGGACGAGGCGGGCGCGCGCGCCGCGCTGCTGCTGCCGGGGGCGCTGCGCCGCGCGCCCCTCGCCGCGCTCGAGCGACTGCTGGACGGCGCGGGCGAGGAGCTGCCCGCGCTGTGCGCGCTGCTGGGGCTGGCGGGCGGCGCGGGGGTGCACGCCGCGGCCGCCGCCTTCCTGCAGCTGCACCGCCGCGAGCCGCTGCTGCCGCTGGCGCAGCGCTACCTGGCCGCGCTCGCGCTCGCCGACCGCCCGGAGGTCAGCCGACACCTGCTCGCCAACGCTCCGTTGTGTTCTCCCTCGATGGCGATCGGTTCACGCGTGATGTTATCGCTCGCAGGAGTCGGTGGTGCTGGACGTGCTGAAGGTGGGCGAGGGCGGCGGGCCGCTGGCCGGGCCCGCGCTGCTCGCGGCCGCCGCTGCCGCGCCCCGCGCCTCCTCCCGCTCCGAACGGCTGGTCAAGGATGCCCTCGTCAAGGGACTCGCCAAGTGCAAGGTTATACCCTCCTTCGTACGAAAAATTTTTATTTGAATCAATAAAATTCGGCCGACATTCTCGTCGGCGAGCTCTCGCATTCACTGCGGAGTTCCGATCGGTCGTGCTGCAATTAGAAATAGGAAGTTCCGTAACGTAGACGATGGTGCGGCAGGACGAGGGGTGCGAGGCGGTGCGGCTGCAGGCGCTCGGCAACCTGCGGCGCGCCGACTGCGCCGGGCTGCTGCTGGCGCACGCGGAGGCCGCGCGCTCCGCCGCCGCCGCGCTGGCCGCGCTGGATGCGCTGGCGGGGCTGGACGCGCGCGCGGTGCTGGCCGTGCCGCTGGTGGCCGGCCGGCTGGAGGCGCTGGCGCTGGCCCCGCGCCGCGCGCCGCTGGCCGCGCTGCCCGTGCGCGCCGCCGCGCTCGACCTGCTGGTGACGCTGAGCGCGCCGGCGCCGATGCACCTGCACCGCACCGCGCGCGCCTTGCACGACGGTACGATTGCTGTCCGATTCAATCTCGATTTTTTTACCTGAGTACTATATCTACTCGAGGCTGGTTCTAGACCGTTCTCAGTATTTGATCGGTCCCCTGCGGTGTGCAGGTGACCCGGAGCTGCGGCGCGTGTTCTGGCAGCGGCTGCGGCAGCTGGCGGCCGACCCGCAGCATGTGCACGTGCGCACGCTGCTGCGCGCGCTGCCGCCGCGCCTCGCCTCCTGGCACGCGCAGGCCGCGCCCGGTGCGTCCCCTGATCTATTAACAATAGTTGGAACACTAGGCGTATACTGAGATGCAGCAGAGCTCGTGGGACGCACGTGCGCAGGGGAGGACAGATTGTGTATCTCGCATCTTGACTGGCTTCAACCCATCGATGGCCCCCTACTGGGCACGGGTCTCTCCCCTTGAGGAGGCCTGGAGCATACTCCACCACACTGCTCCAGTGCAGATTGGTGGAGGGGTTAGAGGTAAACCCGAGTGTCGGAAGTTTTCAAACCGCAAGAGGGCCTCCGACATGGCTTAACGACTGTTATCTTATGATAACAACCGGGACCGACGGTTTTACGTGCCCTCCGAAGCACGGAAACGCTGAAGAAAATTTTTCCACTAGCGGTCACCCAACTACCGACCGCGCCCGCTGTTGCTTAACTTGGTCGATCACTTAAGATCGGCAAGCCGCCGGGCTATAAACGCTTCATCTTGACTGACCTATAAAATTTATGAATTTTTGGTACCTTACACAGTTTAGTAAAATATTTATGAGAATCAATTTAGTAACCAATTTAGTACCAAGTCATCGGGATCTCAATCTGTTATGGGTGTACCTCAAGGCTCGATTTTGGCCCCCTTCCTTTTTCTGGTATATATAAATGATCTGCCGTATTATATTGCCGTATTAAGAAACATGCAGAGATTGTCCTGTTTGCTGATGACACTTCCTGTATGAGGAGGCTGGTGAGTGCAGGAGCAGCGTGGCCGCCGTGAGTGTATCCGCGGGGGTTTCGGTAGTAAAACACGTGACCAAGCTGACTCTAGATGTTTACTGCACTAATTTGTATTGCTAATTGACAGGGTTTTATTGGTGTCAGACGCTTGCTAAGTCACGTCTTGTACGTGTTCATGGGCTCCGCGCGCCCAGCTAGGCAACTCGTGCTTGGCACAAGGACGCTGCGCCAGCACAATGTACGAGTACTCGTACATACTGGCATCTGACACCGAAAGAAAAGAAACCAAACAAAATTTATACACATAGTCGCTAACAAAATAAGTAGAAAATTGTAAACTTGTAAAAATGATTGATAACAAAAGTAAGTAACTAATGCACTTGTAACCAAAAATGTAAATAATGCACTTGGGCGTAAATGTTAAGTTGCAATTATTGAATCCTAATCTAAACGTAAATGTGTAAAATATAAATGTAAACAAAACATTGCAGTAGTAAATTGTGAGCTAAAATATTGCAATCTAAATTCTAAGTTAAAACTGGAAGTCACAGTGTCCACTTTCACGGCCGATTCCCGTTGCTCGTTGAGGTCCTACGGCGACGTGACTCTCTGATGCGTTCTTCTAGCGAGTCTGGTGGAACTGTTTGCTTCCAGCGGCGACGGTTTGTTAACTGATAACAATGTAAGCATCTTCCTGCGATCTTCTTGATTGTGATGTTGCCACCAGTCTTCCTGTACTTTTGTATAAATACAGGCGACGTGATGGTTTTGAGAAATTCATGAGTGCGTTTGTTATATCAGTAATTGTCAACTTTGAATCCATAGCTTGACGTCACTCTTCAGTGTAGACTGTTGTAAGCAGCCTCACACTCGCAGTTCGTTATTGTAGTCTACTAAAGGATTCACTTTGAAAAGATTGATCTTGGAAGTCACCGTGCCCTTGATCTTGTTTTATATTTTCACCTTGAAAATATAATATTTGTTCAACTCGTAACAAGTAATTGTAATAGGTGCATTCTCAGCAATGTCCACGGTGTCGTTTTGCTTGCAATGCGCTCCAGCTGATCACACCGTCACGCGATGACGCAGCTTTGTTAAAACAACTGAAGTAAGTAACACGATTTGCATGATACGTGTGTAAAATTGTACATATTCATCAATTCTTTAACGACAGGAATGTCAATTGTAGTGTATTTATATTATGTTTTGCGAGTTTTCAATCAGCTGTGATTAAGTTAAAACCCATTGTAGTGTAGTCTGCGATGATCTTTCTTGCTGATGTATCTCCGGGACGATGCTCTCATGATGTCAGTTATCGCTACTAGCTATATGTCAGTTTCTTCTTAGCGTAAACTGTACAATGTCAATTTCTTCGGTAAAATGCTTATAATATGTTGTATGATGTATTTCATACATATTAAGGCTTTCCATCCACTTGTATCGTAGATTGAAGAATGTCAAAATGTCAAATGATGCTGTACGATGCATTTCGTACAAATGTGATGGCTCTCCATCCACATGTCTCGTAGATTGAAGAATGTCAAAATGTCAAATGCTGCTGCTGTACGATGCACTTCGTACAAATGTCATGGCTCTCCATCCACATGTCTCGTAGATTGAAGAATGTCAAAATGTCAAATGCTGCTTGCTGCTGTACGATGTATTTCGTACAAATGTCATTGCTCTCCATCCACATGCCTCGTAGATTGAAGAATATCAAAATGTCAAATGCTGCTGCTGTACGATGCACTTCGTACAAATGTCATGGCTCTCCATCCACATGTCTCGTAGATTGAAGAATATCAAAATGTCAAATGCTGCTGCTGTACGATGCATTTCGTACAAATGTCATGGCTCTCCAACCACCTGTCTCGTAGATTGAAGAATGTCAAAATGTCAAATGATGCTGTTGTACGATGTATTTCGTAGAAATGTCATGGCTCTCCATCCACTTGTCTTGTAGATTGAAGAATGTCAAATGTCAAATGCTTCTGCTGTACGATGTATTTCGTACAAATGTCATGGCTCTCCATCCACTTGTCTCGTAGATTGAAGAATGTCAAAATGTCAAATGCTGCTGCTGTACGATGTGTTTCGTACAAATGTCATTGCTCTCCATCCACATGCCTCGTAGATTGAAGAATATCAAAATGTCAAATGCTGCTGCTGTACGATGCACTTCGTACAAATGTCATGGCTCTCCATCCACATGTCTCGTAGATTGAAGAATGTCAAAATGTCAACTGCTGCTGCTGTACGATGCATTTCGTGCAAATGTCATGGCTCTCGATCCACATGTCTTGTAGACTGAAGAATGTCAAAATGTCAAATGCTGCTGCTGTACGATGCATTTCGTACAAATGGCTCTCCATCCACATGTCTCGTAGATTGAAGAATGTCAAAATGTCAAATGCTGCTGCTGCTGTACGATGCATTTCGTACAAATTTCATGGCTCTCCATCCACTTGTCTCGTAGATTGAAGAATGTCAAAATGTCAAATGCTGCTGCTGTACGATGTATTTCGTACAAATGTCATGGCTCTCCATCCACATGTCTTGTAGACTGAAGAATGTGAAAATGTCAAATGCTGCTGCTGTACGATGCATTTCGTACAAATGTCAATGCTCTCCATCCACTTGTGTCGTAGATTGAAGAGTGTCAAAATGTCAATTATACTGCTGTACTACGTATTTCGTACTAATGCTAGTGCTCTCTTCATCCACTTGTCTCGTAGATTGAAGAATGTCAAATAATCTTCAGTAGCCTGTAGAGCTCCAATTCCTTGCGTAGAATGTCATAATCTCCACTCCGACCTCAGAAGAGTTGCAGCAACGTGGTCGGCATGATGATGTCAGTATGTCAATGTCAATAATGTAAATACCACCACGTTGACTGCTTTTGTTTAGTTTTTTACATCGCCATTGAATAATTACTATAAACAGGTGCATTGTAGACAGTGCCCCCGGTGTCAAATTTCTTGCAACCCATTCCAGCTGATCGTGTTTTCAGCTGACGTAGTTTTGTTTTAAAACAATTGATGTTACACGGTATTTGTAAGATACGTGTAAAACCGTTGAACTTTGAAAAGTTTAAAGCGGCGTTACCCTGGGAGCTGATGTGTTTCTTGTTTTTATAACGGTTCATTCTTCTGTACTCTGCTAGTTGTTGTGGCTTAAACTTGCCAGATTTATACTTGAAGCCCTTCTTCATCAGTAATCGTGATTCACACCTTCCGTCGGGTACGTGATTACTTGTGGACGCATACAGTTGCTTGTTAAATTTTTCTTGAAATGTCACGTTATTGTTGTGAAGTGCAATTTCCTCGAAGTTGGCTACGTCATTTACGTTGTTTAATACTATGTTGCATTTGAAATTAGGTGTCACAGCTCCTGATAAAATCCATCCTAATTTCGTTTGTTGCGCGATGGGCTCGTTAGCAAATCCTTTTATTAGGCCATTCATAATAATTTTGGAGTATATGTTTGCGTCTAGTAAAATGTCAATTGGTTGAGATATATTATAATCAGGGTCCGCAAGTTTAATGTGTTGTAAATGTGAGTAATTCTTTTTAGCAAATGTATTGTTTGGCAAGTTGTTTACCAATCTTGGCATAATTAATGCGTCTGTCGTAAAACTGTAATCATCGTGGATTGACTTGCATTGTAGTTGTAGTCTGCCTTTGCTTTTTCGGGTTGTTGTACCCACACCGGTTACTGAAGCATTAAGATGGTGTCTAGGGAGGCCCAAACGTTGTGCTGCATTTTCAGAAATTAGTGTTGTTTGTGAGCCCTGATCCAGAAGAGCCCTGAGTGTGATGTATTGTTTGTCATTTCCTTGCACACGTATCTTTACCGTTGTTAGTAAAGTGTCACTTTCGCTGCTCGTGACATTGTTTGAACTCTGCTGACTCGTAGTTGGATGTTGATCATTTGTAAATTCGTTGTTAATAAATGCCTCATGTAGCAAAGTATTGTGCTGTTCGTTGCACAGTTTGCATCGTTTATTAGATTTACATACGCCGTATTCATGAACGTATAAACAATTTTTGCATACGTGATGTTTTGTAATTGCTCCCAACTTCAAGGTTGCTGACATTGACTCAAATTTTTTACATTGGTAGAGTGCATGCTGATCGCTATTACACAATACACAATGAAAAGGACTTGAGACTGGGTATGTGACTCGTTGGATTGACTGTTTTCCAACTCCAAACAAACTTTCTTTGATGTTATTGAAGGAGTTTGATGTCATGATTTCCTCTTTTTTCTTCATGTCATAAATAGGCTCAAGTGCAGTGAATTTGGCTTCCAAAAATGTTATAAGCTCATCAAACGATGCTAATTCGCGAGGCGTTTTTCGAGATTCCAAGTACTCGCTTCTTGTAATAGGGTCCAATTTCTTCATTAAAAGATGTACAAGTATTGGATCCCACGTAGTTGTATCCACACCTAGGTTATGAATGGCGTGTACACTCTCCATTGTAATGTCATGTAATCTTTGTAACTCAGCTGAACTTTGCTTCTGTATAGCGGGTTGGTTTAAAAATACTTCTATTTGATTAGTGAAAAGGATCTGCTTGTTGTTGTAGCGACGGTTTAATATTTCCCAGGCAGTATCGTAGTTATCAGAGGACACGTGAAGATGTTGAACCAAACGTTGAGCTTCATCCCGTAATTTACCCTTTAGGTGCTGCATCTTTTGGCCTTTGCTAAGCCTCGGGTTGTCATGGATCCCGCTCTTGTATAAGTCAAGGAACGTAGGCCATTGGGTGTAATCACCGTGGAAGGTTGGGATTTCCATTTGCGGTGTGGCCTCGTATTGATGGGCTGCAGCCGATAGTTTTTGGTAAAGTGTCCTCTTAGTTACCTTGAATTTGTGTTCGTATGCTAAATATTGATCTTCGTACTCCTGGTTGCTGCCTTGTAGTATACTATCAATTTTTAAGTGTAAGGCGTCAATATTCTTCCATCGCGTTTGTAAGCTTCGTAATTCGTCTTTTATTTGCCATTTTTCCACTAAATCCGCACTGTTAATATCGTTGATTAGTCTGAGGAATGCTCTGAAGTTCGCTCGTTGTTCGCATATTAATTCCTCAGCTGGAGAGCATGGAGAGCTGGTATTGCATACGCCACTTGTTGTGTAGGTTATTAGAGTTTTTCGGAAGTTAAGGTATGTATTTTTTGTGTCTTCATAAATGTTTTTTATAAAGTAGTCACCGGTTTTGTCAGGCAGTAACATTAACTCTTCGTTGTTCATTTCAAACTCTTGAAACAGATCATCCAAACTTTGTAATTTCGTCTTTATGTACTCCTCAGTTTTTCTAACAGCAGAGTCCCTATTAAAATTGATTTGTAGGTGCTGGATCAATTGAATAATTTCCTTTTGGCGCAGGAGGCTCTGAGCAGCGTCCGCCATTGTTAATGAAATTTAAATGACAGCTTCTTGAAATAAATGTTCACCTTCTTGTGTCGAAGGATAATGCTTCTTTCTTCAGCAATTGCTGGCAGTTACGTTGAATGTAAATTTTCCTGTTTTTAACGTCGCTTGTGCTTCGTTCTTCAGTAACTTGTAGATTACTGGCAGTTATGTTGAATGTTAATGTTTTTCCTGAGATAAGGGTGTGTTCCTTGATCCCGCAGTTTAACGTTGCTTGTGTGCTTCGTTCTTCAGTAATTACTGGCAGTTAAGTTAAGTTTTTTCTGAGATTAGGACGTCTCCTTAATCTTGCAGTTAACGTTCACCCCTTCTTGTAGTGCAACAACACGATCAACGTTGCGTATTCTTCTTGCTTCAGCAAACTGTAGATTGCTGGCAGTTGAAAGTTGAATGAAAATGTTCTTCCTGAGATAAGGACGTATATCCCGCAGTTGATGTTAACCTCCTTGTTGTGCAGCAAAACGATTAACGTTGCGTATTCTTCGTTCTTCGGCAAACTGTAGATCGCTCGCCGCTGGTCGCTTTCAGTGCTCTCGCAGCTTCAGTACGAGTTTCGCGCCCTTCTCAACTCAGCTGGGGAGGTCCGCTTGTGGAAGGCCAACTGAGCCGATACGCTAGCCGCAAAGGAGCCGCTAAAACACCAAAAGTAAGGTTCGAAGGACCAAAATGAATGAGGAGGATGGTGAGTGCAGGAGCAGCCTGGCCGCCGTGAGTGTGTCCGCGGGGGTTTCGGTAGTAAAACACGTGACCGAGCTGACTCTAGATGTTTACTGCACCAATTTGTATTGCTAATTGACAGGGTTTTATTGGTGTCAGACGCTTGCTAAGTCACGTCTTGTACGTGTTCACGGGCTCCGCGCGCCCAGCTAGGCAACTCGTGCTTGGCACAAGGACACTGCGCCAGCACAATGTACGAGTACTCGTACACTTCCCTTATATTTAAGACGAATAGAAATAAAACGAATTTTGACGATGTAAACTGTGCTCTGTCTCGTTTATCACACTGGTTTACTACAAATAATTTGCTGCTAAATGCTAAAAAAACTAAGTGTGTTGAATTTTCATTACCTAAGGTACGCAATGTTAGTAAAAGCCTCAAATTAAATAATGAAATTCTAACTATGGAAAAATCCACGGCTTTTTTGGGTGTCACCTTAGATTCTAAGCTACAATGGGGCACCCATATAACGGCTCTCGCGAGTAAGCTAAGTAGGTCAGTTTATGCCATTAGAAAGATAAGACAGTTTACCGATGTAGAAACTGCTAAACTTGTTTATTTTGCATACTTTCATAGCCTCATGTCTTATGGTATATTGATGTGGGGCTCAGCGGCTAACATTGATTCTATATTTGTTTTGCAGAAAAGGGCAATCAGAGCCATTTATAAATTAAAATCACGTGATTCTCTGCGTGCGAAATTTAAAGATATAGGCATATTAACAGTAGCCTCTCAATTTATTTACAGCAATATTATATTCGTAAAAAACAACTTAGGTATGTTCAAGCAGAATAGTGATACGCATAATCATCTAACTAGAAACGGACATATTTTGGTGACGTCATCTTTTCGCTTAACCCGTCGGTTACCGAGAACGTTCCAGCACGTTCGAACTCAAAGGTACCGCGATCACGCGGATCCTAACGAGTTAAGTAGGGTTCAACGCTCTTATATGGGGCTCGGTGTACGTTTTTTCAACAAATTATCCAAGTCAATACGTGATTTACCAAATGTTTAAGAGATATGTGAAATCTCAGCTAGTAGGCAAAGGATACTATAGCATAAATGAATATATTAATGACAAAGACGCCTGGAAATTAGTGCCGCATCCAGTTCCGCGTAGGTTAGAAGATATTATGTAACTTTTCATGATTTTAAAAGATGTGCGAGGAATTCGGGTTTTCGGCTTTTCTTCTCCTCCATGACAAAGCACCCTTCCGAAAAGCTGGTAGATTAAAAAATGACGTGCATAAGTGTATCAGTGATACCTATATGAATAAAAGATTTTGATTTGATTTAATTTAACTCTGGTCTTCATAGAAGTGTTCACACAAGGTACACTAGGAACTAATTAAAATAAGGTGCACCTCGTCATCGAATGAGATTTGGAGTTGCGACAATGTCGCAGGCACGTCGAGCGCGCTGGAGCGCGAACTGGGCGCGTGGCGCGGGCGCGGCGCGCGGCTCGCCTCGCTGCAGGTGGCGCAGCGCGCGCTGCTGCGGCGCGGCCGCGTGGCGCTGCGGCTCGCCCGCGCGGACAACACCACGCTCGAGGCCTTCGCCGTGAGTACACCACCACACACCATCCCACACCATTTGTCAAACTGGATTTTATTCATACCTAAAATCAACACAATTTTATTACATGGTAACATTCCAGGTAGAGGTGTGGACTAGCGGACTGGAGGCGCTGGCGGGCGGCGCGGGCGGTGCGGGGGAGGGGGAGGAGGAGGAGGAGGTGGCGGGCGGGCTGGCGCTGGCGGTGGGCGGCGCGCGCCTGCCCGGCGTCACGCTGTTCCGCGGGCAGGGCGAGCTGCTGGGCCACGTGTGGGCGGGCCGCGGCAGCGAGCCCACGCCCGTGCTGCGCGCGCTGTGGCCGCTCGCGCCGGCCGGCGGCTCCGTGCCGCTGCAGGCGGGCGCCGCGCTGCGCTGGCGGCTGCGCGCCGCCGTCAGCCTGGCGCTCGATGCTCAGGCGCAGGTGGGTTTGGAGAAGAATGTGGTACCGGACCTCCTCGGTCCGTGCTGCGGCATAGGAAATTTAAAAAATCACGTCTTCTACGTGCCGTGATCTCGGTGCAGGAAGTTGAAGGTGTTTGAGCGGGGTGTGTTGCCGGTGATGACATCCCGCTCCGAGAGAGGAAGGGACCTGGAATGAGCCACCTCTTGGTAAAACGAGGCCCACCGACCAGGCGGACCGACTACCTGAAGAAGATGGCGGGTGTCCGCGTGATTCAAAAGGCTTAGGACCGGTCGGAGGCTTAGAGAGAGGGAGGCCTCCTTCTAGTAGGGAACCTTTAAGGGCTGATGGATGGAAGGATCTAAAGGTTTATATCGCGTCCCAACATGTTAATTTTTTCTCCCCATCGGTTCCTGCCCGACACCGAAATATAACGTCGAAACGGTGTCGCTGTCAGAAGCGATCGCGAAACAGGCTCCAATCTTTTTCTCATCGGGCGGCAGGTGTCGCTGTGGTCGCGCAGTGCGCGCTCGCAGCTGGAGCTGCGCGCGGCGCTCGTGGCGCAAAGCGACGCGCGCGTGGGGTCGGGGGGGGTGGGGGGGGCGGCGCTCGAGGGGCGCGCGGAGCTGGTAGGGGAGCCGCGCCTGCGCCTCGCCGCCGACCTCGACTTCTACACGGACGCGGCGCTGTGCGTGCGCGTGTCGGTGCCGGCGCACGAGGTGCGCGCCAACACCACGCTGCGGGCGGCGGTGGGCGCGCACCGCGTGCGGCGCGCGCGGCTGGCCCGCCACCCCGCGGCCGCGCGCACGCTGGCGCTGGGCGCGCCCAACGACGCCACCTGCCGCACGCTCACGTCCGCCGACGACTAGCTGCCGCCCCCCGCCGCGAACCAGATGCTGGCGCAGCGCCCTACACGTACGCCACGGTAGTCAATTTTTTCATGTTGTCCCACTGGGTAATACAAATTTGGTGTATTAATAATTTATGTCACAAGAAAAATTATTGCGTTTAATACCTACATTTAATATACGGTATGTACGTTAAGTAATTTGAATAAAATTGTCTCGTACGTCCATATTGAACGTTACGAATGACCATAGACAAAACTCAAATTAAAACTTTAATCTTTAAACTTTAGGGTTATGCCAAAATACTGTTTAGGAACATTTATATTGATTTATGTTAGTAATTTTTACATCATTTATGACTATTGTGATAATAAAAAAAAACCTTTAAGGGTACTAGCTATATAATCTGTTACTCTTGTATTGCGACAGATAGTGCTCGGCTCGGCCGGCGTTTATTTTTATCAAGTTTGGACAATATGAAAAATTGAAGTTGTTACATACTGTCGACGAAATCAGTCTTTTGTCCATTCAATGTATTTTACGCTGCGAACAAAATTATTTAAAATTCGTAGAGCAGTTGGGATAAAGGTCGATTTCGTCGCTGAGGCGCACCACGTGACGTCACTAGGTCGTGCTCCAGCCGCCCGGGCGCCCGGGCGCCCCCACCAAAGCATTTATCGTACCAAATAGCTGCGGCACTCCGCGCCTCCACTTGTGTGAGTGCGACGTGACCAGACGATGTATTTAAAATGTATATTTTTTAATCTAATCTTTTTTGAGATTTGTAGCAATAATAATTCTTCTATGAAATCTCTTAAATATATTTATTATTTGGTAAATGTTTTAAAGTTTTTGATATAAAATATCGCAAAATATATTTTGTAACTGTTTTAAATTTTTGAAGATTGTTTGGATTTTAAAATGTTTTGTAATAAAATTATTAATTCAAAGTATCCCGGAGTTTTATTTAGACTCACGATTATAGTATAGGATTCGTATTAGAGGCGTTTCTGCACCCATCTGCTGACCGGATATAAATTGTTTTATATCAAATATGACACGTAAACAAAAGTATCGCGAATGGGTCGCCTAAAGATATGCCAAGGGCTATCATCAATCTATATAGGGTATAGTCTAGTAATATTGGCACCTCCAATAAAAACTCGAGGCGACTCTCATTTCGTCTGACGTTTTTGTTCGTCCGTGACAAATTAATGTAGAAGTTTGATGTATTGGCTGTAAAATTATGACATAAATTTAGTTTTTTTCACGATTTTACAAAATTTACTTCGGTGGATACTTAGTTTTCGTGGTGACAATCGTTACATTTTTAATAGTATGAGGATGTAACGATTGACACCCAAAGATCAATGAAATCACTAACTTTATAACTATCCAAATACAGACTTATTTATCTTACGGAAAAGGTTATTATAGGTAAATAAATAGGCTAAAGGTAGCCCAGTAATGTTTTTAAGTAAATGTTGACATTTATGGCTATCAGTACGTACAGATGATGTCTTAAGCCCTCTGTGCTTGAAAGAGCACGTAAGCCCGTGGTCATGGTAGTGGGTCATTGTTGGGTTAAAGCAAATATTATTACATATCATATAGTCAATTATAGTTATATCGTATTATATTATACTAGCTGACCCGGCAGACGTTGTTCTGCAACGTAAGTTTTTAGTCGCAGATAAGTTGCTGACGCGAAAAAACCATCCTTGAAGCGTATCTTATATTATGTCAAAACACAATATAAGCTTTTTTGATTTTTTTTTGAATTTCGTTTTTGTTTTTTTTTTATTTCTTTTTTTGAATATTGTTTTTTTTTATTTCTTTTTTAAATATTGTTTTTTGAAAAAAAAAGTTTTTTTTTTTGGATTTTTTTTGCTTTTTTTGAAATTTCTTTGATTTTTTTGTTTATTTTTTGTTTTTTTTTTTGCATTTTTTTTTGAATATTGCAATTTGGAAGATTGTTTTTTAATTTAATATACATATAATTATCACATTTACAACACGTACATACACATACACGGACACCGACGGAATCGAACCTCGTACGCTCTGGCGTTATACGTCACACTGTGACGTCACATCATCAGCCGTGGCCAGTGCAGCGGCGCGCTGAACCGGTTAAGCTGAAAACATACTATCGGACGCGGCTGACAGCCGCGGCTGATAAGTGTGCACAGTCTTTTGAGACGTGGCTTGCGGACGCGTTCAACGCCTATTCCACAAAGATCTGTAGACGAAAGGACATTTTGCGAATCGGACATTCTGCGAATAGGACATTTTGCGCCTAAACCTTTCAAAGGTGTATCTTGAAAACTCAAAAAGTTACAAGCTTACTGAGTTGCTCCGTTGTCCCCGCGTAAACATGGTCACCGAGCATGCGGCACGCGTCTGACGCGTCAATGTAACGCGGCCGCTGCAGTTAACTGTCAACCGTCTTGGCGTGTTTAAAAATATTAATTACTGTTATTTACAATAATGAATTTAATCATTTTTTACCGTTGGAATGCGATTCACACCTCGATTAACGGCGGTCTGAGGCTGGAATTGCTCGTAGTCCCTTAAGCGTTGTGTGGCGGAAAGCATGGTGTTCCACGACACTATTACACCAAATTGCTCGTCGTACCGTCGCACTGCCATGGACACATTATCACCGCACACCGCTAACATTCGCACCTTTCTGTGTATGCACATTACTGTATCCAAAACTCATTATCCAAATTTTTTACGGCACAATAATTTTATTATGAGACACGCTTGAAGCAAAACGCCAGGCTTGACAATCTTAACATTGACAACCGAGTAACAGCTTATGTATAAGTTAACAAAATTAAGATTGTTAGTAATAGTTCTCCCATTCCATACGTTTGTGAAATCTTATTTTATTGTTATTATAACCCAACAAAGTTGAAACTATCCACCAAGACTTAAGATGGCCGGTAATAACGATGTTTTGCAGTGGTGTCCAACTTGTAACATTTTTTAATTATGTTTAGGACAAAATGTAACATGGTATAAAAATTATTGCGATCGATGCAGTCACTGATTCTGAACAAACTACTTTCAGGTTTCGTATAGGTATACAAAGAATAATGCTATATACTATTATCTATCATATAAAATCAGCGACTGATCAAGAGATCTGACCGCCCTAGGCTAATTATGAGGACGCGCCCCCGCCAAAAAAGTAGTGAGTAGAGTAGTAGTGTGAAAATTTTAAGATGGTTCATAAAAGTTTTCAGATCGATCTGCAAGCGAAACTAACGTTGTCCTTTAATCTGCATGACATTCAACCTTAGGGTGGCAAACCATTTTTTAAGCTGATCGTACATAAAGGCAAAGTACCTCATTAAAAAAACACGGACACACTAACGCGCTGTCCTACGTGGGCGAATCAACGCGAACGCGAAGCGACACGGCGCGAAGCAAAAATAACAAACACTCGAGATGTATTGAAGTGTCCTACGTGACCAAAAGCACGTAGGGGGCGTTGCGGTGCGGCGCGATTTGAAGCGAACGCAATCAGTTGGTTTGATATTTTCGCGCGAACTTCAGCGGCGCGGCGTATGTCAGTGGCGGTGAAGTGACAATTCGCGCGCACGTAGGACAGAGTCGCTGCTTCGCTCCGCATCGCACTGAATTCGTATCGGATTGCTTCGCGATCGCGTTCGCGTTGAGTCGCCCACGTAGGACACGGTGTAAGGAAAGGACAATAAATATCAATCACAATATTCGCGAGTGCGTGATTCATATGACGGACGCACGACGATTTCAAAAGAGATAAGACAAATGAATGAAGCGAGGCAAATTATACCTACTAACTATTAACCACACCGGGGTGTCCCCGCACATCGTTGATGTGTTTCATTGCGCGCGGCAAGCTGCGCTGAGTGCCTAATGCGAGTTTTGTTTAATTCCCCTCACGCGCTGTCCTACGCGCTGTCCTACGTGGGCGAATCAACGCCAACGCGAAGCGACGCGGCGCGATGCGAAAATAACAAACAGTCGAAATGTATTGAAGTGTCCTACGTGACCAAAAGCACGTAGAGGGCGTTGCGGTGCGGCGCGGCTTGAAGTGAACGCGATCAGTTGGTTTGATATTTTCGCGCGAACTTCAGCGGTGCGGCGTATGTCAGTGGCGGTGAAGTGACAATTCGCGCGCACGTAGGACAGAGTCGCTGCTTCGCTCCGCATCGCACTGAATTCGTATCGGATCGCTTCGCGATCGCGTTCGCGTTGAGTCGCCCACGTAGGACACGGTGTAAGGAAAGGACAATAAATATCAATCACAATATTCGCGAGTGCGTGATTCATATGACGGACGCACGACGATTTCAAAAGAGATAAGACAAATGAATGAAGCGAGGCAAATTATACCTACTAACTATTAACCACACCGGGGTGTCCCCGCATGTCTACACACACAACATTTTTTGGTGGCAGCAACACCCACGCGCGGGCAACACCAATGCGCGGGCGACCATTATGAAGAAAAAATTCATTCGTCATTCGTCACGTCGTCGTTAAAACATTTGCTTTATGTATCACATCTCAAATTGTAAAATCGAATTCGCATTCCAAATAAGTATCATCAAGAGAAATTCAGTTTTTTATTTCTACAAACCACCAGCGACCACATCACATAACATTTGGACCTTCAGCGCCGGAGCAAATACGAAGAATCGTCGCTGTATAAATTAGATGTTCGACCAGGAGCCAGCACAAGTAAGGTCAGGCCAATCATTCCTTCTTTACCTTTCCCTACCAATATTATATCCCGCGAGTGCTTAATTTGTGCCAATAAGTGTTTGTAACCATTATCATTTACGCGTCGCGAACATCGCGCGAGTGTAAGCGTAGGCATCTACCTACATTTCAATAGCAATACAAATTCTTGCCGTTGTTTCCCATAAAACCGTTCGAATATGACTAAAAAGAGGCAGTCTATATCAGATAATGCTTTCACAGATGAGGATATCGTTAAAGATTTAAATAAAAGACGGGGAATTATTCGGGGTAAATTCACGTTATTTAGTAAATATGTAGAATCTATCGATAACGGTTCCGTAACCGAAGTATTACGAACGGAATTACAAACGCGTCTACAAAAGGCGGAGACGTTGTTACAACAATTTTCTGAAATTCAGGATGACATTGACTTCAAAGTTCCGGATAGTCAAATAGAGAAAGAATTAGTGGAGAGAGAAACCTTCGAAAACCAGTATTATGCGTGCGTAGCTAAAGCTAAATGTATCCTTAACGTAAAGGACGGTCAAGGTCAAACACAAAATTGTACTAGAAATTCTGGAGCAGTCAAATTACCTACCATTTCATTACCTTCCTTTGACGGTTCTTACGATCATTGGCTTGAATTTCGTGACACCTATTTATCTTTAATTCATAATTCGAAGGAAATAGATAATGTGCAAAAATTTCATTATTTACGTTCTTCTCTCACCGGTAACGCATTAATGGTCATTAAGTCATTAGAGTTTTCATCCGAGAACTATACCATTGCCTGGGATTTATTAGAGAATAGATTTAATAATAACCGTTTGCTGGTACAAAATCACGTGAAGGCATTATTTACTACTGCGTCGTTAAATAAAGAATCGCCGGTTCAAATCCGTAAATTAATTGATACTATCTTGAAAAATATGCGAGCACTAAAGACCCTAGGAGAACCAACCGAGGCCTGGGATACTTTGATCATTTATTTAATTACTTCTAAATTAGATTCGGCTACTGAACGAGAATGGGAAAATTATAAAGGCACGGTTATTGACACGCAAAATAATAGTTCTGTACGGTTGTCACTTAACGATTTATTTAAATTTCTTAAAAATAGGGCCGACGTACTAGAAACAATTCATATGTCGCACAGTAAACAAACACACGAAATAAATAATTTTAAAAAGGTAGGGAATCCACAACATCAAAAAACAAACAGCTTTATATCTACACAACATAAGCAATCGAACGCGCCTAATTCTAAACGTCAACGTAATTGCCCCAAGTGCAACTCAAATCATCCACTATATGCATGCAATTCATTTTTAAATTTATCAATTAAAGACAAATTAAAATTCGTTAATGAGGCTCTGTCGAAATTGTCTACGCGCAGGTCACGCTGTATCTGACTGCTGGTTCGGTCCATGCAAGTCTTGTAGTTCGAAGCACAATACCTTACTACATAATGACGACAGTTCAAACACTTTTACATCATCAGCTGTGCATGAGTCGCAAGTAGCGAAGCAGGACATCATTCACACCACGACCTTACACTCCGCAACTCACAACTCACATTCGCCTCAGATGGAAATTAGCAGTAGGTCTCATTCATTATTAGAGACTGTACTGTTGTCAACAGCATTAGTGGAGGTCGCGGACAAGCATAATAATTATCACACTACACGCGCCTTAATCGATAACGGTAGTCAACACTGTTTCATTACCGCTTCATTATGCAAGAAGCTAAACGTACCTTCATTGCAGTCCACTGTTCACGTCACAGGAGTAGGTAACTCCGTGACTTATTCGTCGCAGGCATGCGAGATAAGTTTAAGGTCTAAAACCACTAGTTATAATACGCGCCTAAAATGTTTGGTTTTACCTCAAATTACAGCTCAACTGCCATCTTTATGTACGGAATCGATTATTGACGTTCCTCATAATGTACAACTTGCGGATCCCAATTTTTATTCACCGTCAAAAATCGAATTACTAATCGGGGCAGATAAATTTTGGGAGTTATTAAACGACGGGTTAATTCGCTTAAATTGTGGCCCGTACTTGCAAAACACAAAGTTAGGGTGGATCATATCCGGTACAGTGACCACTAACAAACACTCGCGCATTAATCGGGTTCAATGCAATTATTCACAAACATTAGATATTCAACTTAGAAAATTCTGGGAGTTGGAAGAAATCCTTCCGCAGAATAGTTTATCTAAAGCCGAAGCGTTATGCGAAAATTCTTACAAAAATACTACCTATCGCGATAATACGGGTCGTTTTTGCGTGCGCATTCCGTTAGTGGAGCCGAGCGCGAACGATACACTGGGTGATTCATACGCACTCGCACATAACAGGTTTACAGCACTGGAACGTAAGTTCGAACGATGCACACCTGAATACAAAAAGTTATATTCCGATTTTATGAATGAGTATTTAAGTATGGGTCACATGACTCGTATTTATAAATATCCAACACCCAATTATTCTTTACCTCACCATGGTGTTATGCGGGAGCATAGCACTACAACTAAGTTACGAGTTGTGTTCGACGGAAGCGCGAAAACAACATCGGGTAAGTCGCTTAACGATATTCAATTAATCGGTCCTAGTTTACACAATGATATATTTTCTATATTATTACGATTTCGACAATTCAAATATGTCGCGTGCGCAGATGTCGAGAAGATGTACCGGCAAATTAACATTCATCCCGAACAAAGGAACTTACAACTTATTCTTTGGCGAGAAAATAAATCGGATGAGCTCGGTGTGTATCAGTTGAACACGGTGACGTATGGCACGGCGTCCGCGCCATATCTTAGCATCCGATGCCTCAAGCAGCTCGCGTCGGAGTGCAATGATGACGTCACCGCTCGCGTTATAAACGAGGATTTTTTCGTAGACGATTTAATTACGGGACACGATGATAAGAATACTTTATTGAACATTTGTAACAAGGTCACGGACGTATTAAGGTTAGGTTGCTTTCCGTTACGTAAGTGGATGTTCAACTCGCAAGATAGTATTAACGATCAAGCAAAAGAATTATCATTGGGTGATGATTGTTTAACCAAAACATTAGGATTAGGCTGGTTTCCATCTGCGGATCTATTACATTTCACTACTGTCGGAACCCGGAACACTAGGGGTGGTCACTTCCACAAAAATAAAAACTCGGTACTTTCACTTTCACTTTATTGACACCACATATTGAGTTACTTATAATCTTCCCTAATGTTCTCTTCACTGTTCTCTCGTTTTGTACTCTTTGTTCTCTATACAATGTATAAAACATTATTTAGTACACATGCTAACTAAATTTAACTGTCAATCAATATAATATTCAAATTTAAATGACAAACACAAAAGTCATTCGCTGCAGCTAAAAGGTGGCGCTATTTCTACCCGCTGCATACGATTGTAGGTCGAACATACCGCCCACCAAGGACATATTGTGATATGTCCTTAATTCAGGTTTATAAATGGTTCCTAGGATTTACCTTCAAGTCTTTGTTTAACAAATCACCTTTAAGTTTCCCTAAACAAGCCCAAAAAATTAAATACACCGCAAAAATAGAACACAACAAATATCAAACTAACTTATCTAACTGTTAAACCGTAACCAAATAACCTTTCAATATAAAATTAAACAAACCAATACCCTTTACACATCTTAATACATTACAAATACAATACATTAAATAAAACCCACAAGTTTGAAGCGTGACTACTCGTGCAAGCCTGTCTTGACAAAGAAGCTTCTCCTCATTTGTAACGAGTTGCCAACTGAAGAAAAATTATCCTCTCTTATTAAAACCACATTCCTTACAATAGTTTCAGCAAACCGATGCTACCACTTGTCCGTTTCAAGTGACGTTACCAACAATTCTCGTTAAATTGTGTTGCAAGATTTAACATTTATATACATAGTCCATCCAGATTTCACAAATGATGAGGAATATAACCCACGCTGTTTCATTGTTGGCCAATGCTTCGGCAATCTCCTATGCCATTTAACTTGCTCCATCAAACAACAATTCCAATTACTTTAAAACTCCTTTGAAATTCGTTCCATCATCACATCACGTTTACTGCATTGCCCTTGTCACACCACAAATATTTTCAAAGCTGATAAAATTGCGTGGATAGATCGCTTACTATTCATGTTACCATGCAAATCAATAAACACATAACCATATGGGTTATAAATAATCACAGTGACCTCTCAACTAAGTACTAAATACAATTGACCGAATCTACCGCTCACCCTCAAAATATTTGACACATCAAGTAACGGACTTAAGTTATATTATTCACCTGAATTCAAAATAAACCTTTATGTTCTTCACCGTCCATAAATAAAATTAATAGAAATAAAATAAAAACACCGATTATTTCTCTACAAAAGTCACATCTAAAAAGTTTATTCACAGAAAAATATTTCGTTCTAAACAAAATCAACGTTAACCTGGATCACGTACTGCTGCATCCATCTTTAATACTTGCAAAAAAGCATCTTTCATCCATTTCCATCGACATGGAATGCTCTTCAACCATGACAGTACGACCTCAGAAACAGTCCATGAATTTGTGTTTACCTTTGGTATTTGCATGACTGTAGTAATTTCTTGCACCTTTCTCAATGAGATTTTTCCACATAATTTTAAACGATTAATCACAACTGTTTTTATAGCAACTACTTTTCCAAATTTCCCATATTTAAATATAGCCTCCTCATCTCGAAACGGTAAATTAGTCATATACTGTCCGTTCTCGTCGTTAGTTGTAGTAGCTGCTGATGTCTCTTCACACCGCAATTCATCGTCAGTAAATTCACTCCCTTTATACATCTCTGGTTCTGATTTCAATTCTCCAAATTTTTTCAGAAACTCTTCTTTATCTACATTTTTATTCTCTATTTCCGTTTTCATTTTAACTTCTTTACTGTTTAAATTTATAACCAAATTGTTTAACTTTTTATGTCCTTCAGGATTCACCACTCCTGAAAGAGCCCATCCCAACGTGGTATGTTCATTAACCGTTGAACCACCTGGGCTCATTTCATTTCCATCCTTTAACACCCATGTATTTACATCAGCTGTTTCCAATAATAAATTCATTTTGTCCTCATTTGATTCCCAATAGTAACCTTCTCTTGGTTCCAGTGGTAATTTTTTCACACATTTTTTCTCCAACCCCAAGTTTTTTACTGTTTCCTCAGTGACGAATGATGCCTGAGAGCTTTCATGAATTAAGACTCTCAACACGTTACAAAACCCGTTTTTCGAATCAGCTTTTACCGCAGCTGTTATTAACGTTCCTTCCACGTTAGATCCACCCTTCGAAAAACCCATGACCTCATCACTCTGAGGCCCAATATTATTTTCATCACGGTCGTTTGGTTGCTCAACATTACCGTCGTTACCCCAATTTCCCTGCTCTTCTAGAGCATGTAACGATTCGTAATGTTTTAGATCACTAACATTCTCACAAATATCCCTATCAGTCAAACGCCGATTGTTTGACTGCCCAGCATCATTGTTGTTACCCGAAATTCTCTGGCCTTTCAGAGAATGCAACAAATCATGATGCTTACCTTTACAAATTCGGCAATTGCGTTCAGTTGTGCAAAACCGCGTAAAGTGATTCCCAAAACAATAGAAGCATAAGTTCTCGTCACAAACAAACTTACGCCGAGTAGCCACATCTTCTTTAGCAAAGTGAGTACATTTCGCTATTTTATGACCTCCTTTACAATATTGACAATATTCATTACTT
This sequence comes from Thymelicus acteon, assembly GCA_951805285.1. Lineage (NCBI taxonomy): Eukaryota > Metazoa > Arthropoda > Insecta > Lepidoptera > Hesperiidae > Thymelicus > Thymelicus acteon. The sequence goes on along the minus strand of OX638227.1, from coordinate 50,584 downwards.
ATAGGAGGCAAGTTAAAATTAATAAACAAATCTCCCTCCTTAGCCTCACTCGATTCCTGCCTTACATTGTTTTCAAGACTCAGTATATGTTTGATGTCACCTTTTATTTCAATAAACAATTCACAGGTATCATCATATAAATCTTTGGATATATAAGAGGTAACTCTCAACTCATCATAATCAAACTCCCACATATACCTATCATTATCACAAAATTGAAACCACAAATTCTCTATTTTATCCAGCCTTGTTTGCAAATTACTTTCGGTTAGTTTGTCTTCCGGTAATTTTCCAAAATCAAGTTTTTCGTTATATAATTTTTGATATAAATTTATTTGTAAAGTTTCCAGTATTTTTAAAGACGACATTTTTAAGCACCAAATTGACTTAAGTATTTGCAAACAATATAAAATTATTAAATGTTCCCAAAAAAAATTACAAGACCATAAATTCCAAAAAGTCACAAGTTTGATCAATACAATTTTCAACCAAAAATAAACTATGTCTAAAAATAACTTGAAAATATTTTAAGTCCAGTTTGTGAAAAAATATTCTAAGTCCAAAATTATTCCAAAAATTTTCTAAGTTCAAAATAGTTCCGAATTTTTCTAAGTTCAAATTTAGAAGAAAACACCTAAGTCAAAATTTTAAGAGTACTCACTTGCACTGCACATATAACCACTCACACCGTACGACTCCTGTGGCCGTAGCCCCCTTGGCTGGCCACGCTCCCGATGCACCACCAGCACCAGCTGTGATGCCTTCGCCTTGAAGACTCTCCTGGTCTGCAGGGCTCCGTCTTCTCTGCAGAGCACCGCCTCCACTTCGGTGATCCGCCCTTACAACTTCCGCCTGAGTTGTAGGGCTTCGCCTTTGCCTCGGTGATCCGCCCTACAACGTCCGCCTGAGTTGTAGGACTTCGCCGTTTCGCCTTGGTGATCCCCGCCCTTACAACGTCCGCCTGAGTTGTAGGGCTCCACTGGATCAGCCTTTGCTTGAGGCAACGGGGACTTCTTGGATCTCCTGCGTCACTTCACGCACTGCACACAACCGGTAATCCGGCTCGAAGGACCATGTCGTAACCCGGAACACTAGGGGTGGTCACTTCCACAAAAATAAAAACTCGGTACTTTCACTTTCACTTTATTGACACCACATATTGAGTTACTTATAATCTTCCCTAATGTTCTCTTCACTGTTCTCTCGTTTTGTACTCTTTGTTCTCTATACAATGTATAAAACATTATTTAGTACACATGCTAACTAAATTTAACTGTCAATCAATATAATATTCAAATTTAAATGACAAACACAAAAGTCATTCGCTGCAGCTAAAAGGTGGCGCTATTTCTACCCGCTGCATACGATTGTAGGTCGAACAACTACAAGGATTGATAAAAACGTAACTAATATTACTAAACGTGTTATATTATCCATTATTTCACAAATATTTGACCCATTAGGATTATTGGGACCTTCGGTTGTACTTGCTAAAATTATTTTACAAAAATTGTGGGAGTGTAAATTGTCCTGGGATGATCCGGTACCGGACCGAATAGTTATAATTTGGCAAAAATTCTTAACTACGCTTCAGTGTTTACAGAATATTCGAATTCCTCGTCATGTAATGGGACCTCATACGCGTTACACAGACCTACATATATTTACGGATGCATCACAAGATGCGTACGGGGCGTGCGCCTACATATGTACCTTCGACGACAACTCGCCGGTGACCGTCAGACTGCTTTGCGCTAAGAGCAAGGTGGCACCCCTGAAACCCGTTACGATGCCGCGACTGGAGCTGTGCGGAGCATTAGTTGGCGCGAAACTTTATGAAAAAATTACAAGGTCATTTCGATTAACTTTTAATAAAATTTATTTGTGGTCTGACTCCACCATAGCTATTAGTTGGATCAAAACGGCACCGAATTTATTAAAACAATTCGTTCAGAACAGAGTAGTGCAGATCAACGAGTTAACCGGTGAGTTGCCGTGGCTGCACGTCGCGGGCGCCGACAACCCTGCCGACCTGCTGTCGCGCGGGCTCGCGCTCGACGCGCTTCAACATTCGGATCTCTGGTGGCACGGGCCTTCGTTCCTACGCGAAATAAATTCTAATTTTAATCAATATAGTATTCATGAAGAATTAAATTTTAATAATTTGCCTGAAATTAAAACAAATGTAACTTCTTTAGTATCACAATCAAATGTAATTAGTATTTTTAATTTTGAACATTTTTCTAATTTTAACCGTTTGAGACGCTCGACAGCTTATGTGTTACGGTTTATTAATAATTTGCGCGTTAAAGTAAAATCAAATCGTAATACGGGTCCGCTCACATCGGATGAATTAAATAATGCGGTTTTAATATTATCCCGCCACTCTCAACAGATGTCGTTCCCTGATATTTATAACGCATTAACTAAGAAGTTACCTCTTAAGGCAGACAGACATTTATCTAGTCTTGACTTATTTTTGGATGATAACCATCTGATAAGAGTGGGTGGACGTTTACAGAATTCGAATACATTCTCATATAACAAAAAACATCCCGTATTATTGAGTTCAAAACATAATTTCACGCGACTTTTATTTGATTTCGAGCATAAACGGTTACTCCACGCTGGCCCACAGCTACTCCTCGCCACTATTAGAGAGAGCTGGTGGCCACTCAGAGGCCGTGATTTGGCCAAACAAACCGTACATAAATGCGTAAGTTGTATTCGGCAGAACGGGAAATCCCCACAAATAAAAATGGGTAACCTACCTATTGAAAGGTTAGAACCGGGATACCCATTTCAACGCTGTGGTGTGGATTATGCCGGGCCTATGTTCATTTTGAACCGGAAAGGAAGAGGGGCAAAACTTGAAAAATGTTACGTTTGCTTATTTATATGTTTTACTACGCGTGCGGTTCATTTAGAACTAGTTACGAGCCTCAGCTCAGATGCGTATTTACTGGCTTTGAGGAGGTTTCTTTCTCGCCGAGGTAAACCGGCACAAATATTCTCCGATAACGGAAAAACTTTCGTAGGCGCCTTAAAAGAATTTTCACAATTTTTAAATTCACACAAAGATGATATAATTAATTTCACTACTGGCGAGAATATTAAATTTGAATTCATACCGCCATACTCAGCGCACTTCGGAGGTTTGTGGGAGGCAGGGGTCAAGTCCTGTAAGTACCATCTACGTCGCATAGGGAACGCGAACCTTACTTACGAGGAGTATTCCACATTATTGGCACAAATTGAGGCTATCCTCAATTCTAGACCCATGTATCCTCTGTCCACAGACCCCAACGATCTCCTTCCTCTAACTCCAGCCCATTTCCTGGTTGGCCGGCCTCTCGTCGCACCTCCATACGAAGACCTAACTTCAGCATCTACATCACGTCTGAATCGCTACGAGCGCGTCGAACAAATGCGACAGAACTTTTGGAGGCGTTGGTCTAAGGAGTATGTTGTGGAGCTGCAAACGAGAACCAAGTGGCAGACCAACAAGGACAACTTATCACCCAACACGTTGGTGCTCATCAAGGACGACAATCTACCACCTTTGAAATGGCGTTTGGGGAGAGTCATACGCACTATACCTGGGAAGGATGGGCTCGCACGAGTGGCTGATATACAAACCTCTACTGGAGTTATACAACGGTCATATCCAAAATTATGCCCACTACTAAAGGAGGACCAATGATGTCGACTGCTGCTGATGTCTACTATTCATTGGAAGCTGTTGCTCCAAGGCGGGGGGCATGTCTACACACACAACATTTTTTGGTGGCAGCAACACCCACGCGCGGGCAACACCAATGCGCGGGCGACCATTATGAAGAAAAAATTCATTCGTCATTCGTCACGTCGTCGTTAAAACATTTGCTTTATGTATCACATCTCAAATTGTAAAATCGAATTCGCATTCCAAATAAGTATCATCAAGAGAAATTCAGTTTTTTATTTCTACAAACCACCAGCGACCACATCACATAACACCGCACATCGTTGATGTGTTTCATTGCGCACGGCAAGCTGCGCTGAGTGCCTAGTGCGAGTTTTGTTTAATTCGCCTCACGCGCTGTCCTACGTGGGCGAATCAACGCCAACGCGAAGCGACGCGGCGCGATGCGAAAATAACAAACAGTCGAAATGTATTGAAGTGTCCTACGTGACCAAAAGCACATAGAAGGCGTTGCGGTGCGGTGCGGTTTGAAGCGAACGCGATCAGTTGGTTTGATATTTTCGCGCGAATTTCAGTGGCGCGGCGTATGTCAGTGGCGGTGAAGTGACAATTCGCGCGCACGTAGGACAGAGTCGTCGCTTCGCTCCGCATCGCACTGAATTCGTATTGGATCGCTTCGCGATCGCGTTCGCGTTGATTCGCCCACATAGGACATGGTGTGACGTGGGCGAATCAACGCGAACGCAAAGCGACGCGGTGCGAAGCGAAAATAACAAACAGTCGAGATGTATTGAAGTGTCCTACGTGACCAAAAGCACGTAGAGGGAGTTGCGGTGCGGCGCGGCTTGAAGCGAACGCGATCAGTTGGTTTGATATTTTCGCGCGAACTTCAGCGGCGCGGCGTATGTCAGTGGCGACTGGCGGTGAAGTGACAATTCGCGTGCACGTAGGACAGAGGCGCCGCTTCGCTCCGCGTCGCACTAAATTCGCATCGGATCGCTTCGCGATCGCATTCGCGTTGAATCGCCCACGTAGGACACGGTGTCACAGAAACGCGCGTATAAGTGAAGATTATTAGAACGAAGTTCCTTATCGCGCGTTGCGAAAGGGGGCTAGACGGAAAAAAATAAGAGGTAAAGTTGTAACGACACTTTTTGTCGTCATTTATTAATTAAAGCGAGTACTAGGCGACCAGAAATGTTCGAGGGTGCGACATCAGTGATACTGTACAATCATAGTATGTGGCTGTCTTATTTACTCTTCGGTATTTTGCATAGGCACAACAGGGATATCTATATTACGATCATGCACATTAAGTTATTATTGCTATTTCTCTTGTCATGCCAATTAATATGCGGAAGAGCGACAGGGATAGAATAAATCTATCACTGTCGCTCTGACAAGACACTTGTCAGGATTGTTTGGCAATAAACAATATTAGGAGTTGATTTATTGTTTTTCAGTACAAAATGTATGGAATATGTTTTTAGCGTTTTCTGACATTTCTAGTGCTCATACCTTAAATGGTCCCATAGAGTATTTTGATTCCCATACGAAGTAGGATCGATACGCATATTTTTTTTTTTTTTTGGATTTTAGCACTTTTTTCGCTGACCGTACATTTTCTCAAAAATCTGTGAATGCATTTCAGAATATCTTAAAAACTTATGGATAGTCTCGCAGGAACGTTTTCCTATAACTATAATGGTTAAGGTACCTACCCTTACTGACCCGTCTCAAAAATCCACCCTGTATATAGAAAAGACATCTCAAACAAAATATGTGCTCCACCGCCGGCTTGCCCTCTGTTCTCTTTTCAAACTAGAAGCCTCGTTTGCACACTTGCCATAGAGTAACTTTGTATATGACACTTTCCGAACCAAGACTGCAAGCCTAACACCGTGTTCCCTCGTAGGACACCGCAACTTCCTCTACGTGCTTTTGGTCACGTAGGACACTTCAATACATCTCGACTGTTTGTTATTTTCGCTTCGCGCCGCGTCGCTTCGCGTTCGCGTTGATTCGCCCACGTAGGACAGCGCGTAAGCAAGCTTATTTAGTCCATTAACACGCTAGTGGCTTGCCAAGTTCAAAGGCTCCTTATGATTTTTTCATTAAAAAATCGTGGGAACATTGCACAATAATTTAATTTAATTCGTTTTAGTTGATTTAAGTTAATATTTTGTTTTCTTACCGATGATAAGTGCAATGCACACCCCCGAACCCGATGTTCGCGGTGTCTATTCTATACGCTAGTAATAATAGTTCAATGGTCCAAACGTGTTAAGTGATAAAAATCTACTTAACAGAAAATAGAAAAAAATCTAAATTACTTGTCTACTTGATTTCTAAATTTTAACTACTAAATTGTCCGTTTACAACTTTACACGTATCAATTTACTTAAAATTTAGTTAACTACTTTAGTACATATAAACCGAACATTATTGCGAGGCGGATTAATCAAAACGCGCACTAGGCACTGAGTGCCTGGCAAGTGGCACTCCGTTGCCAGCTCACCCACTCGCTCGACCACCGATCGATTCGAGTAACAAGTCAGTGTTTGTTTTATGCGCGCTTTTTAAAATTTTAAAATTTATTGGTAAAATCAGGGACTCGTCTCTAGGGACTAGACTGTCTCGGTCTAGTTGAAATGTGTAGCCTGTGTAGGGTAGATGCAGTGATGCTAGATTAGTGCATGCGAAGACACAATTTTAGCGCGCCCCCCCGATCCTCGCGCCCTAGGCTGCAGCCTAATTAGCCTAAGGGTTAATCACGCCCTGTATAAAATAAGTCGTGTTAGTTACGCCACTTATGCCTCAAAAACGGCTCAAAAATATCGAAAAAGTGGTATAAAAGAAATTAAAAAAAAACCCGCCTGCTATCAAACAAATATCATGATATACCTTTTTGAAAACCTTATGATGAGCTTTTTAATTTAATACTCATATTGCATGATTTGATTTTTTTTTGATACTTCAAACAGTGGCATCTCACAGCCACCATATTTGTTTTTTTAAAGTCACCTATCTATGAACACTTGGGTTATCAAGACGAATCTAACGATATCTTAATTATATTAATTGGTCCAGCGGTTTGGAAGATATGAGGTAATAAAGAATGCATACACATACATACACATACAAGACACGCGCGAAAAACATAACTCTTCCTTGGCAGTCGGGTAATAAAAAAAAGAAAATTTATTTAAAAGTAAATAAGACAATAAATGATACCTTACAAATTGAATTTTGATGAATGAATGAATGAATAAATGAATGAATGAACAAACGAACGAAAGAATGAGTGAGCGAATGAACGAAAGAATGAAAGAATGACTGATTGAATGAATGAATGAATGAATTAATGAGAAAGATGGAAATAGAGAGAGACGGAGAGAGAGAGGGAGAAGGAGAGGAAGAGGAAGAGGGACCGCCCCAGTACGGCCCGTATCGTAAAATGCCAATTATTAAGCTATTCTATGCTAAAATGTTCTATAACAAGGTGTCAATCGTTACACTCGTTAGGTGTCAATCGTTACATCAGGGTGTCAATCGAAATAGTTTTGCGCCCTTTTAGTTTGTAACATTATTTTTTCTTGATTAAATTGCTTAAACTGCACTAAAATTCATATCAATCTTCTCCTTGATAGTTAAACATTATATTTATAACATTTGTACGAAATGCATCGTACAGCAGCAGCATGACATTTTGACATTCTTCAATCTACAAGACATGTGGATGGAGAGCATTGACATTTGTACGAAATGTATCGTACAGTAGCAGCATTTGACATTTTGACATTCTTCAATCTACGAGACATGTGGATGGAGAGCTATGACATTTGTAGGAAATGCATCGTACAATAGCAGCATTTGACATTTTGACATTCTTCAATCTACGAGACATGTGGATGGAGAGTCATGACATTTGTACGAAATGCATCGTACAGCAGCAGCATTTGACATCTTGATATTCTTCAATCTACGAGACATGTGGATGGAGAGCCATGACATTTGTATGAAATGCATCGTACAGCAGCAGCATGACATTTTGACATTCTCTAATCTACAAGACATGTGGATGGAGAGCATTGACATTTGTACGAAATGTATCGTACAGTAGCAGCATTTGTCATTTTGACATTCTTCAATCTACGAGACATGTGGATGGAGAGCCATGACATTTGTACGAAATGCATCGTACAGCAGCAGCATTTGACATTTTGACATTCTTCAATCTACGAGACAAGTGGATGGAGAGCCATGACATTTGTACGAAGTGCATCGTACAGCAGCAGCATTAGACATTTTGATATTCTTCAATCTACGAGACATGTGGATGGAGAGCCATGACATTTGTACGAAATGCATCGTACAGCAGCAGCATGACATTTTGACATTATTCAATCTACAAGACATGTGGATGGAGAGCATAGACATTTGTACGAAATATATCGTATAGTAGCAGCATTTGACATTTTGACATTTTGACATTCTTCAATCTACGAGACATGTGGATGGAGAGCCATGACATTTGTACGAAATGCATCGTACAGCAGCAGCATTTGACATTTTGACATTCTTCAATCTACGAGACATGTGGATGGAGAACCATGACATTTGTACGAAATATATCGTGCAGCAGTATAATTGACATTTTGATATTCTTCAATCTACGAGACAAGTGGATGGAGAGCCATGACATTTGTACAAAATGCATCGTACAGCAGCAGCATTTGACATTTTGACATTCTTCAATCTACGAGACATGTAGATGGAGAGCCATGACATTTGAACGAAATACATCGTACAGCAGCAGCATTTGACATTTTGACATTCTTCAATCTACGAGACAAGTGGATGGAGAGCCATGAGATGTATGAAATACATCATACAACATATTATAAGCATTTTACCGAAGAATTTGACATTGTACAGTTTACGCTTAGAAGAAACTGACATATAGCTAGTAGCGATAAATGACATCATGAGAGCATCGTCCCGGAGATATATCAGCTCGCAAGATCTTCGCAGACTACACTGCAATGGGTTTTTACTTAATCACAGCTGATTAAAAACTCGCAAAACATAAAAATGCATTACAATTGACATTCCTTTCGTTAAAGAATTGATGAATATGTACAATTTTAAACACGTATCATGCAAATCGTGCTACTTACTTCAGTTGTTTTAACAAAGCTGCGTCATTGCGTGACGGCGTGATCAGCTGGAGCGCATTGCAAGCAAAACGACACCGTGGACATTGCTGAGAATGCACCTATTACAATTACTTGTTACGAGTTGAACAAATATTATATTTTCAAGGTGACATTATAAAACAAGATCAAGGGCATGGTGACTTCCAACATCAATCTTTTCAAGGTGAATCCTTCATTAGACTACAATAACGAACTGCGAGTGTGAGGCTGCTTACAACAGTCTACACTGAAGAGTGAGGTCAAGATTGCTAAGGATTCAGAGTTGACAATTACCGATAAAACAAACGCACTCATGAACTTCTCAAAGCATCACGTCGACTATATTTATACAAAAGTACAGAAAGACTGGTGGCAACATCCCAATCAAGAAGATCGCAGAAAGATGCTGACATTGTCATCAGTTAACAATCCCTCGCCGCAGGAAGTAAACAGTTCCACCAGACTCGCTAGAAGAACGCAGCAGAGAGTCACGTCGCCGTAGGACCTCAACGAGCAACGGGAATTGGCCGCGAAAGTGGACACTGCGACTTCCAGTTTTTAATTAGAATTTATATTGCAATATGCCAATCTATGCCAAAATACGCCCAAGTGCATTATTTACATTTTTGTTTACAAGTGCATTAGTTATTTACTTTTGTTATCAATCATTTTTACGAGTTAACAATTTTCTACTTATTTTGTTAGCGACTATGCGTATAAATTTTGTTTGGTTTCTTTTCTTTCGGTGTCAGATGCCAGTATGTACGAGTACTCATACATTGTGCTGGCACAGCGTCCTTGTGCCAAGCATGAGTGGCCTAGCTGGGCGCGCGGAGCCCGTGAACACGTACAAGACGTGACTTAGAAAGTGTCTGACACCAATAAATACCCTGTCAATTAGCAATACAAATTAGTGCAATAAACACCTAGAATCAGCTCGGTCACGTGTTTTAATACTGAAACCCCCGCGGATACAATCACGGTGGCCAGGCTGCTCCTGCACTCACCAGCCTCCTGACTCAACTACAACAGCTATCCTTTACCTTATTATCTTTCTCTGCAAGTACAACCCATCATCCGATCCTCGCCTTTGAGTGGCACCAACGGTTCGTACCCACGTTTGATATCCGTCAAGTTAGTGTCGTCGAGTTATTTATAACCGACTTTAAAAAAGGAGGAGGCATTGAGAAACAAAAAACTGTCGTCCCGATATATCGACATGTCCCGATCAAATTACCAAGTTCTGCAAATAGGTTAAATGCTTAGATGAAGGAAGGAAAGGCAGATAACGTCGTTCGAATATGACGTAAGCCTACCAAGAATAATACAAAATAAAAAACTAATACAATCTCGTGTCACTACTAAAGAAAGCGTCAAATTGCATGAACATCGCAATTGTCAAAATTTATTAAATAATTTTATCAGTTATAATGCCGTCTTGCATTTTTAAACAATTTAAAAGTAGTTCGCAAAATCAAAGAAAAGAAGATGGAATATCTTTTCACAGATATCTGTTCATTATTTTATTATTTATTTATAATAATATTTTTGCGGTTTGCTCGGAACACAAAACCTCGACAATTATTCATTTGTATATTGTTTGTATACCAGCTTTATGTGAAAATCGGTTACCCTAAATTTGGGGAAATATGCATGAGCTATTTGAGCACTGGTCGATTTATAAATGTGTGTCGAAATAAATATATTTAAAAAGTAAATATTTGAAATATTTGTATTTATTCAAACCTTAAAAATCAAGAAATACAGCCAATGCATAAACACCTATCGCTGGGATATTATAACCGGGTTAATTGAAAATGTCACGTTTGCCCACGATAAAATGCATGATTGAAAGAAAATATTATATTATATTTTAGTTTCTGTTTTTAGTTTAGCTGTTTTTATTTTAGTGAGTAACTAAAATGATTTCAATTATAATTTTGCAGATTGCCGACAGCTGCTATTACAAGAGAAAAAAAAATGCACTTTGCCTCGTCTTTTATTATGCGTACCACAAAGGACTGGAATTAATTGTCCGCGTGGGTGTTCCCGTCAGATTATAATGTGGGTGTCTTCAAGTCAAGAGTGAATAGGCTTCTACTAAGTGTGATTTACCATCCACGACTTCATTACCGCTTACCATCTCAGGTGGTTCTGTGGTCAAACACTAACTTATTCTGCATAAAAAAGTCCATAGGTTAATTAAGACAATTAAATATATTTAAGTATTATTTTATATTAAAAGAACATTTACATATATTTTGATAAGTGTACTTTTTGATAACTAGTGATGAAATTAAAATCAATTATGATTATCACATTAATTTATTACAACGTAAATTTTTGTCTGGTTTTCTATGTCGGTTTTCACTGACGTATTGTAATGAGTTTGGGTTAACATTTAGTGTTTGTTTTATTTGAATCGGTTTACAAATAAAAAAATCACGACAATTTAAAGAATACCATCCCTACTTTTATCGACTGTGGGCTTACCGAAGCGAAGCAAGGGCGTTCACTAGACTAGTAATAAATATTTTGCCAATTTAATTGTGCATAATGTGTTAAGTTGGAAATATGTCAAACAACATTTACAAAATTGCGGGAGTTTGTGACTTTTCATTTGGCATCCTCACACACACAAAGAATTACGTGTCCATACGGTGCCACTGCTAGCTGACATTAAGGTTGTCACGCACACATAGGGAAAAAGTGACTTCACGTCATTCGTTACATTTCTTTGCGAATGTTCCATCTGCCTTTTATTTCCTTCATCTGAGGTTAAATGAAATCATTTTCTTTGTGATACCTACTTACAAATTCACAGTTTTCAGATTTTTCTTTAACCTACGTTATACCTAAGACATTTCTTCTAGCTGAGTGTCTTTTTATTGCGTTGTAGCTTCCATAAGACGGACGAGTTTAGTAGGTCACCTCTTTGCTTGTAGTTATTTGTATTGTCTGTGTGAGCGCAGTAAACCAGTGAAACAGTTGATATCTTCAAATACGGTATCTTGTTTGTTTTTGGACACTAATCAACCATTTGGTCCTAATCGGGCGGATGCTTGGTGTATCGCTTGGATGGCACATAGGGAGCTCTGCCCTTGTTGTGACAAGGAGCAGTGAAGAGGACCGGAGGCCAAGGAGATTGGAGCGGTCTGGTGGACATCCCTGCGAGGAGGAGGAGCACAGTAGGGTGGACATAATAGTCTGAGCAATAAGTTCAAAATAGTGAAAAATAGAGATACTGATGTTAAAAATACGTGCGATAGCTCATTGTGTCCGGAATGATGTCTAGAAAAATGTTTCTGAAGCGTTTACCAGCACGTAAAAAATTGCAAAAGTTATTAACAAATTAAGTTGTTGTTGGTTAGGTTGCGGTTAGGTTAGGTTAGGTTGCGGTTAGGTTGGGGATTCCCCGCAGTGTTGGCTTCCTCGTAGCAATCCCCGGGCAACGTCTCGTCTGACCACCGTAACGGAGTGGCAGACAGGCGGCAAACGAACACTGTGCGATCGTACACTATCAAGGCTTGTAAGTGCGGTCATCGTCGTTCGACGCAATGTCGAAACCTTTGAGGGACGCCTCCGGGCGTTTCACAAAAGGCCCTTCTCAGGGCCAACCCGAAACGGCCCTTGTCAGGGCCACCCCCGATGACGCTTCGGCGTCGGAGGCTAGCCGCGCACCATCTGCGGCAAGCCTAGTCAGCAGGGAGGAGGACCTGTCGGGGTCCGACAGTGACGCCCTTGCGGTGGAGCTGCCGGACCGACAGGCTAAAAAGCGGGCATACTTGAGGCAGGGTTCGGGGGGCTCTTCGGACTCAGCCAAAAGTAAGGCTAAGGTTAGCAAGGCTGTAAAGCCTGCTAGCCTGAGGCTTAAAGTTGCCAAAAGCAACTTGAAAAAGAGGGGCAACGCTGTAAAGCCTGTCAACCCCGCTCTGGTTAGCACTAGCCACGACGTGGGTCTGCTGGACGCCCAGCGTCAGTTAGACGCGAACAGGGCACGAGTCCAACAAGAGTTGGAAGAGGAGGTTGCCGCTAAGGAGGCACAGGCACGCGAGCGCAGAGCCAAGGCGGACTACGGTACGTCAAGCGTCTCGTACGCAGACCACTCCTTAGCGGAACTGGTGAAGATGGCCAAAGAGGACCAAGAGGAGATCGTTACAGTCGCCTCAAAGTCCTCAAACTTGAAGGGGACCTTCCAGAAGGCCCTCAAGTGCCGGGCTGCCAGCCTCCGTGGCATTGTCGGTGAGTTGGTGCAGCGCACAACCACCGATGAGGTAAGGCAGCTCCAAAGGAGGGTGGACTGCCTTACAAAGGAGGTCAGCGAGCTTCACACGAAGCTCGCTGAAGCTGTGAGGCGGCCTGTCCAGGCCCCGTCTGCTGCGACGTCGGTGGATCTCTCCCCCTCCACCCTTGAGGAAACCATCCGCAAGGTGGTGATGGAGGAGAGAGCCTTCACGCGGGCCTGCTTTGCGGGCATTGAGGATAGGCTCCTGCCTGAAAAGCGTGTCAGGCCGCCGTTGGCAGCGGACAGGGCTGTTCCTGCCTCTGCCCCTGCTCCGGCTCCTGCCCCGGCCGTGATGGCTCCTCCCCCGACCCCTAAACCCGCAAAGGGCAAAGGGAAGGGGAAGAAGACGGTGGCTCCGCCGGCTACGACCGGGGTGGCTCCACCGGCTACGACCGAGGTTGCTCCGTCGGCCACGACTGAGGTGGCGGCGGCCTCGTCCCAGAGGGAAGACGCCTTTCTTCCCTCCAGCACTCCGTCCAACGAGTGGACTGAGGTGGTTGGGAGGAAGAAGAAAGGCGCCAAAAAGTCAGTGCAGGTTGCTGCCCCTGCCCCTGCTAAGGTCCCCTCCGGCTCGTCCAAAGGGATGAGCAAAGAAAAGGGGAAGAGCAAGGGGGAGAAAACAGCCCCCAAGCCGAGTGGGAGGAAACTTGTTCCTCCCAAAACCGCGGCCGTCGTAGTGACGCTCACTCCGGAGGCCGTGGAGAAGGGTGAGACGTACGAGTCCGTCCTGAAACGGGCTCGTACCAACGCCAACCCGGCCACGTTGGGTATTGGCCTGGTGACGTGCCGCCGGACCCAAACCGGAGCTCGACTTTTCGAGTTTCCGGGGGCCCAGGGCGGCGCCAACGCGGACCTCTTCGCAAGCAAATTGCAAGAGGTCATAGCGGACGCGGCCAAAGTTGCCAGGCCAACAAAGACCGCGACACTAGAGGTGACCGATCTAGACGACTCGGTCACGAAAGAGGAGGTGGTGGCAGCAGTTGCCGCTACAGGAGGCTGCGACGCGGCAGCAATACAGGGCGGAGCCATCAAGCCTGGTCGCGGTGGTCTGGGTGCTATTCGCCTGGAATGCCCGGTCGTCGCGGCAAAGGCCGTACTGGCCAAGAGGCGGCTCCCCGTAGGGTTTTGTGTGGCTGTGGTCCGGGCACTTGAAGACCGGCCTTTCCGCTGCTTCAAGTGCTACGGAATAGGACACACCAGAGCTCTGTGTCCATCCCGAGTGGACAGATCGGAGCTCTGCTGCCGCTGCGGGGAAGCGGGGCACAAGGCGGCAGACTGCAGTGTTGCCACGCCGCGCTGCGCGGTGTGCACTGCTAGTGGTCGTCCAGCCGGCCACGTGATGGGGGGGAGGAAGTGCAATCCTCCTCCAAAGAAGGGACAAGCGCAGGCGCCAATCCGCCCTACTGCTGCCACCGCCCCTGTTGAGGCCGTCGAAGCCTCGCAACAGGCCGAAGAGGGCAATGCGATAGACCAATAATGACAGGGGTCCATCGCATTTTACAGGCGAACACCAACCACTGCAGAGCGGCCCAGGACCTGCTGGTGCAGGCCATGGCCGAGTGGTTGGTGGATGTTGCGGTCGTCGCCGAGCCCTACTCTGTCCCTGGCCGCTGGCTAGGGGATAGGGACGGCTTGGTGGCACTTGTGGCGCGGTCTTCCTCGGACTCCCCTCCCCTCTCGCTCTTAGAGAGGGGACCGGGATACGTGGCCGCCGCGTGGGGAGACATAGTTTTTGTCGGGGTCTATTTCTCCCCAAACCGACCACTTTCGGACTTCGAGGACTTCCTCGGAGTCCTCGCCGCAGTGGTTTCGAGGGTGGCGCCACGTCAGGTCTCCGTCCTGGGAGATCTGAACGCCAAGTCGGTGGTCTGGGGTAACCCAGCCACCAACGCACGCGGGCGGGCGGTTGAGCTGTGGGCGGCCTCCTCCGGGCTCTCCCTTCTGAATAGAGGGGAGGTCCATACGTGCGCGCGGCGGTGGGGTGGGTCAATTGTGGACGTCACTTTTGCCTCACCCGCGCTGGCCGCGCGTGTGAAAAACTGGCGGGTGGACATGGTGGAGACTTTCTCGGACCACCGCTACGTGCGGTTCGATATCTCCACCCAAGGTCCTCGGAGAATTTCTCCTCCGGGCCAATCTCCTTTTCCTCGGTGGGCCTTTGTCCACCTGCAGAGGGAGGCAGCGAGGGAGGCGGCTTTCATCCAAGACTGGCTTTCGCCTGACGTAGGGGTCGTGGACGTGGACACCGCCGCGGCACAGCTTAGGGGGTCGCTGACCGCGGTATGCAATTCGAGCATGCCTCGGTCTCGCCGTCCGCCTCCCCGACGCGCCGTTTATTGGTGGTCGGAGGAGTTGGCGGGGCTTCGAGCTGCCTGCGTGGCGGCTCGAAGGGAGTACACTCGAAGCCGGCGGCGGCGAATACGCGACCCCGCGAATGAGGACCGTCTTCACGACCTCTACGTGGAGGCAAAGCTGGCTCTCAGAAATGAGATGCTCGCCGCTCAGGACTCGGCGCAGGCTGAGCTGCTGGAGGGTCTCGACGATGACCCTTTTGGGAGGCCATATAAGGCGGCGCGGAATAAACTGCGTCCCTTCGGTCCTCCCGTCTCGGAGACCCTCGAGCCGGCAGTGCTGGATGGGGTGGTACGGTCCCTGTTTCCAGGCAGGGCCGACGCTTTCACCCCACCAGTAATGGACCCTCCGCAGGGTGCGGTTCAGGCGGAAGAGGAGGACCAGGAGGCCCCTCCTCTCACTGGGGCCGAAGTTAGCACGGCGGTGCTTCGCCTTCGTGCTAAAAAGACGGCCCCAGGGCCAGACGGCGTCCCAGCACGGGTGGTGGCAATAGCCGCCACCGAAATGGAGGAAAGGTTTCGGGACCTCTTTGACGCATGTTTCGCGTCGAGGAGGTTCCCGAAACCTTGGAAGGAGGGGCGCTTATGCCTCCTCCGGAAGGAAGGACGCCCGGCGGACTCCCCCTCGGCATACCGACCCATCGTTCTGCTCGATGAGGTCGGTAAGATGTTCGAGGGGATCATCGCCGCCCGCCTGAAAGACCACCTGCGGGTAGTTGGGCCGGACCTGTCGGACGCTCAGTTTGGCTTTCGACCTGAGCGTTCGACAATAGACGCCCTCGCCCTATTAAAGGGTGGGGTGAAGGAGGCGATGGACGCTGGGGAAGGAGTGTTGGCTGTGTCAATCGACATAGCCAACGCCTTCAACACCCTTCCCCATGCGACCGTCCTCGAGGCACTCCGGTTTCACGGAGTGCCTCAATATATGAGGGACCTCCTGGCCAGCTACCTCGAGGACAGAGCGGTCCTCGTGGTAGATAAAGCTGGCCAGGTCCGGCGATACCCGGTGGAGTCCGGTGTTCCGCAGGGGTCAGTCCTAGGACCTCTCCTGTGGGACATCGGATTCGACTGGCTCCTACGTGGGACCCTCCTCCGTGGCACGAGTGTCATCTGCTACGCGGATGACACTCTCCTCACTGCCCGAGGAGGGAATTTCGGTGAGGCGGCCAGTCTGGCCTCAGCGGGCGGATCGCTAGTCGCCGGTAGGATCCGCCGCCTTGGTTTGAGGGTGGCGTTGCATAAGACCGAGGCCGTTTTCTTCCACGGGCCTCGGCAGCGCCGCCCGCCTGACGCCCACATCTCTGTGGAGGGCGTCAGGATCGAGGTAAAGACCCAGATGAAATATCTGGGTCTTACGCTTGACGCCAGGTGGCGCTTCAGTCCGCACTTCAGCGGACTGTCGTCGCGGTTGCTGAAGGCAGCGGGGGCCCTCTCATGGCTGATGCCTAATTTGGGAGGGCCAGGCGGGCGATGCCGGCGGCTGTACGCCGGCATCCTGAAAAGCATGGCCCTGTACGGGGCGCCTATCTGGGCAGACTCCCTTCAAAGAAGGGAGAATGCCACTGCCTTGCGGGTGCCCCAGAGGGCCATCGCGCAGAGGGTGGCGCGGGCTTACCGCTCTGTAAGCTTCGCAGCGGCGTGCGCTCTGGCTGGCACCCCTCCTTGGGAGCTCGAGGCATGGGTGCTAGCCAGAGTGTACGAATGGACGGCGGGGCGAAGAGCACTCGGGGAGTGCCCTGCCCCTGAGATACGCGAGGTTGTTCGGCGGGAGGCGAGGGAAGCCGTCGTCCGTCATTGGATGGCGGACCTTGCCTCCGCAGTTTTCGGACGTCGAACCCTCGACGCGCTCGGGCCGGTCCTGCAGAACTGGCTCGAACGACCGCACGGCTTCCTCACCTTCCGTTTGGTGCAGGTGCTGTCCGGGCACGGCTGCTTCGGGTCGTACCTCCACCGAATCGGGAGGGAGGAAAGCCCGTCGTGCCACGACTGTGGCGCGGCGGAGGATACGGCACAGCACACCCTAGAGGTGTGCCCGTCGTGGGCCGAGCCGCGCCGCAGTCTTGTCGCGGGGGTCGGGCCGGACCTCTCGCTTCCCGCTGTGGTTAGCGCCATGGTGGGGAGCGAGGAGGCGTGGGTGGCGGTCGCCTCCTTCTGTGAAGAAGTGATGTCACAGAAGGAGGAGGCGGAGCGCGCGCGGGAGGACGATCCTCTTGCGCCGCTTCACCGTCGGAGGAGAGGTAGGAGAAGGCGGGTGGTCGACCACCCCCTCTCCCCCCGGTGATGAGCAGCGGACGACAGGTGCGGGGGCGCCCTCGCCCGCATTGCACCGCTCATCACCCAGCCGAACGAGGATGACTGAGCACTCACAGTCATCCTCGAGCCCCTCCCCGTGGGGAGGGGCGTGAAGGGCCCGCCGCCGTAAGGCGGGCAGACGCCGGCGGGGAACTGAAAGCAAAGGCTATGCCGATTCCCAGATCCCCGCCACCAAAGGCGATGCGGGAGTGCCGCTGGGTCGTTTAGTGGGTATACCGGGAATAATCACCTTCCCCGGGAGTCCCACATACCCCTCCCGTCCCCCGACGGGTGGGGATGCGTAATGCATTTTTCCCAGCGAAAAAAAAAAAAAAAAAAAAAAAAAAAGGTTGCGGTTAGGTTAGGTTAGGTTGCGGTTAGGTTAGGTTAGGTTGCGGTTAGGTTCCCCCCCGAGGGCCGCCACCTTGTCGTGGTGGGGGGGCTTGCGTGTCCCAATGATCTCCAAGGCTATACCGTACAGGGTTTCCCATAACGGACAGGCTTGGAGGGAGGGGCCAGACCAAGAGCGGCTCACAGTTGGTGTCTCTCCACACTGTTTAGTGCGGATGAGACCATGGGGTGGGGTCCCTCTACGTGTCCCTCTGATTTAGCAGAGGGCACTGTAGATGGGACCAGGGTGGGAAAATCCCTTGAGGGTTGCTCACCCAAACGCAGGGGCGACGGGCTGTCGGTCGCGAGACTGGCAGCATGGCTTAGGCCACCGTCGGCCAACTCGCTCCCTGACCCGTAGGCGTCAGGGGTGAGGGCCGCCACTCCGGTGGGGGCCGCGAGGAAGAAAACCTCTCTAAAAAATTACCCTAAGTTGGTGTCTCTCCACGTGTCCCTCTGACTTAGCAGAGGGCACTGTGGATGGGACCAGGGTGGGATAAACCCTTGAGGTTTACCCACCCTAACGCGGGGGCGACGGGCTGTCGGTCGCGAGACTGGCAGCATGGCTTAGGCCACCGTCGGCCAACTCGCTCCCTGACCAGTAGGTGTCAGGGGTGAGGGCCGCCACTCCGGTGGGGGCCGCGAGGAAGAAAACCTCTATAAAAAATTACCCTAAGTTTGTGTCTCTCCACGTGTCCCTCTGATTTAGCAGAGGGCACTGTGGATGAGACCAGGGTGGGATAAACCCTTGAGGTTTACCCACCCTAACGCGGGGGCGACGGGCTGTCGGTCGCGAGACTGACAGCATGGCTTAGGCCACCGTCGGCCAACTCGCTCCCTGACCCGTAGGCGTCAGGGGTGAGGGCCGCCACTCCGGTGGGGGCCGCGAGGAAGAAAACCTCTCTAAAAAATTACCCTAAGTTTGTGTCTCTCCACGTGTCCCTCTGATTTAGCAGAGGGCACTGTGGATGAGACCAGGGTGGGATAAACCCTTGAGGTTTACCCACCCTAACGCGGGGGCGACGGGCTGTCGGTCGCGAGACTGACAGCATGGCTTAGGCCACCGTCGGCCAACTCGCTCCCTGACCCGTAGGCGTCAGGGGTGAGGGCCGCCACTTCGGTGGGGGCCGCGAGGAAGAAAACCTCAATAAAAAATTACCCTAATCCCAAGCTCTGGCCTTGGCGATGGGATGAATGGTTGGGGGGTACCCAATCCCGAGAGGCAGGGGATCTCACCCCGCTCATAAAAAGAACCAAAATGGAAAGTTCGGATAAAACAAGACGTCCCCAGGAGGGTACCGGCATCTCCGATGCCGGAGAATCCCTCACCGTGCCCACATCGGGTGCGGTCTGCCCCTCGTATCTGGGGGGGGCACCAAGCTTTCACACAAACAACGACGACAACGCACGCACAATGGACACCGAACTGCACACGAACGGAAATAGGACGAGAGACGGGGAGACAGAGATGACTGCGGAGGAATCTGACTCCTCGGTGGTGACACTAGTCTCGGTGTCGTCCGGAGACGACTCGTCGGGGGGCCTCTGGCGCAATATGCGTAAACGGCCCCGAAAGGAACGCGAGGAGGAGCCGGCAGTGGTCGAGCAGCTTGCTCCCACGCTGGTGA
The DNA here is from genome assembly GCA_951805285.1 of Thymelicus acteon. Taxonomy (NCBI): domain Eukaryota; kingdom Metazoa; phylum Arthropoda; class Insecta; order Lepidoptera; family Hesperiidae; genus Thymelicus; species Thymelicus acteon. Next base: position 30,755 of record OX638227.1, on the reverse strand, counting down.
CAAAGCGAGGGAGAGGGCGCCCGCCCACAACGGGCGAATACGTCGGCCTGGCGAAAGCCAAGCAGGCGTATCTCAAAGCCCAAAGAGAAGAGGAGAAGCTCCGGGCGGAGAAGGAGGTGGCCGAGATGGCCCGAGACCTCCGATCTCGTTCTCGCTCGCGGTCGAGGTGTCTGTCCGACACGTCGTCGCTGTCACGCGACGAAGACGGACCCTCGACATCCGAGCTTCGGAAGAAGGCGGAGGACAGCGTGCTCCTGATTCAGGCTGTCGCGACGAAGTCGCGCAACCTAAAGGGCACGCTGCAGAGGGACCTCAAGGAGGCCTCTGCAATCCTCAAGGAGGTGGTAGCGGAACTGGCAGAGCGGTCCGCTACGCAGGAGACGGCTCGGCTCGAGAGGGCTAATGCCCGCCTGCAGAGCGAGGTCGCTGAACTCCGCAAGGAGATCGCGGAATTGCGGGCGAGCCTCGTTAGGCCCACTGAGCCAAGCGGAGCCGATCGAGACGCCTTGCTGATGCGGTCAATCATGGTGGAAGTGGGGACCATGATGGACGCAAAGCTCGAGGCGATCAAGATGCGGCTCCCTCCTGAGCCACGCCTCCGGCCGCCTCTGGCCTCCGACAGGGCGAGGGCTGAGGCTGCGCCTCCCGCTTCCGAGCCGCGCCTCCAGCCGCCTCAGGCCGCCGTCAGGGCAAGGGATGAGGCAGAGCCTCCCGCTCCCCCTCCCGCGAAGAAGAGGAAAGCGCCTTCCAAAGCGTACTCGCAGGTGGTAGCGCCGACACCCGGCGCTCCGAAGCCCCCGATGACAGCCGTCTCCGAACAGTGGAGCACGGTTGCCAAGCGGGGCAAGCGGGGCAAGCAGGGGGGGAAAAAGGGCAGCGCACCGTCCGCGTCGGAAAAGCCGGCAACCCCGTCCAAGAAGAAGGCGGCGAAGCTTCGCGCCCCGCGCTCGGCTGCGGTGACTATCACCATCCAGCCGGGCGCCACGATGGAGGGCAAGGAGCTATCCTATAAGGATGTGCTCGATGGGGCGAAGCGGCGTATTGACCTGGATGGCTTAGGCCTGAAGGGTCTACGCTTCAGAACCGCTGTGACGGGGGCCCGCGTTCTTGAAGTTCCCGGGGCCGACAGTGGCGAGAAAGCGGACTTGCTGGCGGGCAAACTGCGGGAGGTCCTTCCCGCGGACCTGGTCCGCGTCGCCAGGCCCGTGAAATGCGCAGACCTGCGCATTAGCGACCTGGACGACGCGGTGTCCCGGGAGGAGGTGGCGGCCGCGGTGGCCCGCTCCGGGGAATGTCCCCCCGAGCAGGTGAAGTGCGGGGAGATCCATCGCTTCTCCCCCGACAGCCCCGGCACGGCGTGGGTGCGCTGCCCTGTCACGGCAGCCAAGAAGGTCGCCTCCAGCGGGCGGCTACTGGTGGGGTGGGTGTCAGCCCGGGTCAGGCTCCTTGAGGCCAAACCCCTGCGGTGCTACCGGTGCCTCGATTCGGGGCACGTACGGGGCAAATGCACCGCCGAGGTAGACCGCAGCGATGGCTGCTATCGCTGCGGTCAACCGGGCCACAAGGCGGCTGGCTGTTCGGCTGCCCCACACTGCCCGCTGTGCGAGGCCAAGCAGAAGCCGGCGGACCACAGAGCGGGAAGCGGAGCCTGTACCGCTCCCGCCTCCGCCAAGTCCGCCAAGTCCGGCCCCAAAAAGAAGGGCAAAAAGAAAGGAAAGCCCGCCGGGAAAGGCCCAACAGCCCACCCCCGACCGGCCCGCCCGTCCGCCGCTGACGCGGAACGCGCTGCGAGGGTTGCGGACATGGTCGTAGATTAAGTATGGCCATGTCCCTCTTGCAGGCGAACCTCAACCACTCGGCCAGAGCTCAGGACCTCTTGTACCAGAGCCTGGCCGAGTGGTCGATCCAAGCGGCGGTGGTGGCGGAGCCTTACCTCGTCCCCGCTAGGGACAACTGGGTTGGTGACCGGGAGGACACGGTGGCGATCGTCGCGCAGACGGCCGCCGGCTCCCCGCCCTTCGACAAAACAGCGAAGGGCCACGGATGCGTCGCGGCCACCTTTATGGGCGTGACGATCGTCGGCGTGTACTTCTCGCCGAACCGGAGCCTGGCCGCCTTCGAGCAATTCCTGCTCGAGGTCAGTGCTCTGGTCGGCCAGAGTCACCCAATCCCAGTATTGGTCGCCGGGGACTTCAACGCCAAGTCGACGGCTTGGGGTTCCCCGGTCACCGATGCGCGGGGCGAGGTATTGGAGGAGTGGGCTGCCACGTCCGGCTTAGTTCTTCTAAACCGGGGGTCGGTAGACACGTGCGTGCGGCACAACGGGGGTTCCATCGTGGACTTAACGTTCGCGACCCCGTGTCTCGCGCGCCGTGTCCGAAACTGGAGGGTGCTCGGGGAGGCGGAGACGCTCTCGGACCATCGGTATATCCGGTTCGAGGTCGCCGCCAACCCTGGAGCTCCACAGAGCCGGCCCCCGCGCGGGGAAGGACCGCGCTGGGCCCTCAAGACCTTGGACGGTGACGTCATCGTCGAGGCGTCCATCGTCCAGGCTTGGCTACCGGCGCCGGAGGGCCTGGCGGCCGACGTGGACGGGCGAGCGGAGCGGTTGAGCGAGTCCATGGTGCAGGTGTGCGACGCCGGTATGTCGCGCGCCAGACCGCTCCCGCCCCGCAGATGGGTGTACTGGTGGTCGGCGAACCTACGCCGGCTTCGCGAAGCGTGCGTAGCGGCCAGACGCCAGTACACCCATTACCGAAGGCGGCGAAGGCGGGTGGACGCCGAGGAAAGCCGCCTCTACGCCGCGTACAGGGAGAGATGCGTCACTCTGCAGATCGCCATACGGGAGGCAAAGGCCGAGTCGTGGGGAGAGTGGTTGGAGACTCTGAATAGAGATCCCTGGGGGCGCCCGTACAAGACGGTGCGTGGTCAGCTGCGCCCCTGGGCCCCTCCGCTGACCCAGAGTCTCCAACCAGAGTTGGTGGATAACATCGTCGCCACTCTCTTCCCAGAGAGGGCCGACTCGGTGCCTCCGCCTATGGCGGCTGCATCGTCGGAGAGCTCAGACGCCCCGATACCCGAGGTGTCTCGGGCGGAGCTGGAGGCTGCGGTGGAGCGGCTCCGCGCCAAGAGCACGGCACCGGGCCCCGACGGGGTGCCCGGTAGGGTGTGGGCGCTAGCCCTGGAGGCCCTCGGGCCCAGGGTGGTCGAGCTCTTCGACGCCTGTATGCGGTGTGGTCGCTTTCCTCGGAAATGGAAGGTCGGCAGGCTTGTGCTGCTGCGCAAAGAGGGTCGCCCGGCGGACTCGCCGTCGGCATACCGACCCATAGTGTTGCTCGACGAGGTGAGCAAGCTCTTCGAGCGGATAATTTCCGCGCGCCTCGTCGAGCACCTCGAACGGGTCGGGCCGGGGCTGAGCGACCGGCAATTCGGTTTCCGCCGGGGCCGGTCGACGGTCGACGCCATCGCGCGGGTGAGGGACCTCTCGGAGGAGGCAGTGTCCCGGGGAGAGGTTGTTCTGGCGGTGTCTCTAGACATCGCCAACGCCTTCAACACCCTCCCCTGGGGCTGTGTTCGGGCGGCGCTAGGACATCACGGCGTGCCCGAATACTTGCGTCGTCTCCTCTGCGACTACTTCTCCGAGAGGGAAGTGGTGTACCCGACGCGCGACGGATGGGGCCGCCGGGTAATGACGTGCGGTGTTCCACAGGGATCGGTTCTCGGGCCGCTCCTGTGGAACATCGGCTACGACTGGGTGCTGCGGGGCGCTAATCTGCGGGGGGTCGACGTAACGTGTTACGCCGACGATACCCTCGTCACGTCCTGCGGCACCACGTACCGAGAGGCGGCCCTCTTGGCGACGGCCGGAGTGGCCCAAGTGGTGGCCCGAATCCGCCGGCTGGGGCTGGAGGTGGCACTGGAAAAGTCGGAGGCTCTGTGCTTTCATGGAGCCCGACGCGCCCCTCCCGCAGGATCCCAGCTGGTGGTCGGTGGCGTTTCCATCGCTGTCGAGTCGACGATGCGGTACCTAGGCCTCGTCCTCGACAGCCGATGGAACTTCCGAGAGCACTTCCGGCGACTGGTCCCCAGGTTGTTGCGAGCGGCCGGCGCTTTGAGCTGGCTGCTGCCGAACCTGGGCGGACCGTCAGTCGCATGCCGCCGGTTGTACGCCGGGGTGGTGCGGTCGATGGCCCTGTACGGGGCCCCGATCTGGGCGGACACCCTGATTGCCCAGAATAGGACCCTCCTGCGCCAGGCGCAACGGGTCATGGCAATCAGGGTGGTGAGAGGGTACCGCACCATCTCGTGCGAGGCGGCGTGCGTCCTGGCAGGGACCCCACCGTGGGACCTGGACGCGGAAGTGCTCTCGGCGGTGTACTGGCGCCGCAGCGCAGCAGCACAAGCGGATGAGGTGAATCCAGAGCCGGGGGAGGCCGGGCGGCAGGGGCGACTCGACCGCCAGGTCCTCCTCCGGAAATGGAAGGAAAGGCTGGCGGAGCCGACCGCCGGCCGAAGAACGGTGGAGGCGATTCGGCCCGTCCTGGAAGGGTGGGTCGATCGCCGACACGGGGCCCTCACCTTCCACGCTGTGCAGATCCTGACGGGGCACGGTTGCTTCGGCAGGTACCTGTGCAGCGTGGCGGGTCGAGAGCCGACCAGCGTGTGCCACGCCTGTGGGTGTCCGGAGGACACGGCGGAGCACACGCTGGCGGAGTGCCCTGAATGGGACGAGCCGCGGGCGATGCTCGCCGCGGCTATAGGGGACGACCTGTCGCTGCCGGGCGTAGTGAAAGCCATGGTCGGCAGCGACAGAGCGTGGAAGGCGGTGCTCCGATTCTGCGCCACGGTGATGGCGCAGAAGGAGGCGGCGGAGCGGGCGAGGGAAGACGACCCTCTGTCGACCCCGATCCGCCGCAAGAGAGTGGGGCGCAGGCGCCTGGCGCATGAGCGCCGCCTTCCCCCATAACGTGGGTCTCCGGGCGGTGGAACCGGGGGGTACCATCGCCCAGCAGGAGGAGACCCCCGAGACGGCTGGCGTGTCACGTGTTCCGGCACGCCAGGTTGAATGGTGAGTGGCGCTCCAAGTGAGCGCCCCACATGATGGGCCCTGAGTCCCGGGCAACCGTCGGCGGAGCAGCGGACGTGTGCGTAAGCGTTCCCGCAGCTCCGCCGGAAGACGGTGAGGAGGAACACCGCTGGTTTTTAGCCGGTAAGAGTCCGGCATAACCCGACAGCGCCCCCGCGTCTGTCGGGTATCCATGAGGATTTTCCAGCGATATCAAAAAAAAAAAAAAAGGTTGCGGTTAGGTTCCCCCCCAGGGGCCGCCACCTTGTCGTGGTGGGGGGGCTTGCGTGTCCCGATGATCTCCAAGGCTATGCCGTACAGGGCTTCCCATAACGGACAGGCTTGGAAGGAGGGGCCAGACTAAGAGCGGCTCAAAGTTGGTTTCTCTCCGCGTAGTGCGGATGAGACCAATGGGTGGGGTCTCTCCACGTGTCCCTCTGACTTATCAGAGGGCACTGTGGATGAGACCAGGGTGGGAAAAACCCTTGAGGTATACTCACCCAAACGCGGGGGCGACGGGCTGTCGGTCGCGAGACTGGCAGCATGGCTTAGGCCACCGTCGGCCAACTCGCTCCCTGACCCGTAGGCGTCAGGGGTGAGGGCTGCCACTTCGGTGGGGGCCGCGAGGAAGAAAACCTCTCTAAAAAATTACCCTAAGTCGGTGTCTCTCCAAGTGCCCCTCTGCTCAGGCAGAGGGCACTGTGGATGAGACTACGTGGTGGGGTCTCTCCACGTGTCCCTCTGTTTTAGCAGAGGGCACTGTGGATGGGACCAGGGTGGGATAAACCCATGTGGTTTACCTACCCTAACGCAGGGGCGACGGGCTGTCTGTCGCGAGACTGGCAGCATGGCTTAGGCCACCGTCGGCCAACTCGCTCCCTGACCCGTAGGCGTCAGGTGTGAGGGCCGCCACTTCGGTGGGGGCCGCGAGGAAGAAAACCTCAATAAAAAATTACCCTAATCCCAAGCTCTGGCCTTGGCGATGGGATGAATGGTTGGGGGGTACCCAATCCCGAGAGGCAGGGGATCTCACCCCGCTCATAAAAAGAAAAAAACATGGAAAGTTGTCAAAACAATAAACGTCCCCAGGAGGGTCCCGGCATCTCCGATGCCGGGGAATCCCTCACCGTGCCCACTTTGGGTGCGGTCTGCCCCTCGTATCTGGGGGGGGCGCCAGCCTTCCAAAACCACGACGACCAACGCACACGCACAACTGATAACGATTTGCACACGGATGGACAAACGACGAAAGACGGGGAGACCCAGGAGATCGCGGAGGAGGAGTCTGACTCCTCGGATGCGACCCTGGTGTCGGTGTCGTCCGCAGACGACACGGCGAGACGCTTCTGGCGCAGCACGCGGAAGCGGCCCCTGAAAGGGGACGAGGTGGAGGCATCGGAGTTGGTCGAGCTTTCTAAAAAGAAAGCTCCCACTCCGGTGACCGTAAGACGTGGGAGAGGGCGACCGCCCACGACAGGAGAGTACGTCGGCCTAGCTAAGGCGAAGCAGGCGTACCTCCAAGCCCAAAAGGAGGAGGAGAAGCTCCGAGCGGAGATGGACGTGGCCGAAATGGCCCGAGACCTCCGATCTCGGTCTCGCTCTCGGTCGAGGTGTCTGTCCGACTCGTCGTCGCTGCCATGCGGCGAAGACGGACCCTCGACATCAGAGCTCCGGAAAAAGGCGGAGGACAGCGTGCTCCTCATCCAGGCTGTCGCGACGAAGTCGCGCAACCTGAAGGGCACGCTGCAGAGGGACCTCAAGGAGGCCTCTGCCAACCTGATGGGGGTGGTAGCGGAGCTGGCAGAGCGCTCCGCTACGCAGGAGACGGCTCGGCTCGAGAGGGCCAATGCCCGCCTGCAGAGTGAGGTCGCCGAACTCCGCAAGGAGATCGCCGACCTGCGGGCGAGCCTCGCTAAGCCTGCGGAGCCGAGCGGAGCCGATCGCGACGCCTCTCTGATGCGGTCTATCATGGTGGAAGTGGGGACCATGATGGACGCGAAGATCGAGGCACTCGCGATGCGGCTCCCTCCTGAGCCACGCCTCCGGCCGCCTTTAGCCGCCGACAAGAAGAGGGCTGAGGCTGCGCCTCCCGCTCCCGAGCCGGTCCTCCGGCCGCCTCTGGCCGCCGTCAGGGCGAGGGCTGAGGCTGCGCCTCCCGCTCCCGCTCCCGCGAAGAAGGGGAAAGCGCCTCCCAAGGCGTACTCGGAGGTGGCGGCGCCAACGCCCGGCGCTCCGAAGCCCCCGACGACGGCCGTGCCCCAGGAGTGGACCGAGGTTCCCAAGCGGGGCAAGCGGGACAAGCGGGGAGGCAAAAAGGGCAGCGCACCGGCGGACAAGCCCCCGCCCAAGAAGAACCCGGCGGCGAAGCTTCGCGCCCCGCGCTCGGTTGCGGTGTCCATCACCATCCAGCCGGGCGCCACGGTGGAGGGGAAGGAGCTAACGTATAAAGACGTGCTCGACGGGGCGAAGCGGCGTATTGACCTGGAAGGCTTAGGCCTGAAGGGTCTGCGCTTCAGAACCGCCGTGACGGGGGCCCGCATGTTGGAGATCCCCGGGGCCGACAGCGGCGAGAAGGCGGACCTCCTGGCGGGCAAACTGCGGGAGGTCCTTCCCGCGGAGCTGGTCCGCGTCTCCAGACCCGTGAAGTGCGCAGACCTGCGCATAAGCGAGCTGGATGACGCGGTGGCCCCGGAGGAGGTGGCGGCTGCGGTGGCCCGCTACGGGGAATGCCCCCCCGAGCAGGTGAAGTGCGGGGAGATCCGCCGCTTCTCCTCCGACAGCCCCGGCACGGCGTGGGTGCGCTGCCCTATCTCGGCGGCAAAAAAGGTCGCCTCCAGCGGGCGGCTACTGGTGGGGTGGGTGTCGGCCCGGGTCAGGCTTATAGAGGCCAGACCCCTCCGGTGCTACCGGTGCCTCGATTCGGGGCACGTATGGGGCAAATGCACCGGAGAGGTGGACCGCAGCGATGCCTGCTATCGCTGCGGTCAACCGGGCCACAAGGCGGCTGGGTGTTCCGCTGCCCCACACTGCCCGCTGTGCGAGGCGAGGCAGAAGCCGGCGGATCACAGAGCCGGTAGCGGAGCATGTGCCGCTTCCGCTACTGCCAAGCCGGGACAGAAGAAGAAAAAGAAGGAGAAGCCCGCCGGGAAAGGCCCAACAGCCCACCCCCGGCCGGCCCGCCCGTCCGCCGCTGACGCGGAACGCGCTGCGAGGGTTGCGGACATGGTCGTAGATTAAGTATGGCCATGTCCCTCTTGCAGGCGAACCTCAACCACTCGGCCAGAGCTCAGGACCTCTTGTACCAGAACCTGGCCGAGTGGTCGATCCAAGCGGCGGTGGTGGCGGAGCCTTACCTCGTCCCCGCTAGGGACAACTGGGTTGGTGACCGGGAGGACACGGTGGCGATCGTCGCGCAGACGGCCGCCGGCTCCCCGCCCTTCGACAAAACAGCGAAGGGCCACGGATATAACGGCTATAGGGGACGACCTGTCGCTGCCGGGCGTAGTGAAAGCCATGGTCGGCAGCGACAGAGCGTGGAAGGCGGTGCTCCGATTCTGCGCCACGGTGATGGCGCAGAAGGAGGCGGCGGAGCGGGCGAGGGAAGACGACCCTCTGTCAACCCCGATCCGCCGCAAGAGAGTGGGGCGCAGGCGCCTGGCGCATGAGCGCCGCCTTCCCCCATAACGTGGGTCTCCGGGCGGTGGAACCGGGGGGTACCATCGCCCAGCAGGAGGAGAGCCCCGAGACGGCTGGCGTGTCACGTGTTCCGGCACGCCAGGTTGAATGGTGAGTGGCGCTCCAAGTGAGCGCCCCACATGATGGGCCCCTAGTCCCGGGCAACCGTCGGCGGAGCAGCGGACGTGTGCGTAAGCGTTCCCGCAGCTCCGCCGGAAGACGGTGAGGAGGAACACCGCTGGTTTTTAGCCGGTAAGAGTCCAGCATAACCCGACAGCGCCCCCGCGTCTGTCGGGTATCCATGAGGATTTTCCAGCGTTATCAAAAAAAAAAAAAAAGGTTGCGGTTAGGTTAGGTTGCGGTTAGGTTAGGTTAGGTTGCGGTTAGGTTAGGTTAGGTTTCGGTTAGGTTAGGTTAGGTTGCGGTTAGGTTAGGTTAGGTTGCGGTTAGGTTAGGTTAGGTTGCGGTTAGGTTAGGTTAGGTTGCGGTTAGGTTAGGTTAGGTTGCGGTTAGGTTAGGTTGCGGTTAGGTTAGGTTGCGGTTAGGTTAGGTTAGGTTGCGGTTAGGTTAGGTTGGGTTGCGGTTAGGTTAGGTTGGGTTGCGGTTAGGTTAGGTTGGGTTGCGGTTAGGTTAGGTTGGGTTGCGGTTAGGTTAGGTTGGGTTGCGGTTAGGTTAGGTTGGGTTGCGGTTAGGTTAGGTTGGGTTGCGGTTAGGTTAGGTTGGGTTGCGGTTAGGTTAGGTTGGGTTGCGGTTAGGTTAGGTTGGGTTGCGGTTAGGTTAGGTTGGGTTGCGGTTAGGTTAGGTTGGGTTGCGGTTAGGTTAGGTTGGGTTGCGGTTAGGTTAGGTTGGGTTGCGGTTAGGTTAGGTTGGGTTGCGGTTAGGTTAGGTTGGGTTGCGGTTAGGTTAGGTTGGGTTGCGGTTAGGTTAGGTTGGGTTGCGGTTAGGTTAGGTTGGGTTGCGGTTAGGTTAGGTTGGGTTGCGGTTAGGTTAGGTTGGGTTGCGGTTAGGTTAGGTTGGGTTGCGGTTAGGTTAGGTTGGGTTGCGGTTAGGTTAGGTTGGGTTGCGGTTAGGTTAGGTTGGGTTGCGGTTAGGTTAGGTTGGGTTGCGGTTAGGTTAGGTTGGGTTGCGGTTAGGTTAGGTTGGGTTGCGGTTAGGTTAGGTTGGGTTGCGGTTAGGTTAGGTTGGGTTGCGGTTAGGTTAGGTTGGGTTGCGGTTAGGTTAGGTTGGGTTGCGGTTAGGTTAGGTTAGGTTGCGGTTAGGTTAGGTTAGGTTGCGGTTAGGTTAGGTTAGGTTGCGGTTAGGTTTGGTTAGGTTGCGGTTAGGTTAGGTTAGGTTGCGGTTAGGTTAGGTTAGGTTGCGGTTAGGTTAGGTTAGGTTGCGGTTAGGTTAGGTTAGGTTGCGGTTAGGTTTTTTTTTTTTTTTTTAGGGTGACATTTTTGTAAGGTTTCCGCTAGTTGATACGAAAACGGCTTACTGTCATTTATGTTTTATTTGTTTTAATTTTTTTGATGTTGTTTCCTATTTGGGTAATGATTTAATTTCATGGTATTTATAAGTTGTTGTTAAAAGCTTTTAATGAGTCTACGATTTGTGTTACGTACGTAACAAAAGAGGAAGTACAGCTCTCCTTTTGAAGCAGATCATTAATTCCATATGGATTTATATTTAGATTAGTACATAGAGTCTCATGGTTGAATCGTGGTAATTCGAATCTTTGGCATGATTTAAGAAGGTGGTCAATTGATTGTATATCTGTGTCATTGCAGGGACATTTATCGGTGTTTATTATTTTAAATCTATGGAGGTATTGCCTATGATATCCGTGGCCGGTAAATATCTGGGTTAATTGAAAATTTGGTTTGATTTTTGTGAAGGCGTTATTAATATCATTTATGGTGGGGAAAAACTTTTTAGTATGTTGTCCTTTCGTTGATGTCGCGTAATTATTTTCCATGGATTTATAACGGTCGATCTTTAGACGGTGCTTTATGTAGCTGATGGGGAAGTTAGAATAATCAGGGGTTTTATGGAGTTGTGCCGCCTCTTTTGCTACCCTATCGGCTTCCTCATTTCCAGTCAAGCCGGAATGAGCCTTCACCCACACGAGCTTAAGTTCAATTTGATTTTCTGTGATTGTTATAATGTTTTTGAGGATGTTAGCGACAAGTGGATTTGTATTATTTGTGTCTTTGATCGCGTCCAAACTCGATCTACTGTCGGAAAATATGACTGCGCTTTGCGGGTTATGCATAAGAATCCAGTCCGTAGAGTGTCTGATAGCCAGCAGCTCCGCCTGAAACACCGAGCAGCTTCCATGCAACTTTAGTTTTCTACAGATTTTTTGACCCTCTGGTGTGTATACTACTAAAGATGCTCCAACTTTACCCATTCCGTCGCTGCTACCATCAGTAAAAATCTTGTAAGTATTTGTGGAACAGTTGTTATTTATTTCTTCCTCTGTTGTGGCCGCTGTGATAACTATTTCAGGACGTGAGGATGGGTGTGGTAGCTCTGAGACTGGGAAAGGTTTCTCATATGGTACATCATGGGGCAGGTAGTGAGTTAGTCCAGTGAGTTTGGTGTTTTCGATTTGTGCTACTTCGCTTACTTTTAAGTACAGCGGTGTTAATTGTGCCAGAGCGATCGCTGCAGTGGAAGAAACTGTCCTGAAGCCACGTATTATTTTGAGAGCAAAACCCCTCTGGAAAGACTGAAGATTATCCCGTACATGTTTATATTTAACCGCATGGCTCCAAACGCTTGCGGCATATGTGATAGTGGGCTCAATGACGTGGTTGTATAGTGTACGAATATTTTCGGGATGGATGCCCCACGTGGGTTTGACAAATTTACAGAGGTTTTTATAGAGTTTAGTGCATTTATTTACAATGTAATTGACATGTTTAATGAATTTTAAGTTTTGGTCTATTATTATACCTAATAGTTTGATGTCGCTGCTAAATTCTAATGAGTTATTGTTTAATTTTACGTTTATGTTTTTACATTTGGGTGTGAATGCTATCATTTGTGTTTTTTGTGGACTAAATTTTAATTTTATTTTCTCACCCCATTCGGATATTAATTTCAGGGCTTGATTAATGTCGAATTCTAGATCGGCTCTTTTCTTGCTACTGACTATAAGAAAGATGTCATCAGCGAACGCCTGGATGTGACAGCTCTCGGGGAGTTTTATGTTGAGTAAATCGTCGAGTATCAAGTTCCAAAACGTAGGGCCACATACTGAGCCTTGGATACACCCTTTCGTCATGGTTTTGGTAGCTGACGCGTCGGCAAAGTTAAGTGTAACCGTTCTATCTGTTAAATAATTTGCTATAATTTTGTATATGTTTTGAGGACATTTAACATGTTGCAGTCTCTCCAAGAGAGCCGGCCACCACGCATTATCGAATGCCGCTTGTATATCCAAGGAGATTGCCATGACAAGCTTCTTTTCTTTCTTGCTATGCTGTATTTTATCTATAGCATTATGGAGGGCATGAACTGTAGATGTTTGTTCCTTAAATCCGTATTGCTTAGCACATGAGGCATTGGTTGAGTTTAGGAAATGAGTGAGCCTTTTAGTGATGAGCTTTTCTAGCAGTTTCCCAAAGATATTGATGAGTCCAATGGGTCTGTATGAAGATTTGTCGGTATAATCTGTCTTATTTGGCTTGGGAATGGTTTTCACAAATGCATGTTTCCAGGGAACTGGGAAATGGGATAGAACTAGGCATCTATTTAAGATGGCGCTGAGAAAATCAATGTGAGTTAAAGAGAACCGGTAGCAAATGTCTGCCGTGAAGTGATCGACACCCGGGGCCTTATTTGGATTCATGGGTTTAAGACAGTCTAAAATTTCCTTGTAAGCAAACGGAGGTTCATCTGGTGGGTTGCGGTTAGGTTAGGTTAGGTTGCGGTTAGGTTAGGTTAGGTTGCGGTTAGGTTAGGTTAGGTTGCGGTTAGGTTAGGTTAGGTTGCGGTTAGGTTAGGTTAGGTTGCGGTTAGGTTAGGTTAGGTTGCGGTTAGGTTAGGTTAGGTTGCGGTTAGGTTAGGTTAGGTTGCGGTTAGGTTAGGTTAGGTTAGGTTAGGTTTTTTTTTTTTTTTAATAGGATTAGTTTGCTCCTATTATAATGTTTTGTATTTTTATGTTTCAGATCTAAGTCCTCGCTTATTGATACGGGCGACTCATCTCTTCGTTTTGAAATTCTTTATTTGTTTTAGTTTGATTTTCATTGTTCATGAATTGTTTATTTACTTGAAAATATCATTCTATGTATAAATATATAAGTTTATCTGGTGTATACAATCTGTCACATATATATATGTAACATAAGAAAGTACATGGCTCAAAATCGGCAGCTGAATCGATTCCACGTATTTTTAATGTAGGTAATTTTTTTTCCCTAAAAGAAATTAAAATTAAGTAAATGATGTCACCCAATTCTTTAAACAGTCGAAACAAACAAAAATGAAACTTAAATCAATGCAATAGGGTCCTTTCAAGCATTATTATACTGAGCCACAGCCACAAACGCACACTGCCAAACGTACGTAGTTGTACGACGTAAAAGAAATTCACTACAAACGCAATAGATCAAAAAAATATTATAAAGAAAGTTCGCACACTTCCTTACGTTTTCTCTCTTCCGCATATTTAAAAACAGTCGGGAGGAAGCGAGACGTAACGATGGTATCACTCCCGGCCGGCGGTCACGTCCCGGCCACCGGCGCCGCGGCGGCTTTTATGATCTACGATTTAGTAAATTAAAAATTAAACAGTCACCCCGCACGCGCCGGCCTTATCAGTGAATGGATAGTGTTTAGGTACAGTTTCCTAGGTCAGCTGATTTGACCCTACTAGACTTTTTTCTGTTTACGTTTACTGTTTTTTACGTGTTTATTTCAAACATTCCATTAGCGGTGAGGATCTAAAAAATAGAATAATAGCTGCATTTGACGTAGTGAAAAGTGACACTGTAGTATTAAATAAACTTAAACGACAATTACAAAAACGTGCATCATATTTGTGTATCGAACAAGGTGGTGGACAATTTGAAAATGTCATTAAAAGACGACGCCGCAGGAGTTGATAGGAGTATAGGAGGATGAGGAGGGAAGAAACCAATTATTATCAGACTTGTAAGTTACCTACCTACACTAACTAAATTTAATTGGTTGTTTAATATTTGTAAATATTTTTATAATTCACAGCTTTCAAACACGCAGTCTTTTTTAATTTGTTGTATTATTACTTAAGTCCGATTTAAACGTATTATGTAGTTAACTAAATTTTAAGTGAATAATTTATTAGTGCGCGTCCAAACATAATAATTTAGTAAAGCTCTTTAGTTCATACAATTCTTCACAACCTACTTATCAAACTTATGCATTTTACTAATTTTAATTAAAAAATGCCTGCTCAAACGTGTTAAGTGATAAGCCCCGCCCATAGAAAAATTTCTAAATCACTTGTTTCCTTGCGTACTAAATTTTAAGTACTAAATTGTCCGTTTACACCTACTAATTTACTTAAAATTTAGTTAAGTTTTTAAAACAATAAATATTTCAATAAATATCTTATCATCTTAATGCCAAAACGATTGACATTGTATTAATCAAAATGATTCAAAGTCGACAGACCAAAGCTTGTAAAAAGTGATTGAAAGAGGGAATCATAATTTGTTTATGAAACAATTTATCTTAGTACGATTACCTACTATTTTAGGCATAATTCGTTTTCGTCCATCAGCTGCTATCGCCGCGCGCGCGCCGGCCCCCGCGGCCCTCGTTGTAGCCTGTGACGTGGGTCTCACTCTCATGTGTAGGTACGTGAGTCTGTATGCTTGCGTAGAATATTATGAACATTCTTATCCCTCTACGAGAACAACTAATATCTTGAATAAACAATTATTAATAAAGCTAATAAAAAATATTTCAGTGTATGTATTATGATTAAAACTGAATAGGTATTCTAATTGGGGTGTTTAAGGGTGTACGTCATTTATGCATTTAATGTAGTGAAAAGTGACACTGTAGTAGGTATTAAATAAACTTAAACTTATTACTGACATTGTTTAATTCTTTTGTTCTTTAATGTGAGGTTTAATCAATGAGTTCAAAATTGTTCACAGTCTACAGTACAAAGCCTGAAAAATGTAATGGAAAGAGAGAATCATAATTGTTTAGTATTTAATCTTCTTACCATTACTTACTACATATTTTATGTAATGATCGCTCGATCGCTAATAGTCAGCTGTTTTCGTTGGGGTGTACCTCACACACGCGCGCACCGACCTTGTATACGTAGCGCTCGTTCGCTCTCATGTGTGCGTGCGCCGCTGGGTAGAATGTTCACACTTTTCGTTCGAAATGAGTATAACTCATTTCTTAAATAAAAAATTATTAAGCTATAAAACACAATTAAAAATACGTGGAATCGATTCAGTTGCCGATTTTGGACAAGGTACTTTCTCAAAGTGAGTAAATTCTGTTATACGTTGTATATGCATATAACTCTAGTATATATATAATGCTTGATTATATATCTAAGTATGTATGTTATTTTATTTGGTATAAAATCTTGTATCACCATATATTCATAGATAATTTATATTTATATAATATATATATTATATATATATATACATACATATAATATGTATAGTATTTACTGACTTCACTAAACAATAAGTGAATTAAAATCTTTCAGTGTGTTGACAATCTTTTTGATATGCTTCAGAAATGTCTTGATGCACTCTTCTTTTTCTGTCATTTCAGGTATACTGAACGGATTGTTTATACCGAAAATTTTGCATGTGGATGCATGATTATTTCTAGTTTGTATATATCTGGGGCATTCTTCAAGGAGGTGGTGGATTGATTGAGGTGATGTATCATCGCACGGGCATTTATCGGTTGTTTTGATTTTAAATCTGTGAAGGTATGTTAAGTTATATCCATGTCCGGTTAGTATTTGGGTGAGCTCAAATGATGGCTGGATTTTAGTGAAAAGCTTTATTATGGTTTCAAGGCTGGGGCAAAGTTTTCGTGTATGTTCTCCTTGAATTCCGCTGTTGTAGATAGTTTCCGATTGCGCAATGTTTTTATTTTTAATGTCATGTTTCAGGTAACTAATTGGATATTTGGCATATTCGTAAGGAAGGTGTGAGTTTGCAGCGGATTTAGCCATTTCGTCAGCCTCCTCATTACCTACGAGACCAACGTGAGCCTTGACCCATACGAAATTGATTTCGCAGTGATTCTTTATATCGTGAATATGTTTGTGGATGGATACCGCAAATGGATTTGTACTGTCTTTGTTCTTGATTTCTGTTAAGCTAGAGAGGGAGTCTGACAGAATGGTTATATTTGTGCCTTGGTTTCTTGCAGCCCATTGACATGCACGGTCTATTGCTAACAACTCTGCTTGATAGACAGAGCAGCTGGGGTGTAACTTGAATTTCTTATTAATTTTAGATCCATCTGGCTTGAATATAACGTATGCCGCCCCAACTTTGCCATCACTCTGCTTGCTACCATCGGTGTATATTTTTATTGAGTCTGGAGAAAGGAGTTCATTGACCTCGTCTTGGGTTGATGCTAATTTAAAGTTGATGCTTAATCTTTTAGCCGGATGAAGAAGATCGCATGGCTTTGCTGGCTTTTCTATGGTGATGTCGTTTGGTAATAAAGACGTTGTTCCTGTTAGTTTCGCTTTTTCCAGAAGAGAAGTTTCGTTAATTTTTAGATGGAGGGGAGTTAATCTGGCGAGTGCTATTGCTGCAGTAGCTGATACAGTTCTGAATGCCCTTATTATTTTTAATGCAAACCCTCTTTGAAGCGATCTCAGTTGATTTACGACAGTTGCATATTTAGTTGCGGTGCCCCAGATGCCAGCCGCGTACGTAACAATCGGTTCAATAACATGTTCATATATGATGCGAATGTTATCTGGCTGTGCTCCCCATGTAGGTCTCACAAACATGGAGAGTTTATGAAATATTTTTAGAGATTTATCTATAACATGTTTTACATGGCTGATGAATTTCAGATTTTTATCTATAATGACTCCTAATAATTTTATATTGTCTGTAAATTTTAAGTGAATCCCTTCCATGACTATTCTGGCTCCTTTAGCCTTAGGTGTAAAAGTGATAAGTTGTGTTTTGTTCGGACCAAATTTGAGTTTGACTTCGTTGCCCCATCTGACAATTGAATTCAATGCTAAATTGGCTGTGTATTGTAAATCTCTCAATTTACAGTGTTGGACAACCAAGAGAACGTCATCTGCAAAGGCCTGAAGATGACATTCCTCCGGAAGTGTGACCTCAAATAGGTCGTCCAATAGCATTTCATTCCATCTGGATTTATATTTAGATTAGTACATAGAGTCTCATGGTTGAATCGTGGTAATTCGAATCTTTGGCATGATTTAAGAAGGTGGTCAATTGATTGTATATCTGTGTCATTGCAGGGACATTTATCGGTGTTTATTATTTTAAATCTATGGAGGTATTGCCTATGATATCCGTGGCCGGTAAATATCTGGGTTAATTGAAAATTTGGTTTGATTTTTGTGAAGGCGTTATTAATATCATTTATGGTGGGGAAAAACTTTTTAGTATGTTGTCCTTTCGTTGATGTCGCGTAATTATTTTCCATGGATTTATAACGGTCGATCTTTAGACGGTGCTTTATGTAGCTGATGGGGAAGTTAGAATAATCAGGGGTTTTATGGAGTTGTGCCGCCTCTTTTGCTACCCTATCGGCTTCCTCATTTCCAGTCAAGCCGGAATGAGCCTTCACCCACACGAGCTTAAGTTCAATTTGATTTTCTGTGATTGTTATAATGTTTTTGAGGATGTTAGCGACAAGTGGATTTGTATTATTTGTGTCTTTGATCGCGTCCAAACTCGATCTACTGTCGGAAAATATGACTGCGCTTTGCGGGTTATGCATAAGAATCCAGTCCGTAGAGTGTCTGATAGCCAGCAGCTCCGCCTGAAACACCGAGCAGCTTCCATGCAACTTTAGTTTTCTACAGATTTTTTGACCCTCTGGTGTGTATACTACTAAAGATGCTCCAACTTTACCCATTCCGTCGCTGCTACCATCAGTAAAAATCTTGTAAGTATTTGTGGAACAGTTGTTATTTATTTCTTCCTCTGTTGTGGCCGCTGTGATAACTATTTCAGGACGTGAGGATGGGTGTGGTAGCTCTGAGACTGGGAAAGGTTTCTCATATGGTACATCATGGGGCAGGTAGTGAGTTAGTCCAGTGAGTTTGGTGTTTTCGATTTGTGCTACTTCGCTTACTTTTAAGTACAGCGGTGTTAATTGTGCCAGAGCGATCGCTGCAGTGGAAGAAACTGTCCTGAAGCCACGTATTATTTTGAGAGCAAAACCCCTCTGGAAAGACTGAAGATTATCCCGTACATGTTTATATTTAACCGCATGGCTCCAAACGCTTGCGGCATATGTGATAGTGGGCTCAATGACGTGGTTGTATAGTGTACGAATATTTTCGGGATGGATGCCCCACGTGGGTTTGACAAATTTACAGAGGTTTTTATAGAGTTTAGTGCATTTATTTACAATGTAATTGACATGTTTAATGAATTTTAAGTTTTGGTCTATTATTATACCTAATAGTTTGATGTCGCTGCTAAATTCTAATGAGTTATTGTTTAATTTTACGTTTATGTTTTTACATTTGGGTGTGAATGCTATCATTTGTGTTTTTTGTGGACTAAATTTTAATTTTATTTTCTCACCCCATTCGGATATTAATTTCAGGGCTTGATTAATGTCGAATTCTAGATCGGCTCTTTTCTTGCTACTGACTATAAGAAAGATGTCATCAGCGAACGCCTGGATGTGACAGCTCTCGGGGAGTTTTATGTTGAGTAAATCGTCGAGTATCAAGTTCCAAAACGTAGGGCCACATACTGAGCCTTGGATACACCCTTTCGTCATGGTTTTGGTAGCTGACGCGTCGGCAAAGTTAAGTGTAACCGTTCTATCTGTTAAATAATTTGCTATAATTTTGTATATGTTTTGAGGACATTTAACATGTTGCAGTCTCTCCAAGAGAGCCGGCCACCACGCATTATCGAATGCCGCTTGTATATCCAAGGAGATTGCCATGACAAGCTTCTTTTCTTTCTTGCTATGCTGTATTTTATCTATAGCATTATGGAGGGCATGAACTGTAGATGTTTGTTCCTTAAATCCGTATTGCTTAGCACATGAGGCATTGGTTGAGTTTAGGAAATGAGTGAGCCTTTTAGTGATGAGCTTTTCTAGCAGTTTCCCAAAGATATTGATGAGTCCAATGGGTCTGTATGAAGATTTGTCGGTATAATCTGTCTTATTTGGCTTGGGAATGGTTTTCACAAATGCATGTTTCCAGGGAACTGGGAAATGGGATAGAACTAGGCATCTATTTAAGATGGCGCTGAGAAAATCAATGTGAGTTAAAGAGAACCGGTAGCAAATGTCTGCCGTGAAGTGATCGACACCCGGGGCCTTATTTGGATTCATGGGTTTAAGACAGTCTAAAATTTCCTTGTAAGCAAACGGAGGTTCATCTGGTGTAAGAGGAGCATCTTTTGAGTTTTGTCTTATTTGTTTTTGGCTCGCTGTTATGTCCGGTGTGTCATCGGGGTAAAAGGCATTCAACAAAGCAGCTGCTGTTGAATTGCTGTCAGAAGTAAATTGGCTATCAGACACTCGTAGTGTGGACGGTGGTAGGTTATGTGTGGATGCTTTAATGAGTCGATTAGTCAGCGACCAAACGTTCTCCTTACCTTGACGGCAGCAAAACTCCCTAAAGTTAGATGTCGAGGTAGATTTAAGTGCAGTGGCATATTCATCTTTAATGCGGTTTCTTTCGGTTAAGGCTTCTTCTAAAGGCAAATTTCTCTTTTTCAAAGTACTAACAAGATGGTGATTTTTAATGACTTGTTTCTTCAGGTGTTCCAGATTTTCATTCCACCACGGATTATGGGTTGGTTTTCTGCCTTTGCGGGGTAGAGTTTTGTCACAGACCTTTTGCAAAATTCGGGTAAAATCTACGATTAAGATGTCTATTTCACTAGGGTTCATATTATTTATGATGTCAGTATAATTTTCAAAGTTGTGTCGCATTTCTTCGCCTAGCAAAGCTTCAAAACTTTTCCAGTTATTAAAATTGGCTGTATTATAACGGTAAGTAGATTGCGTTTTGGGTTTATTTATTAGGGATTTTGAAAGTGATAGTTCAAAGTCTATTGCATTGTGTTCCGATGAAGGGCAAGCATCCATATTGACGTGCCAATTTTCTACATTACCTGCATAGTGTTGGTTAATTATGGTTATGTCTATAATTGATGATTTAAATTGACCGTGTGTGACGGTTTCAAAAGTGGGGTGTGATCCTAGGTTACATACAGTGAAATCATTACTAACAAGCAAATTGGCGATGTCTTTGCCTCTCTTATTGGTCGTGTTGGAACCCCAAAGTGGATGCCAACCATTTAAGTCACCTCCCACAATATGAATTGAATTTTTTGTGCTTTGAAGAACATATTCTAAATGGTTCAATGTATTAAATACGTCGTTGTCAGGTTCCACATAGACACAAGTGAGAAAAACTTTCCGGTGTTTAGTTATTAATTGCACCAAGCAGAGGTTTGATGTCATGAATTCCGACATGCCTAGTGTGGCCCCCATGTTATCTTTCACAAATATACAAGCCTTAACTCTTAGATCGCTAGTGAACTGGTATAAGTTGTACCCCGGTATACTTTTTGTCGTAAGTTGGTTCCCTACATAAGGTTCGGTAATTAAAGCTACGGAATAGTTGTTCGATGAAAAATATTGTATAAACTCATGTTGCCATAGATAAGACCTCCCCACATTACATTGGATAATTTTTAGTTTAGTATCCATAGTTTACGCGGTTGGAGATGATCTCCTTCATACGTTGGTGTTGCGGGCAATTGAAAGACGTGGCTGAGTGAGTAGTGTCGGTTTTGAGATTGAATTTTATATTTTGATTTACGCAGTTATAACACTTGACTTTACTGGCTTCTTTTTGATTTGGGCAGTCTTTGTATAGGTGACCGGTTTCAGAACAATGGGAGCAACACGGGGAGTCGGATTTGCAGGCTTTTTTGGTATGTCCAAATCGTAAGCAGTTATAACACTGCTTGAGAGGGCAGAAGTTTTCGGTGTGAATACGGTGGTGGTTAATGTTTAGTTTTCCCAATTCGGTTGATATTTTCCAGATTTTGGGGGAGACAATGAGAACAGCGTTATATAAGGTAGGTTTCTTATTACTTTTTAGGAAGGCAAGCTGAATGTCCTCGGGAAGAACGTTTTGTTCTTTTATGGCTGAGTTTTGCTGTATTATAAGCTCGGATAATTCGGTTGATGTCGTGTCCTTATCTATCCCTTTCAGGATGATCATCGGCTTCAGGTCTTTGGCGGGCTCAGCCTCCAGATCTTGGCACTCTCCTACTTTTTGCAGTGTTTCGTCTCTCTGTTCGCGTGTGTCAAACTCTACCCGGATTTTGTTATTGGATAAAGAAGATATTTTAGCAGGGGTGTATGTGGAATTTTTGAATGAGATCTGTTTTTGGAAGGATTCCTTTATTTCGTTACGACTCGAGTTCTCTTTTTTGGATTTTAAAACTATAGCAGGCTTTGTGTCACGTTTAATGTCTTTCTGAGGTTGAGCTTTAATGTCTTTCTGAGGTTGAGCTTTGTTTGACGCAGCGGCAGTAGCGTATGATGTAGGGGGCTGCGTTTGAGCAGGGGTAAGTTTAGCGAACTCTGCCTGGATAACCTTTTGAAGGTCGTGCTTGAGGCTTGTTGAGACGTCAGGAAATGCAGATGCTTTGGATGCTAAACTGTCAATGATGTGGGCTTCTTCAATAATTTTCTTTTTGTCTGCTACGGTTACACTTTTATTTGAAGTGACCGTAAAAATTATTGATTTGGCGCGCGTCTGAATGTCCAAAATAATATTGGTTAACGTATTTAAGTTCTGGGGATCCATTTACATTGATTTAATAAAATAAGATGATTAAAAAATGTTGAAATGAATTTTAAATATGACTATAGGCGAAATATTTCCGAAACTAAGTAAGATAAATAAAAACGGACGTGTGCGACGGAATCACCGAGTAATGGTAGATCTGATTTGACACTAAAAATTTTCAGGTTTGGTGACGGTTTGTCAAGATTCCGTACCCCACTACACACAAGTCACGAGAACAGGGAGGGCGGGCGGGGCTTTTTTTCGATTTTGGGTGGTCGAAAATTAGGAAAATTTAAGGATGAATTTTCAAAAGATGTGAAGAGACAGGTGCGCGAAGTAATTACGCGTCTTTTGATACCACACAGTGGTAGGTAAACTTGAAATCTAATAATAAACTATTGCAATAACGTGTAATGTTTTAAAGAAAATGAAATTTAATGTAAATTTTGAAAAATTTTTGATGAAATTAAAAACAAATTAGACAGTCGAATAGAGCACTTCAAGACGAATCTTTTGATGTATGACAGTAATATAAACGGATTAACTATGGGGAAGTACTAGTATGTTTTCTATGTAATTTAAAATTTTTGTCTTCAGAGCTAAGGTAGATTCGGTGTAGGTACCAACTATGTATGGGAAGGGCGCCTAGCGACTTTTTTCGATTTTGGGTGGTCGGATCGGGACGGGAGTGGTATCAGGGGATAGGGCTCGACGAGCGCTACACAGGAATGAAGGAAAATTGAAAATAGAGCGTAGTTGGAAAAAGAAAATCGGAAAATAGACGTTTTTTAGGAGTTTTAGGTGAAAATTAGGAAAATTTAAGGATGAATTTTCAAAAGATGTGAAGAGACAGGTGCGCGAAGTAATTACGCGTCTTTTGATACCACACAGTGGTAGGTAAACTTGAAATCTAATAATAAACTATTGCAATAACGTGTAATGTTTTAAAGAAAATGAAATTTAATGTAAATTTTGAAAAATTTTTGATGAAATTAAAAACAAATTAGACAGTCGAATAGAGCACTTCAAGACGAATCTTTTGATGTATGACAGTAATATAAACGGATTAACTATGGGGAAGTACTAGTATGTTTTCTATGTAATTTAAAATTTTTGTCTTCAGAGCTAAGGTAGATTCGGTGTAGGTACCAACTATGTATGGGAAGGGCGCCTAGCGACTTTTTTCGATTTTGGGTGGTCGGATCGGGACGGGAGTGGTATCAGGGGATAGGGCTCGACGAGCGCTACACAGGAATGAAGGAAAATTGAAAATAGAGCGTAGTTGGAAAAAGAAAATCGGAAAATAGACGTTTTTTAGGAGTTTTAGGTGAAAATTAGGAAAATTTAAGGATGAATTTTCAAAAGATGTGAAGAGACAGGTGCGCGAAGTAATTACGCGTCTTTTGATACCACACAGTGGTAGGTAAACTTGAAATCTAATAATAAACTATTGCAATAACGTGTAATGTTTTAAAGAAAATGAAATTTAATGTAAATTTTGAAAAATTTTTGATGAAATTAAAAACAAATTAGACAGTCGAATAGAGCACTTCAAGACGAATCTTTTGATGTATGACAGTAATATAAACGGATTAACTATGGGGAAGTACTAGTATGTTTTCTATGTAATTTAAAATTTTTGTCTTCAGAGCTAAGGTAGATTCGGTGTAGGTACCAACTATGTATGGGAAGGGCGCCTAGCGACTTTTTTCGATTTTGGGTGGTCGGATCGGGACGGGAGTGGTATCAGGGGATAGGGCTCGACGAGCGCTACACAGGAATGAAGGAAAATTGAAAATAGAGCGTAGTTGGAAAAAGAAAATCGGAAAATAGACGTTTTTTAGGAGTTTTAGGTGAAAATTAGGAAAATTTAAGGATGAATTTTCAAAAGATGTGAAGAGACAGGTGCGCGAAGTAATTACGCGTCTTTTGATACCACACAGTGGTAGGTAAACTTGAAATCTAATAATAAACTATTGCAATAACGTGTAATGTTTTAAAGAAAATGAAATTTAATGTAAATTTTGAAAAATTTTTGATGAAATTAAAAACAAATTAGACAGTCGAATAGAGCACTTCAAGACGAATCTTTTGATGTATGACAGTAATATAAACGGATTAACTATGGGGAAGTACTAGTATGTTTTCTATGTAATTTAAAATTTTTGTCTTCAGAGCTAAGGTAGATTCGGTGTAGGTACCAACTATGTATGGGAAGGGCGCCTAGCGACTTTTTTCGATTTTGGGTGGTCGGATCGGGACGGGAGTGGTATCAGGGGATAGGGCTCGACGAGCGCTACACAGGAATGAAGGAAAATTGAAAATAGAGCGTAGTTGGAAAAAGAAAATCGGAAAATAGACGTTTTTTAGGAGTTTTAGGTGAAAATTAGGAAAATTTAAGGATGAATTTTCAAAAGATGTGAAGAGACAGGTGCGCGAAGTAATTACGCGTCTTTTGATACCACACAGTGGTAGGTAAACTTGAAATCTAATAATAAACTATTGCAATAACGTGTAATGTTTTAAAGAAAATGAAATTTAATGTAAATTTTGAAAAATTTTTGATGAAATTAAAAACAAATTAGACAGTCGAATAGAGCACTTCAAGACGAATCTTTTGATGTATGACAGTAATATAAACGGATTAACTATGGGGAAGTACTAGTATGTTTTCTATGTAATTTAAAATTTTTGTCTTCAGAGCTAAGGTAGATTCGGTGTAGGTACCAACTATGTATGGGAAGGGCGCCTAGCGACTTTTTTCGATTTTGGGTGGTCGGATCGGGACGGGAGTGGTATCAGGGGATAGGGCTCGACGAGCGCTACACAGGAATGAAGGAAAATTGAAAATAGAGCGTAGTTGGAAAAAGAAAATCGGAAAATAGACGTTTTTTAGGAGTTTTAGGTGAAAATTAGGAAAATTTAAGGATGAATTTTCAAAAGATGTGAAGAGACAGGTGCGCGAAGTAATTACGCGTCTTTTGATACCACACAGTGGTAGGTAAACTTGAAATCTAATAATAAACTATTGCAATAACGTGTAATGTTTTAAAGAAAATGAAATTTAATGTAAATTTTGAAAAATTTTTGATGAAATTAAAAACAAATTAGACAGTCGAATAGAGCACTTCAAGACGAATCTTTTGATGTATGACAGTAATATAAACGGATTAACTATGGGGAAGTACTAGTATGTTTTCTATGTGGGTTAGGTTAGGTTAGGTTAGGTTAGGTTAGGTTAGGTTAGGTTAGGTTAGGTTAGGTTAGGTTAGGTTAGGTTAGGTTAGGTTAGGTTAGGTTAGGTTAGGTTAGGTTAGGTTTTTTTTTTTAATTAATAGAAGTACTTTACCCCTATTATAATGTGTTATATTTGCGTTTCTGATCAGAGTCCTCGCTAATTGATACGGGCAACTCATCTCTTCATTTTGAAATTCTTTATATTTTAATTTGATTTTCATTGTTCATAAATTATTTATTTACTTAAGAATATCATTCTATGTAGATATATAATATTATCTGCTGTATATATAGATTTTAATATTTATATCGTTTTCCTTTATATGTATAATGCTTGATTATATATAAGTATGTAATATGTATGTTATTTTATTCTGTATACAATACATATATTATTATTATTTGGATTGTTGATTCATATATTCTTGTATAACATGTATTAATATATATATTTATATTTATATATTATATATATATAGTTCAATTTACTGACTTCGCTAAACAATAAGTGAATTAAAATCTTTTAGTGTGTTGACAATCTTTTTGATGTGTTTCAGAAATGTTTTGATGCACTCTTCTTTTTCTATCATTTCAGATATACTGAACGGATATTTTATGCCAAAAATTTTGCATGTGCATATATGATCATTTCTAGTTCGCATATATCTGGGGCATTCTTCGAGGAGGTGGTGGATTGATTGAGGTGATGTATCATCGCATGGGCATTTTTCGGTCGTTTTGATTTTAAATCTGTGTAGGTATGTTAAGTTATATCCATGTCCTGTTAGTATTTGGGTGAGCTCAAATGATGGCTGGATTTTTGTGAATAGCTTTATTATGGTTTCAAGGCTGGGGCAAAGTTTTCGTGTATGTTCTCCTTTAATTCCGCTGTTGTAAATAGTTTCGGATTGCGCAATGTTTTTATTTTTGATGTCATGTTTCAGGTAACTAATTGGATATTTGGCATATTCGTAAGGAAGGTGTGAGTTTGCAGCGGATTTAGCCATTTCATCGGCTTCCTCGTTACCTACGAGACCAACATGAGCCTTTACCCATATGAAATTTATTTCACCGTGACTTTTTATATTGTTAATATGTTTGTGGATGGATACCGCAAATGGATTTGTACTGTCTTTATTATTAATTTCAGTTAAACTAGAGAGGGAGTCTGATAAGATGCTTATTCTTGTTTCTTGGCTACTTGCTGCCCATTGGCATGCTCGGTCTATTGCTAATAGCTCCGCTTGGTAAACAGAGCAGCTGGGATGTAGTTTAAATTTTTTGGTTATTTTAGACCCGTCTGGCTTGAATATGATGTACGCTGCCCCAACTTTACCATCGCTTTGCTTGCTTCCGTCGGTATATATTTTTATGAAGTCTGGAGAAAGCAGTTTATTTATTTCCTCTTGAGAAGATGTTAATTTGAAGTTGATGTTTGATCTTAAAGCCGGGTGAAGGAGGTTGCATGGTTTTGCAGGCTTTTCTAGGGTGATATCGTCTGGTAACAAGGACGTTACTCCTGTCAGTTTTGCTTTTTCAAGAAGAGAAGCTTCATTAACTTTCAGATGGAGGGGCGTTAATCTAGCGAGTGCTATTGCTGCATTAGCTGACACCGTTCTGAAAGCTCTTATAATCTTTAATGCGAATCCTCTTTGCAGTGACCTAAGTCGGTTAACGACAGTTGCATATTTTGTCGCGGAGCCCCAGATGCCAGCCGCGTATGTAACGATCGGTTCAATGACATGTTTGTATATGATGCGGATGTTGTCTGGCTGTACTCCCCATGTAGGTCTTACAAATATGGAGAGTTTATTAAATATTTTTAAAGCTTTGTCAATTATATACTTTACGTGGCTAATGAATTTAAGTTTCTTGTCTATGATAACTCCTAGTAACTTTATGTTGTCTGTGAATTGTAAGTGAATACTGTCCATAACTATTTTGGCTCCTTTGGCTTTAGGTGAGAAAGTGATTAGCTGTGTTTTGTTGGGACCAAATTTGAGTTTTACCTCGTTGCCCCATTTAACGATTGAGGTTAATGCTTTATTAGCTATGTACTGTAAATCTATTAGTTTAGAATGTTGGACTATTAGAAGAACGTCATCTGCAAAGGCCTGCAGGTGACATCCCTCCGGGAGTGCAACTTCGAATAGGTCATCCAATATTAAATTCCAGAAGAGTGGGCCACAGACTGATCCTTGTATGCATCCTCTGGTCATGGTCTTAGTAACGGTGGAGTCTGCATAATTTAGTGAGACTTTTCTCTGTTGAACGTAGTTCAGTATCAATTTGTAGATATTTCGTGGACATTTAGCGAGGCGGAGTCTTTTGAAAAGAACGGGCCACCAAGCATTGTCGAACGCAGACTGAATATCTAGTGAGATGGCAATTACTAGATGCTTGTTGTGTTTGGCCTCAATGATGGTGTCAATTACATTTTTAAGAGCATCCGTTGTTGATTTTTGCTCTTTAAAGCCGTACTGTAAGGAGTTGGAGAAACCATTTTTGTCCAAATGGTAAGTCAGCCTCTTGCAGATTAGTTTCTCCAGTAGCTTACCAAAGACATTTATAAGGCCAATGGGGCGGTATGAAGAAGTGTCCGAATAATCAGTTTTACCTGGTTTGGGTATTATGATGACATGAGCTGTTTTCCATGTGCTGGGGAAGTATGAAATTTCTACACATCTATTCATGATTCTTGTTATGATGCTATTGTAATTATTGGTGAATTCTAGACAAATATCTGCTGTTAAATGGTCCAATCCAGGAGCCTTGTTGGGATTCATTGATTTTAAACACCCTAATACTTCTTCCTCAGTGAAGGGCATGTCATTTTCAGAGATAGGTATTTGATTCATCTGACCTCTAAGTTCTTTCTGTGTGTCTGTCATGTCGTCTGTGTCGTCGGGGTAAAATTTATTGAGTAGGGTTTTGGCTGTATCGGTAGAGGATAGTGTGTGTTTTGAGTTTTCGTCAGTTACAGTCATACACGGTGTTGGTTGAGGGGAGTTCTTAAGTAGTCTGTTAGTGAGTGACCACACGTTTTCTTTCCCCTGTTTGCTGCAAAACTGGCGAAAATGTTCAGTAGACGTATTACGTATGGCTTCGCTGTATTTGTCCTTTAATTCAGCTCGTTCGATAAGTGCATTTTCGATAGGTTTGCCGGATTTTTTCAAGTCTTGTATTCTGTGGTGCATTTTAATGACTTGTTTTTTAAGAACTTCCAAATCAGGGGTCCACCATGGAATACGGGTTTGAAGCGACTTGTGGTTTCTTAGGGATGTGTTACATACTCCTTGAATAACTTTAGTTAGGTCTAGTATGTAGCATTCCAGTTCTTTACCGTTTAGCGATTCGATGTTATGTTCCGTAAGTTTACTTTCATTCATGGCTATTTTTAGTTTACAATTGAACATCTTCCAGTTAGCGTCTTTTGTTGAGTATTTGTATGTGGATTGCTTTTTCTTTTTCGTGAGTTTAATGTTATTTAAGTCTAATAAGAATTCTATGGCATTATGTTCACTAGATGGACAGATACTATCATTAACATGCCAATTTTTAATTGTTTGGGCTATGTTGTCGGTGCAAAGGGTAAGGTCAATGATAGAGCTTCTATAACATCCGTGGGTTATTGTTTCGAAAGTGGGATGATTACCAGTGTTGCTTACTGTTAAATCGTTTGATATGATTAAGGTGTTGATATCCAAACCCCTTTTGTTGGATGTGTGTGACCCCCAGGTAGGATGCCAGCCGTTAAAGTCTCCACCTATGACTATTTGTGCGTTTCCATGTTCTTTTAAGAAGAGATCTAGACGATTTAGTGTTCCATTTGTATCTACTTTAGGCTCGACGTACGCTGACACGAAGAATAGTTTGCGGCCCTTTGTAGTAATTTGGACAATGCTCAAATTAGGAGAAGAGTAAGCGGACATTCCAAGTGTTGCAGCAATTCCTGACTTAATTACTATACACGCTTTAACTCTTTCGTTATTGGAAAATTGGTGAATCTCATAGCCCGGTATATTTTTAAAAGTATTAGTGTTACCCACATAAGGTTCACTTATAAGGCCTATTGAGTAGCCCTCAGAAGTGAAGTGGTTGACAAACTCTTGACAGCTATTGAAGCCTTTGCCTAAGTTACATTGTAATATCTTCAATATAGGTGTGTTATAATCCATAATCGATTTTACCTATTACGATGGTTTTCATTGATTCTTTTACAGGGCAAATGTCAGATGTTGCAGAGTGTTTGGTGTCCATATTGGTCTTTGATTTTTTATTTTTGTTCATGCAATTGTAGCAGTTGGAGGAGTCTTCGTTATTTTTGGTGGGGCAAGTGGCAAAAGAATGGTTTTCTTCTCCACAATGTGAGCAGCATTGATGTTGGTTGGAGCAGTGCTTCTTTAAGTGTCCAAATTGGAGGCAATGGAAACATTGTAGAAGTGGTACGAACTCCTCCACCTGAACCCTTTGATGGTCTATGTTTAATCTCCCGAGATTCATGATGGCTTTCCATGCTATGGGAGATGTTATCATTACTGCGTTGTAGAGTTTTTCGTTTTTGTTTTTCCTCTCAAAGCGGAATTGCAAGTCATCTTTGTCAGGATTCATTTGGCGGATGGCGTCATTTTGTCTGATGATGAGGCTTGTTAAATCTTCAGGTTTAGTTTCCTTGTATATTCCCTTGAGGACAATCATCGGCTTGAGTTTGCGTGTGGGCTCTGCGTGTATTTCAGTGGCATTTTCTAGTCTTTTTAACGTCTCATTTCTTTGAGCAATGGTATCAAACTCCACTTTAAGTTTATTCTTTCCAATGGGCAACACACGAGATGGAGCGTAGTTGACATCTCTGAAGTTTATATTCTTGCGCCATTGGTAAGAGACGTCTTGTCTATTTTTGTCGTCTGCTGTTGGTGAAATAATGATAGACGGTTTGGATATGTTAGTTGTGGGAGCAGGTCTAGGAGTTGATGTTTTTGACGCATAAGTTGGAGGTCCATTTGTTTTATGGATTGGGGTTTGTGGTGGAGTCCTTATTTTAGCGAGTTCAGATTTAATCGTGCTTTCGATAGTGGTTTTAACGTTTGATAAATTAAAGTTATTTTCAGCTGAAACAAAAGCTTCGCGGGACAGCTTGTCTATTTCGTTAGCCAGGTTTATTATTAGTTTCTTATTCTCTGACGAAACACTTTTACCTGCTTGGACGGCTGCAACGATTTGGAAGGACAGCTGTTGAATTTGCGAGAGCCTCTCAAGATTATTTCGTGACCCAACAGGACTCTGCAATTCAGTGTTTTGTGTTGAGTTATGACTTTGAGTTTGCGTTTGTTGGTCAGGAGGACAAGGTGGCGTCAAACTGGTAGGGTCGAACGCGTCTGGTGGTCTGGTATTTGAAGGACCACCGCCAGATTCGAGCATCATAGTGTTAGTCCCGACAGGTTCAACCACAATATTTTTCCTGACTTGCGGAGGTGTACGTATGCCAAACATGATCGTAAATCCTAAAAACTACGCCTAATCACAAAAACTAATGATTATATAGGAACAGATCCGTTCAATGAAGTCAGTTGTGAATGCTTTAACGAATATTTCAGGAAATGGAGGAGCTAGAATAAAATGGATGTATGCAACGTAATCAGCGAGCAATATTAAGTCTGATTCGATACTAAAAATTTCCTAGTTTGGTGACGGTTTCCTAAGATTCCGTTCCCCACTACACACAAGTCACGAGAACAGGGCGGGAGGGCGGGGCTT